>JAVJIF010004922.1:0-212124 GCA_038442645.1 Agave tequilana
AGTCCCTATGAACCAATGCCGCGTCTCATCAAAAGGGCCTAGTTCTGCCTAAGGTCCTATGGGTCAAACACCGCGTTTCATTTAAAGAACTTAGTCTCACCTAAGTTCAACATTCACAGTCAGTTAATCAAAGATTGTGATCAAGAGGTCGAATTCATCCACAGCAAGACAACAAAGGAGGTGGAACCAAAAACCTCAAAGACTTTTATTATATCAAAAATGATAAAAGTTAATACAAAACACTCTTAGTGAACAGAGTGTCCTTTTCTTAAAAAAAAAAAAGAGAGAAGGCTACAAGTCCTGGTCCGCCAAAGAACGGATTTGCTCTCTAAGACGATGTATCTTATGTTGACGCGCCTTCTCAACCTCCATGAGAGCTCGGGCCCGCAGATCCGCTTCAGACAAAAATCCCTGCGCTTGCACTCGGAGGGATTCCAGCTCGGACGAACGAACAGAGAGGTCCGCTTCAGCTTGCGCCTTGGCAACCTCTAACTCCGCTAGCCTCTTTTCAGAGGTAGCAAGCCTCTGTTCGTTGAAGACAATCATGGCCTCAGCCCGGGCTATAACAGCCCGAGAGTTAAGGATAGCCTGCTTTGTGGCCTGTATGATCGTCTCTGACTCCTCAGACTCAATCGCCAGCCTTTGGTAATCAGCCTGGACACGTTCAAGAAGACGAGTGCTATCGGTTATCTTCTCCTCCACCTCCCTTCGCTCTTGCTCTTGAGCAACAAGGAGCCTGTTCAGCGTTTCTTGGGCTTCGTGGGGTGAACCGGCATCATCCTCCAGGGATCGAAGCTCTCTTAGGTGCTGTCCCAGCTGATCCACCAGCAGCTGACTAGCGTGGGCTAGCGAAGGGCCTCCGGCCAACTTGATGTTCTCGACCTGGTTTCCGAGAAACATCTGGGCGAAGTCAAGGGAGCTACCCCTAGTCAGGACGAAATCGATGCATGTTCGCATCGAGGTAAGGAACTGTTGCACCGCCTGGCGTGTCAAAAGCTCCATGATATCATCATTCGAAGTGCTCCCCGATCCCTTTTCTATCACGGGGTGGGGGATGTAGATCGGCTCTATTGGTGCAAGAGTCGAGCTGACCACGGGTACGGCAGGAGCAGGAGCAGCCACTGGCGCTTCTGGGGGTACCACTTCTGCAGGAGCCTCCACGGCCGATGACAGGGTAGTGAGCTCGACCTCCTCAGAAATCCCAGCCAAGACTTGGGCCGTGTGGCCTTCCGGAGGGACACTGACCGTCAGACTTTCTACCTGGGCCCCCTCAGTTCTCTCTGCAAGTTATCTCAACATCAGCCAGAATGGTAAAAAGAGAAACATCCGAGACATCAAAACTTTCTTACCAAGCTGGAGGTCCAGAGATGTCGAATCCTTGGGTAAACCCTGCAGAGGAGAAGTCTCCCTGACTTCAGTGGTGGCCTCCTCTTCCTGCAGAGGAGAAGTCTCCCTGACTTCAGTGGTGGCCTCCTCTTCCTGCAGAGTAGAAGTCTCGGCAGCTGGAGTCTCAACTCCTTCCGGCTGGGTCAACCCTTGCACCATCTCCTCGATATGCGAGGAGGTTGCAGCCTCGGTATCCTCAGCTAATCCTGCAGCATAAAAGGAGAATGTTAAAGCCTCCTCTTCAGATGAAAAGGAAAATCAGGTTAGAAGGTGAAAAGAATACCTTCAGCGGGAGTAACTGCCGCCAGTGGTGATACCGTCAACGGCTCGCACCCATGTATTTCCTCCTCCGAGATGTGTGAGAATTTGCTCGGATCAGGAGGAGCGGGTTCGTCACCATAGTCGACCTCATCCTCAAAATCGCTTTCCTCTGCGGATGAGGAAGACGACAGTTCAACGTGAGAGGCCTCGATAGCCGGAGCCTTGCCTCTAAACACCCCAGTGGTAGGGCTGGGGTCAACCATCCGAGGACTGAAGATGAAGACAGAAGGAGACCCAGGCTGTTGTGCCTCATCCCTCCTCTGAGCTGAGGAAGACTCAGGCTGAGCTGAGATCCCCGGAATCTCAACATCGCATCCGCTCATTATATCGACCTCGAGCTGCTCGGTCTCGTCAGTGGCGGTGGGTCTGTCAGCAGGCTCCCCTTCCTCTGCAATCCTGAGGCTCCTGCGGTGTAACCTGCGGGCATGGACTAGGGGAGTGTCATCCTTGTCCACCTCTTCCTCCCTCGGCTCCCCAACACCAGAAGGGATGTCCGCGGATCGAGAAACTGCAGCCGTCAAGTCTCTCCGAACCTTCTTTGGGGCAGGCTCAGCAGTGGAAGTAGAGCCTTGACGACGCTTGCCCACCGCCTGTCGAGCCCTGGTTGGTCGCGGCTCCGCCCTTGTTGGTCGCGGCTCCGCCCTTGTTGCTCGCGGCTCCTCCCTTGACCTTCTCCCGACCTCCCTCAGAGCCTTCAGGTACTGCTCGACGCCTCGCGAGCGTTTACCGGACTCAGACCTTGCTTCGAGATTTGCATTGATACTCTCAATGCATGAATACTCCGGAACAAAGTATGGTGTCTGGTTGACTTGGAAGTACCAGGAGCAGAAGCTGAAGCTCATACGGTACTTTGACCCCTCGATAGGTAGACGGAAAGTTGCTTCAGTCCCTCCGGCCACACTGTAGTACCAAGCCCGAGCACCTTCGAACAAGTTCCCTTCGAAGGCGAGTCGAACATTGGGATTGCCGACGTAGAGTTGATCGTAGCCGAACTGTCGGGCGAAACGATTCGGCATGTACGGCTCGATTGTGCATGAAGTCCCTTACCGGAAAAGCACATATCCGGGCCGAATGTTGATCACCACTAGAAGACCCCCGTGGACAACCTCGTGAAGTCATCTGGGCCCGCGAAATCAGTAAATAGATCCCCGAAAGATGCACCAGGGATCTCGGGGAAACAGCGATTGAGCTGGTAGTTCGAAGCATCTGAAATGCACTTCCAGACGAAATACATATAAGTATTACGCCAGTCCGAACCCTCCAACCGCTGTGCAAAAGGGGCGAAACCCTCACTCCAAGGCACCGGCGTCATCAGGGAAGGGCAGTGCATCACGTACCAAGCCATGAGGTACGTATAAGGCAGCTCGATCCGAGGGTTGGGGCGCTTCACCGTCGGCTTCCCCTCTGAGTCAAGGATCGGCTTGCCATGGGAGTCGACAGCCTTCCCTGCCTCGCAGAAAGCCTGGGTTAACGCCCGCAACCCGCTCTGAATGCCAGCCGCCACGGCCGGAAGAAGGGCTATGGGACTGCCATAGGCCAGGAGCACCGCCGGGTACACTACATCGGCTACAATGACTTCATGTGGCAGCGTGGGCACCACACAACGCTTCAGCCACAGCATTAAGAATCCCGCCAACAATGCTCGATCGGAGATAGGGGTCCGGGCTTGATGGTGAAAGCTTTCGAAGACCATGTCAGGTTCAAAACCGTCCTCGTTCGAAACCGTGGTGTAGAAGCCTTCAGGAGCCTGGGCGATCCTGTCGTCAATCTCCTCGTCGGAGCTGAGAGCCAGTCGGGTTATTAGATGGTCTTTCTTATTAACATTGTTGGACAAGTAACTGGCCCAAGACAGCTGCTTGATTCCTCCCGACCTCCAAGTGGTCATCTGGCCGCAAATATGGAAATGACATAGCACTTCCCAATAAGTCTCGTACATTTGAGGAGACCCTTTCTTCATAAGGTTGAGCTCCTCAGTGGTTGGGACATATTCCTCATAGGGAGAATCCCCTGTTGCCAGCCCAGAGACCTCATGCAACTCGTGCAGTGCAAGGCCCATCTCTCCGACTGGGTGAAGAATGTCCTTGTCAAAGAATTGTAACGCTCTAGGACCCCGAAGAAGTTCTGAGAACTCGGCGGGATGCCATACTGCACGGCCCTGACTGCTGGGTACAGTCCCACATGATCTAGCAGATCTCCAAGATCGACAAGGACGAAGCTCACCATCCTGCACCACCAATACTTCTCGGTGGAATGAACCCACCCGGGCGCACGGAACTCAACCGAAAAATCACCCTCCGCTTTCATAAACGCGTTGAGGAAGGTAGTGCTGAGTTTTGGTATCTCTCCAACTGGGAGCTCAGACTTGCGCGACCCGGGGAACAGGCCGAGAACCGCCCTATCATGACCATCATGACGGTATACCTTCTGGGAGCCCAAGTCACCGAGGGTAATCTCAGGGACGTAGCGGGAAACGTCCCACGTCATCTTCCGAGGGACGGACATGTGTTGGAGATAAGACAGCGGGAACATCCTCTCCATGTCTAGAAAAAAGAATCTTCTATCTGCTATCTGACGGAGCCATCTATAATTTCCGTCATACATGGAATAGCCGCCATCGCCGATACGATCTCCGAAGAAGAAGGAGGGCTTCTCCAGCTTGACGTGATCATCCGTTGTGAATGCAGCATCGGTCATAAGCACCCGAAGGGTTGTCATATCAACATTGGAGAGCCTTTTCTGGCGCTCCTGCGACCTGTCAGCAGTCACAGGTACTGTCCTTCGTAGCACAAAGGCCAGATCACGGTCAGCACCACCTACATGTCCAAATGGCGCTTCTTGGCGAGTGGGCAGAAGGGTGTGGTACTGCAAAAGAAAAGGACACTTAATCAGACACCTTATCAAAAAAAAATGCTAAGTGTCTATAGTCCGGACGCAGAAGAGATACTGGACACAGGAATTATCAAATCCGCGTCCAGACCTGCGAATCTGCGTCCAGACGCAGAAGAAATACTGGACGCAGGAATTATCAAATCCGCATCCAGACCTGCAAATACGCATCCAGGCGTGAGACCCGCGGGATCAAATCCGCGTTTTGCAAACCAATACTTATGAAAAATCTCTAAGTACTTGGGCTCAGGTGCAAGATTCATCAAAAACCTGCACCTGATAAAAAATCTTCAAGGCCGCGTCCGAACTCTTCACAATTAGAAATATTCTAAGTGAAGAATCCGAAATGCAGGACTCGCTGGCACCGGGTCATCAAACCCGCGCCTTGGTTATCAACTCAAAGAACGCGTCTGAGACCGCGTCTGAGAATCAAACACGGTTTGTTTTCTGTGTTAATGGTTCTCCTCCAAAAGATATCTTTTTGGGGTTCCATGAACTCCCATTAATGTGAAGTTCAAGCCTAAACGGCGTTATACCTGGGAAAGAGACTTCCTGCGCGGAGGAACCGCCCCTCTGGGCCTCGGTGACGGTCGCTCTTGAAGAGGATGCGGTTGGCTTGGTCTTAGGTGCCATTGGTGATTGAGAATCCAATAATGGAGATGAACAGAGAAAGAAGAACTCTTTTTCTCTAAACAAATGCGCTCGGAGAAGAAGAGGTATCTCTCTGACTGTTGCCATTTATAGGCACAAGGATTCGCGAAGATACGCGGCGCGTGGCTCGATTAGTTCTGCAGCGAGTCATCGCTTGACGCGTGGAAGAAATCATTTTGATGATTCGCGAAGATCATGCGCCATGACTCTGCAGCGAGTCATCGCTTGACACGTGGAACAGATCATTTAATGAACTAGGAAATCCGCGCGCCAAAAGGTGAAATCCCGTCGGTTCCGCAGGCCAACTGGCAGTGCAATCATGACATGGCACGGATTCGCACCCGACGGTCGCGTCTCTTCGATGGACATGCCCCATCATCACCGCCATAAATGCATTCAAAAAGTCGCGTTTCTCTAAGAAGTTCGCGTCTTTCCAGCCCGGCTGAACATTGCATCTGCTTTATGAAATATCAGTCGCGTTTTTCATTTCCAAAAGACGCACTCCATGAAAGTCGCGTCTGTAAAGCAGTACTATCTCTGCTCTTCAAAAAGAACTGGCGTTCAGTCCTTACTTCTGCAGATCAGTTCAACAGTACACTGGCACAAGCAGACGATCGTCCACTCCTGGCTTAAAGCGCGTCCATGACAGACTAAAAGCAATCGGGGAGGTTTAGACTGTGTATCTAGACACTCAACATGATCAACTCTGGTGGCTTCAAAGAGTTCAACAGTACACTCATGAAGACCAACTCCGGATAAGATCAAACCCGGAGCATTAACAGTCCAATCATAGAGGTGAATTCAGCTAGAGTCCAAATATTTCGAAATCCGTCCCATTTAACTGCGGAATATCGAAAACTTTGGAGGGGGTTCTGTAGGCTGTCTAAAAATCACTAAAAGACAAGCCATTAAAAAGCAGAGTTTCAAGTTCTAGACGCGAAGTCTCAACATCATGGCGCGTAGGCTCGACACCCGCGTCTCAACATCAAGGCGCGTAGGCTCGACACCCGCGTCTCAACATCAAGGCGCGTAGGCTCGACGCCCGCGTCTCAACATCAAGGCGCGTAGGCTCGACGCCCGCGTCTCAACATCAAGGCGCGTGGGCTCGACACCCGCGTCTCAACATCAAGGCGCGTGGGCTCGACACCCGCGTCTCAGCATCAAGACGAGAGGGTCCAGACCCGCGCCTCGGTTATAACCGCCCTGGTTATTGGGCCAGTCACCGCCCACATAGCGGGGAAGTGGGGAAGTTGGCCCCTCATCGTGGAGCATTTTTAGGGGGCACGTTCACCCCCTAGGACCTCTATAAATAGCCTCGTTTGCTATGAGGTCGAGGCAATCAGAAGGGGGGATAGACACAAGGGCGATCAGAAAGGCATCTGGCATCAAGAGGATCAGAAGATCACAGAGAGAGACAGACCGAGACAGGAGAGAGCTCAACTCTTCGTCAAGCTTGCTGCGTACAAGCTGCTCTTTGCCTACCTTCTCTTTGAGAGTTTTGGTAGACAGAGCTGTGCTACTCCCTCTACCAGCCAAAGAGAAGATTCCCTGACGATCCCGACGGTCATCCGGTCAACGGAGAACAAGATTCACTCTCCACCGCCACACGAAGAACCCAGCCTTAAACAAAGGGAGGATTCAAGACTCAACATCCTCCCTCCCTTGTAATCGGAGTATTAATCCGTTGTAATCTTTCAATTGATTCAAGGAAACTTTACGGCGAGATTTTCCCTCCGCAAACAATTACTATACCATACTGTTACTCCTTACTTCATTTTACTACTCACTGGTCGCTTTCTGATGACTCTGAGTTTGCATGCCTAGATTAGAGATTCAAGATATCGTAGTATCTGATATTTCACGGGATATTAGTATGAGGCTCGACGCCTTTATTATTTGTAGGTATCTTTATTATTATGTCCATTTTTCCTTATTAGTTCTTATTTCTATCTCTATCATGATCACTTACTTTTTTTGCAGATATTTTTGTACTTATGTTAGCTGGATTTATATCATGTATATTGTGTTTATTCTCTGTACTGCACCTTAGCATGTATGTTGGCCCAAAGGCCCATCACTCTAGTTTTGATGATAATCAACTCATATAGTTATAGTACTAGTGATCTTGTACTCATTTAGTTTCGGTATTCTACTAAGATCTTAGTCGGTGTTTAGTTTTAACAAAAGATTCGAAGTCAAGTTTTGAAGCTAGCACGTGTACATTCAAGAGCTCGCATTTTAAGATCGCATCAAGTACTCAAGAGGAGTCTAGTTCTTTGGAATTGACCAAGTCATGATGGAGAAGAAGATTTTTCAAAGAGAAGATTTTCAAGACTTGTGACGTATTTTTAAGTGTTAAGATTTTTGTTTTAAGATAAAATGTAAAGGATATATTAGTTGTGGATTGCTCAAGCTCATATACACACAAAACTTTAATTTTGAAAAATATGGTTTTGATTTCATGATTAAATTTCTATATCTCAAGAACTAGTTCACATGTTTATAATATGTATCGATTTTTCATCACGCATATTTGTATTTCATAGTGTTTCAATGAACTTATTTTTGTGAGATTTATGGATATTTTATGATATTTAAAATGAATTTAAAAAGATCTTTAAAAACTCTAAAAATGTGTTTTTGGGCTGCTTGTGGTCGACCGACCGGTCGACCGAAGGCTGAGCCGGTCGATCGAGGGATCGACCAACGTGCACAAGATGTGCACAAGCCCATGTGACTCGAGCTCGATCGACTGACCGGTTGACTGCAATAGAGATCGGTCGACCGAATGGTCGACCGACTGAGTTTGCAGAGCTCTCGAGTTTTCTCGGTCGATCGGGCGGCCGACCGCTCTGCTGATCTGCTCGACACTCTTATAGTTTTCTGGCCATAACTTTTTATTCTTACATTCAATCAATATGATTTAAATTGAATTTCAAAGATAACGTTTAGTGCTACATTTCTTGTTTAATAGTCTTTTCTGATTCAAATGATAAAGATGTCAAATTTTGAGTTGAAGTCTGTTCTTGTTCTGAAAATAATTTACAGTTTCTGGTTTGATACCTTTCAGTATTTTGCTGATAACTTTCTACTTAGAAAAGATATTAATTTTATTTAAGTTGCATTAGAGAGAAGGCATAAAGATCTACAAATTCTTTTTATATACTTATTTCCAGATTCTGATGTTTAGACCTCAAAACTATGCTCAAAGTGACCTATTGCATAGTTTGGGTCTGTGGTCGGTCGACCGCCCGATCAACCGCCAGACTCCAACGGTCAGAGATTTGATCGTTGGTCGGTCGACCAGGCAGTCGACTGACAGGCTATTTCTGACAGTTTTTGAACCATAATGGCTAGTTTTTCTTGGCCTATAATTATGGGGTTTTTGGGTGAGCTTAAAACAAGTTTTTCAAGAGCTTATTTTCCTATCTTCAATAGAGTTTTTCCAGCAAGTTTTTAGAACTTCATTGTCATATCAAAAGAGAGTTTATCAAGAGTGATTCTCTTGAGTTTTTAAAAGCTTTTTTCTTGAGTTTTTTCACTGCTCAATCTACCTAGTTTTCTCACACAAGCTTGAGCTTTTCATTACTATATTCATCCTATAGGATTCTTATTTGGGAGAGTATTTGTTGGTGATCAAGAGAAGTGATCACCAAGTGTTCCACCTTTATATTTGGAGGAGTTGTAGAGGTTGCAGCCTCGACGAGCTTGTGGGTTTGCGTGTGTTGTTCTTGCGGGAACAAGTGAAGGACTTGCGGGTCCAAGAGTTCTTGAGGGAGCTCGTTATAGGTGTTTCGGCACCGAGTGATTTTGCTGAATCGTTTATAGTAGAAATCCTTCATAGTGTTGAAGGCGAGGACGTAGAGCAAGTGTGCTGAACCTCGAAACAATTCTCCCGTATTTGCGATTGCTTATCTCTCTCTCACTTGTGTTTTGTATCTTGCATGCTTATATTGTTCATCTCTTTATACGCTTCGTGCTTATTTGAATATATGCTTGGGTTTGTTTGCTCACACTTGTATTCAACCAAGAGAGTCATAATAGCACCTTAATTCTTAATTTAGAGGAATCTTGAGGAGATTGTTCAGAGCCCTTCACCAGGAATTCGGTTATACTCTTTGATTATACGTTGTGTGTTAGACTAATCGGTTTTAGGTTGCATAATTAATTTTTAATTCCGCATTAGTTTTGGATTAGATTAGTTAGTCACCTATTCACCCCCCTTCTAAGTGATTTACATTGTATACACGAGAAATTTTTCATGCGTATATGTGTTGCCGACTCTCGTTGCGTTCTCGCTACAATGTATTTTAAGAAACGTGGCGTGACATTTAGCCTCTAAGTTATTCTGGTAATAATATTTGTTGCTTAGAATGAAAAATCGAGATATCTTCAATGTTATCATAGTGATTATAAGAAGCTTTGGATCATCATAAGTTTTGGTTGAAAGCACGCATTTCAATATTATGCATAGCACACTAATTAAATATGGGTACGGGGGGATTTTGTCTTGGGCTAAAGCTACAAGAAGCGCATGCATCATGCATTACCTTTCAACTTTTGGGAGAAAATGTTGGCAATTGGGCACGTGAGAGATGGACTTCATTTAAGAATGACATTGTCTGGGCTGGGCTTTAATCTAGTGTTGGGCTTAGATTGAAATTCTCTTCAAATGTACACGGGAGCTAACGTGCTTGAATGGTATCGCAGCCCCTGCGCGCGGGCGGTGACCGCAGACGTCAACCAATCCGCATCCCTTTCTCCAGTCCATGCTCGTAAGCCGCGGCCCACCGGATACGGTCACCGTCTCCCCCTCTTCGGCTCTGTTCATCAAAATACTCCGCGGTGAGAGTTACTCTATCCTGACAGTGGTGACCACACGCCGGGACCGCCTTTAATGCACGCGGAGAGCCGGGGCGAGGGGACCGTCACTGGCTGTCGTCTTGCGCGCGGTTAAAGCGGGGGGATTTCAACGACGACCAAATCCGATCAAATCGTTCCTTTTTTATAATGGCGAGAGATTTCTTTATCTCGTAACGAAGTGACTCCTCGCCCGCAAACATTCGCCAATTCGCTGATATTATTCGGGGCCACCCGTCGAATTTTTCGAGCAGCGCAGCGCGGTGAGCTTCTCTTCTTAGTGCTTGCTCTTAGATTTCGCATGATTTCTTCAATTTTTCTTTACGTTCATATAATTTTGGGCCAGTGGGTTTTGATTTTATCAGAAAGATCAGATCTTGGTGCTTTTTCCTTATTGCCATAGAACAATGTAATGCTGAATTTGGCTGTTAGTTGATGATTTGGGTGTTTTTGTTGATGAGTCTGCTGTAGGCACGGATTTTGGCACACAAAAAATTGATCGAAGGCGCACGCCAGATTAGTGCACACAAAGGCGCACACCATTTTTTAAATATTTCCAAAATAACCCCCGGCCATCCCCTTAGTCCCGCCCTCACCTCCCTCCACCTCCTCGCCGACGAACACACCCCACCCCCCACAAAAAAAACCTCACCGCCTCTGTGTCCTCACCCCCTCCTTCCCTGACCTCCCCCCTCCCCCTCTCGCCCTTGTGTTTGAGGACTCCACAATCAACAACCACGATGTAGATGTCCTTCGGTTGGATCCTGCTGCCAGCGAAGAGATCATTAATGGTCGCAAACAGCGCCAACGCAGGCTCTTCTGGGCTTTTCTTGAGGGTGATCTCCAGTGCAGGCGCGAATACGGATCTTGGCATGTGTGTGGTGTCACCTATGCCTGAATTTTGGAGGGTTTTGTGCTGGAAATCGATTGCAAGTGGAATGAAGTTGCCTGATTCCTCGCAAGTTTGATGAATTCTTCCTCGTGATGGATCATTAAACATAACAACTGATCATCAGCATGGTTGTTTATTATGCAATAATCTCATTCAAACACTACTACAATGTCACAACTTTTTCAAAGTATATAGGTTTGGGGTTGGTTTTTTTTTTTTTTTTTTGGGGCGCAGAGGGGAAGGAGGGGGAGGGCGACAGAAGGAGGGCAGAAGGGGGGGTGGGGGTGGGGTGGGGATCGCCGGCGGTCGCCGCGGAAGGATGAGGGGCATTTTGGACTTCTCTTTGGGGGCAAAAGTGTCTAAAAAATTAATGGCACTCTTTGTAATTTTTTTAGTGTGTCTTAATCAATTGTTGGTGTGCCAATATCCGTGCCTGTCTGCTGCTTTCAAACATTATGGATGTTTTTATTCACTTTAGTCTGAAATAAAATATGATATATTCATTTCCCCCCTAATGGAACAGTGGTACTGTTCACCTTGACTATATTTTGAATATTTTCCTATTTTTTTCTCGAAATTTGGAAAGAAAGAGTAGATTTTGAGTGATCGTTTTGGAATCTTTGAGAAAAAACAGAATTGTGTACTGGGTCAATACTGCGGGTTCTCTGATTCCATGTTTTTTAGTTCCCTGTACAAGTGATGTCAGTTTTAAGTTTGAAAGGGGAGGGCATTTTTCTGTAATTCGTTTTTAGGAGCGTTCTTAGTGAATTTTATAGATGTTAAAATAGGGTGATAACTGATATATTCTGTTCTTTTTTTCTTTTTTTTGTTTTTGTTTTTCTGGTTGTTGTCTGCATGAAAAAATTCTGCATTCTTTGCAAAGTTTTAGGTATGTACATTATTATTCTTGTTGAGTGAATTAATGTTGTTACCCTTCACGTCTTAAAAAGTTACATCAGATTGGACATTGGTGGTTCCACTGGAGTTATCTATCTGCCGGCACTTAATATTTTATTTTGTAGCAAATGCTTTTAAGGAAAAATTTAGTGACTTCTGTTTTCTTTCATTTAAAAAGGAAAAGGAAGAATACCTCTTGCGTTCATCCTAGTTTATTGGGTACCATTTCGGATACTGTTCTCTCTTTAGAAGGCATGACAGAATAAATCATGTTACTTAATTTTTTTAACTGTAAACAAAATTTGGACGTATAAGGCAGCTTCTGAGTAACTTATATTGGAACTAGGAGGTTTTTTGGGACCACTTTCAAACTCAATGAAATATTGATCTTCCTTTACTTTAAAAGGCAAAAAAAATAAAAAAATAAAAGAGTTCTTGCAATTTTTGCCAGGGACTGCTAAAAAAAAGCAGATATTAATAATTTTATTTGTATCAGGCTTCTAGTGGACAGAATAAATCCTGCTACTTAATTTTTTTTTTATTGTAAACAAAATTTTGGACATATAGCAGCTCCTGAGCAACTTATATTGGAACTAGGAGGTTTTTTGGGACCACTTTCAAACTCAATGAAATATGATTATTATTATAATAATTATTATTTTTTGGGGTGGGCATGGGGATTGGGGGGATGTGGGGTGGGAGAGGGATATTAAATGGATTGGGTATCTGGTCCCAAAATCAGGTTCATACCTGCTCATATTATTATATGGGGCAGCATAACCAAAATATGTGGTTGCGTAATAAAATATGAAGCCATATCTATGCAGCTGCATGTGCTCCTTGGCCACATAAAACGATTTTTATTCAAAATAACAGAATTCACAATATGCGTACAACATGATTTTGAAGGTTGTCTGACAATGCAGATTTCTTAGATGGCAAGTCTAGACATTTAGACCTAATGAATAATGAACACTTACAAAGAATTTGTTTTGTATATTTTGTTCATCATCTTCGAAAATTTTAAATAAAGGAGAAGAGCAGGAAGAAAAGAGTATAGGGTGAAAAGGAGGAGCAAAGGCTGTGGATGAAGAGGAGAAGAAAGCGAAGTAATTTACATTTGCTTCTTCTTCACTGCCTGCTGCTGCTAGCAGTTGTGTCTGGGCAATTCTTTCATGCATGGTTTGTCATTCTCGTCTTGTCAATTGTCTTCACTCACCCAAGAAGACAACAAATGGCCAAAATTCATATGGGACAAGAGAGGGTAGAATGTATCAGTTATCTTTTCGGTTTCAGAATAATCTAAAAAATGCCACATAAACTTGGTGTCCACTTATATTTGTTTGCATTGGTCATGTTATAGTATGCATCTTTCCATATCGATCATATTTCTGTCTGTTTTGATCATATATCGGCCAACTTTGATCTTTATCAGATAGTTTCAGTAAATTTTGGTCCTAACAGACCCAGAGGCACTGAAATTTCCGATAGAAATAAAAATAGCTTGTAAAAATTGAATTTCAGTGAATATAATTCTTCATATATGAGATTAAAAATATGTATACAAAGCAAGTACACACGCACATATATGATGTGCATGTTACATTTATGTGTGTGTCTTTAACATGTGGTTTCCTAAACCTTATGGTGTGTGGGGTGAGGAGGGACTGAGCAAGTGATGCTGGTAGTTTCTAAGACGTAGAGAGATTCATGCTCAAACATCTAGCTAAAATTGCTAATCTGGCCTGGAGTAGAGATCCATCCTTTTAAGGATCTAAAACTGGAATTTGGAATCTAATTTGCAGCAGAGGTGGGAAAATGAGACTGACTTCCTGCGGGTGCTTGACTTTTGCACATTAATTTTGGATTGTGCTTCCTAAATAAGTTTAAACTTTAAAGATGACAATCAATCACCAATTTTTATGTAAAAGGACTTGGACTCTAAGCGCATAGAAGTGTTTTTTCCCCTTCTTTGAGCAATACCAATTTTAACCTTAATCAACTTAAGAAAACCTGGATATGTAGTAGAAAAAAAATATACAGCTAAGATAATGGAGAGCTGAAACACTTGGACATTTGTTGGAAAGTGTTTTCATTAGTTTCGTGTTTTCATAAGTTTCGTAATGTTTACCTAGTAGTAGATCCACTGGGAAGGCACCTTCTATTATTTAGGCTTGCAATGCATGTAAAAGTTGAACAAATTCTAGTCTTGGTTAAAGGCATCAAGGTTCAAGACATTTTCGAATAAAACTTGTCTTTTCACTAGAAAATGTAGCCCATTTTGTTTCTGTTTGGAGTCCAAAACAAATGTTTATCAAAATAATGACTAGCCCCTATGTCATGGCAACAAAAATTTGTCACACTTTTGGTGTCTTTAAACTAGTTCATAATGGGGGCAATGGTCGACAAATGCTGTGATGTAATACAGGGTGGATCGTAATCATCTTCAAGCAATGAAAAATGAAACCGGGGTTTTGAATGGAAGAAAAAAGGAATGAGAATTAGGGTTTAAGAAAATGAATAACTTTGTGCTTCACACTCTCTGCACCACGGGCTTCACACTCCTTACACCACGGGCTTTGTACCCCAATCTCAAGAACTCACGGCTCATAAAATTTAACCAGAAAAAATTCATTCAATCATCATTGACCACCAATAAGAGAAATTCTGAGGCTTATTTATAGGCTTGAGAAAAGTTTAGTTCCCAGATATAATCAATGTGGTACTAAATTTCAAAATAAAGGAAAACAACTAAATTCAAAATAAACTAAGGCATACCCAGTCAAATGTGGGCTCCCCACACGAAGCATATCAATCAGGCCACAATGGTGGTTGGGGAACCTCGATCGTGCATGTAATCATCCTCAGAATAAGACATGTATGTCGAGCGAGCAACTGACTCGCAATTATGAGGGAGAACCTCTCATAGTGAATTGTAACCATTACCACATATTTAAGTGCAAATTCTTGTAAAATACTATGTGGATAGACATCAAATTTATAGTTATCATTGCAAATTGTTATCTATTTATGGGTCTCATCATGCATTTCAGGCAAATACAATGCAACTAACTCGTTAGGTAAAACTCTTAAAGATAGGAGAAAGAGATATATGAGTTTTTTAGGGGACATACATCAGATACTACTAACAGTATTATATTACTAGGACCTATGTTGCATGGACACGGGTGCGGGACACGGGTGCGGGACACAATAAAATCTAAAAAAAAGATACAGGATACGACAAGCAAATTTTTTTTATTATTATATATAGATAAATTTATAAAATATCAAAATTAAAATCAAAACCACCAAGTTAAACAACATACTATATTATACTATAAAATATCCACTAAGTTAAGCAACATACTATTGTCGTCTTTTGTCAGAAGAAAATTACAATAAAAATCGCCGTGGCCCGTGGATTCATAAACAAGATCTTTAGCTTATTCAATCTTCATCACCTCCTTCATCATTCATAAACACCACAACCTCCATCGTGGGTTCATTAAGTGAGACTAGCAACATCTAGAATACTGGCACTTCGAAACGTCTCAAAGTCATCTCCGCTAATATCTCACAACTTTGTTTCCCCTTTCTTATATTCTGTTGAGCTTCGAGAAAGTAAATATTAACTACAAGTCTACAACATATAATACCTAAACTACCAATTTAAATACAATATATAAACACAACATAATAACAACAAAAAAACACAAATATTAACTATAACACAAACACAATAATAGCAACAACAAGAACACCAACATTTAATACTAACCCTCTCTATCTTTATCTCTCTCAAACCCTCACTATATTCTTTGTCTCTCTCTACGACTGCTGCCTGCACCTGCAGCAGCCGCAGAGAGACAGAGAAGAGAAAGTGGGGTTTGAGAGAGATAGAGAAGAGAGAGTTTGAGAGAATGGAGTTAGAAAGGGAGATTAAGTAATTAAAATTAATTTCAATTATCAATTTAAACATAAAATTAACTATCAATTTAACTTAAAATTTAAACCCTAAAGCTAAATTTGAAATTAAACTTAAATTGAAACTAAAAATTAAATTACTTGTAGGTTGTAAAAGAGCTTCGCGGTGGAGGAGAGAAATGGGAGGAGTGGGGACGGAGAGAGGATATTCGTCGACGGCTATGAAGGAGAGAGGGGATCAACAGCCGGGAAGGAGATAGAAGGGAGCATACATGTCAGCGGAGAGAGGATCTTTGTCGACGACAGAGGAGAGAGAGGGGATCTTCGGTGACGGAGGAGAGAGAAACGAGCACAACAACAGTGGAGGAGAGAAGGGACGAACGCTGGCTTCGTAGAGAGAGGATCAGAGGCGGAGGAGAGAGATTGAGAGATAAAGAGAGTCGCAAAGGAGGAGAGAGCGAAAGGGAGCAGAGAAGACAGTGGAGGCTGGAGGATAGCAGAGATTGAGAGAAGAGAGGAGCTGATTAGGGGTTTTATTTGATTTAATTGGTCGGGTTTGTGGGTCGAGTTGCAAACCTGTCCCATTAAATAAAAAAACAAATTGACGAATCCGCCCACCCCAAACCCATTTGACCGCACCCGTTATCAGGTTGACCATTAACACAATTTGCATGAGAGAACTCAGATGTCTTAACAGATGTAACGATGCTATTATCGGTTGTCTTATGTTCAATTCCATCCTCTATCATAGGCATGACAAGTGAATACCCTAGCAACCTATACGAGCATATTAGACTCCACTAATACGTGCTTAAAATCAGTAGTATCATTTTCTGAAACATCGATATCATCCAGCGTGAGTGTACTTGACTCGACTAATGCATCTTGAATGTCATTAATTTCTCCTCATTAGTATAAATCTCAATCAAGTGTGAATGTACTAGTCTTTACTAATTCATCAACATCACTAGTAATCTCAGAAGTAATGTGGACATCCTCGATAATTCTCGAATTATCAATGTCATCAATTTGCACATTATCAATATGTTGACTCTTCGAGGGGCACTGGTAATTATAATGCTCAAAGTGTTCACACTTAGAACACTTAATCGAGGGGCACACATACGCAGTGTTCATTGCCCTCACATGTACAACACTACTTTCTGGTTTTGAAAGAGGACAATTTCAGCTCTAAAGCCAAACGAAATGTCTCTTTGATAGACTTCATGACATGTATGATCATCTCTCTTTTGAAATCAGGTTTTAATTCATTGTAAAACATATATAGTAGGAAGATGATGTATCTTAAATTCATACTCAAATACAAGTTTTTCAAATTTAAGCTTATACTCGGTGACAGACAAGTCTCCCTAACATAGATAAAACAACTCTTTAAAAACTCGAGATCTAGAGGGAATAAATTTTTTCTTAAACTTTTTCTTTATTTCATCCCACGTCTTTATAGGTCTGGAGTATGTTCTCTCTAGTTGTCTTTTTACAATAGTCCAATCATTTAGAGCTACAAATCTTAGCTTATACGTATCAAATCGGACTCTACGCGTTTTAAAAAGTTCATACAAATCAAAATAATAGTCCAGGTGCGCCATCTTATCATAAAATTCGTGAGGGTCATGTACCATAAAAATCGCGACTATACTGCTTTTTTGTTGACATTTTCTCTTCTTACAACACGCCTATCATAATAATTACGCTTTTTAATGCAATGTGATTGTGTTTCGTAAACTCACGCCAATCATGATAATTACACTCTCTAGTGCGAGGCTATGTTTTTTGTGACTCATGCCAATCATAATTATTTTCTCTAGTGCGCTGTTATGAATCTTTATTTCATGACTATAGGGGATACAATCAAAATCTCGTGCTTAACTCAGACATATCTACAACTTAACCAAGGACGACTGCAATGCAAAAAATACAAGCACACAGATGGTAATGCAAAGTTCCTAGACTCAAATGCATGCATTAAACGACGAAAATTACAATCGTAAAAAGGCTTAATCTTTATATGCAAAGAAATGTGATCCTAAATGATAATGTAAGCAATCAACAAATGGGATCAATAAATTTTAACAATTATGTATAATAAACTACAAATAAATGCACAATCACTAGAGTTTACAAGAATGGACAATTAAGAATTAGAATAACTGCAAAATAGACTGGACGTGATTAGAAGAGGATGCTTCAAGAACGGCTCGAATCGGGCTTGAAATAGGCTCAAAATGGCTTCTGAACCAACTTCAGCCGAGTTAGACTGGGTCAGCTAAGTCAACTCGGGTCTCGCTCAGCTCAGCTCGGCTCCACTCGGGTCGAATCTGGAGCTGCAAACGAAACGGCTCGGGTCTGACTTAAGGGGGTGGGACCGAGTCGGAGCGCTCACGGGTTGGGTCAGGCTTGTGCAATCAGATCAGCGATGGGCGTGGGGTGTTGTAACCAAATTGATATGCTATGATACCAATTATTGCGTGCATAACTCAAGATACCATATTTGTTGGCCTAGAGGCCCATCACTCTAGTTTTGATGATGATTAATTCATGTAGTTATAGTTTACTAATAATCTTATGTTTAAACAGTTTCAGTGATTTACCAAGATATTAGTAGGTGTTTAGCTTCAACAAAGGTGTTTTGGAGCTTTCACATGTAAATTCAAGAGCTCGCGCGTCAAGATCGCATCTAGCACTCGATTGGAGTCAAGTTCGTTGGATCGTGTTTGGATCGAGTCGACTTGGAGAAGGAGTTCTACAAGAAGAGCTCGATTTGTTTAGTTTAAGATTGTTTAGATCTTGTGTAAAGGTAGATACTATTGATATGCTCAAGTTCACAATACACACACAAGTTTAAATGTTTGGTTTTCGATTTAACCGCATTTTTGATTTCATGTCAAAAATATAGATATATATCTTATATGTATATTGGATTCTATCCATATACAATATGCTTCAAATTTGTTTCAATATCATGTTTTTGTGTTTACATGAGTTTTGGAGAAAACAGTTTTCTATATAAAAAAATTCAAGTTTTGAAAAATACTGATTTTGTGTTTAAGTTTATTTTCAATATCAAAAAAATAGTTCAAATAGTTTATAATATGTATTGAATTTTAGTCACACATATTTATATTTTAAAGATCTTATAAGAACTCATTTTTATGAAATTTATGTGATTTTATGGGATTTAATTGAAGTTAAAATGACTAAGTTTTTAATTCCCAAAATTTGTAACCTGGCTCTTCTGCCGGTTGACCGCGACAGAAGTCGGTCGACCGGTCCGGTCGACCGATGTGCACAAACGTGCACAAACCATTTGGCTGAAAGGCCGGTCGACCGACCCGGTCGACCGCCAGAGAGCTCTGCTCTCTGGATCTGGCCCTGGTCGACCGGGCGATCGACCGGCAAAGAGGTCTGCTTTCTGTATTCAGGCCTCGGTCGACCGGCCGGTCGACCGATGGCACAGCCGATCGACCGGGCGGTCGACCGACAATAGAATTTTTCTGCTGTCTTGGCCCAACGGTTAGTTTTTGGAATGGGCTATAAATACCCATCCTTTTGGGTTGTTTTGTATAAGAATTTCAAGACCAAAATTTCCATCTTCTTAAGTGTTTTAATAACAAGTTTTTAAGAGTTTTTGGGCTTGAAGATTTTATCTTTATTTGTTTTCAATGGTTAAAAAATTCAAAGAAAAATAGAGTATTTGGGATATTGGGTTTGATCTTCATTAGTACCTTTATCTAGCATTTTTTTAAGTATTTTTCTTTGTGTTTTGATTTTCAAACACCTTATTTTCTTACACTTGAGCTATCATATCTATCCTATTTATAGGATCTTTATTTTGTGAAAAATTGGTTTGTGCTTTAGTGAGACCACCAAGAGTTGTAAACCTTCCTTGTATTTGTTGTTATCCTTCTTGTGCGGAGGTGATTGTGGAGGCTGTGTTGGTATCTCTCTAAGTGTAGAGGTGATTGTTGTTGTTTGCCTTGTCCCTCTAGTGAGAGGTGATTGTGTTTGTTTTGTGCTTATCCCTCTATTGAGAGGTTGATCTTGTGTGGCTTTGTGGCTTGCTTCTTGTGTAGAGGTTGTTGTTTGAGAGAGGAGTTGTGTACTCCAAGTTTGTATTACCCAAATCCTCAGTGGAGGTTCCATGTGTGGGAAGTCCTGTATGGACGTTGTTATGGAAATCTTTCTGTGTGAAGGCGGGGACGTAGAGCAGTGGCTGGAACCTCGAAGGCTCGAAACATATCTTTGTGTTTGCGATTGATCCACTATCTCTTAACTTTCTCTCTCTTATATCTTGCATTGCATCATATTGTTCATATCTTATATATGCTTGGTATTGTGTGTGTGCCTCACTTGTGTTGAACCAAGAGAGCTTCATATAGCACCTCAACTCTTATTTAGAGGAATTTAGAGGAGATAGTCCAGAGTCCGTCATCGAAAATTCGACTATACTATTTGGTTAAACTAAGTGTATTTCAATTAGTTTTTAATTCCGCATCATTTGTTATTAGATTAGCCATACACCTATTCACCTCCCTTTAGGTGTACTTTCAATACTTACTATGATACCAATAGTTGGGAGATATGAGATCCCCACCGACGACCTCAAGCACTCCATGAGATTGATTACCTCGAGCATACATGTAACGGTCCCAGATTTTAATAATCACAAATGACACGAGTGTCTATATTGATCAACAGATCATCGAATTTATCTCCAATATTCTTGAAAATTTTGGCAGCATCTCCTTTGTAAATATTGATATATCCCACATATACATTTCACGTCACAATAATTTCGGCCAACACTAGCCTACTTATCTCATAATCCACACATATAAGTCAAGGTCAACAATTGTCCACGCAGTCAATAAAAATATTTTGGCTCACAACGGCCCGTACTATCCAATAACAATTTCGGCTTGACATCGCCTACTTATGGAGAACATGACAACACGACTCTAAAGTTTCAATCTCGGCATCCACAGGCTTTCCAAATTTATAACTTTCAACTTCTCATTGGCTTAATATAGATAATACACTTCATATTGCTACAACCCAATAAAAGGTATCTAAAATGACAACTTGACATGAAAGCTATTACAAGGTTCCAGATATGTATATGTACAAGGCGAATAATCTATCCCACGACCCACATGTATTATTTACAACCACAAGTGTTCCAAAATACAAGAGTTGGATATACACAGAATGAACCCTGCACAGCATAATCCTGATCCCTGCCTCCAAGCAACCTGCAATATAAATCTGTGGGAGGGTGAGCTCGACAGCTCAGTGAGTGAGGTAGGAATAATCAAGAAAAAATAATATCTCAACAAGGGTATAAATATGCACGCAATAAAAGGAATCTGAAACAGTAAGAGGACAAGAATCAGAGGCATCCGATAGTTTGGTAATCAAGGTCTCAGCCTCTACAATTTCTGAGAACGATCAGCCTCTTCTTTTGTATTCCCCAATTTCTTAATTGAATTTCATCTTTATGTATGATAAGTTTTATGTGTTACATAGCCAAACTCGCTCGCCTTAAGCGTACATAGAGTGTATTACTCACGTGCCTAGTATTCCACGCTATAATATGCCAACCACCAAAGTTATGCCATAGATCTAGTTTATGCATTCAAATAACACTTACATCACAAGCCATAATTATATAACATATAACCACATCATATTTCTCATAACGCAATAACGCATCGCACTTCAAGAAATGCACTGGTTCACATGCACACGTTTACCCAATATATGGTATTCATTTCAATGAACTAAACTTGTATCCTGATGGTTTCATTGTGATATACAACGACACATCCATCATACCCCCAGTGACACACACACACATACACATTTGTATCACACATAACCATTCGTTATCAATCATTTGTAAGGATGCAATTAAGTGTATATCATAGCACCGTTCTCGCACGGGTCCCTTCCTCCTAATATAATATATATAGCATGTATATACAACAATAACACCGTCTTCCCCCTCCTACCGGTTCTCGCACGGCCCCTTCCTCTAATATATATATATATATATATATATGTATTTGTCAAATCCCCGTCTTCCCCCCTCCTACCGGCTCCCGCCCGGCCCCTTCCTCCTCTTATATAATGCATCATGCAACTTAAGTTATAATATTCATACAAGCGATATAAAACTCGCTTACATGTTATGCCCGAAATGATGTGCAACAATAAGAAAGAAGACATGTGCTTGGGGTTTACCCAATATCATAGTAACAATACAATAACCAACGCATCCAATTCCATGAGGTTCATATGTCATGCGCATCGATTCCCTTACAAAAGCAATCCTACTCACAATTAATGTTTATCTGTCAGATTGCATCATTACAGGAATATTCATATCAATTAATTAATCAGAACATGCCACCCAATTACATTAAGTACAGAAATCAAGTGATATTCACCCATCATATTCATATCAATCATAATGATTCTTATTCAGTGAGACACATACCAATGCCCTTGTACAACATATTTCAAAGTCCTACATTAAATGCAACACTTATTACACAAGGTTGTGTTCAGTTCCGAGCCTGCCTTACTATCCCTTTATTCTTGTAACATGGTATATGTGTGAAGATATATATAATATGGGTGCTTTCTATGTAATGCTCTAAATATATTTGAACAGAGGAATGACCCTGTTCACATGGTTCACACATGCATAACGACCAGATAGTACATATGTACATATGCTACATACACATATTTCTCACTTTCAAATCTTCATATACGAGATTTCAAAACATTCATTATTACACCCATAGAGTCGATTATCGTCTCAGATAATCGGCTTATCTATTTTAACTAGAATAATGTGAACGCCACAATCATACTTTAATCCCTAACGTAAATCAAGACATTGCACTCCAAAGAGAAAAGAAACCATTAAGAATTGGAACGATATAGCACATACGATTAAAAGTGTTTATCTCAAGTATCTCATAAGTTCGGTCACCTTAAGGGGCACATGCTATCAGTATGCAAAAGTATTACTCGCACAAACATCCTGGCTAAATGGATGGGTAAGTCGAGACTATAAGGAGAAACAAATGTCTCATACGCGCTAGTTAATTAGAATACAACTCTCTAATATTACCATAAGAAAATCTTTCCTTTCAATTAGTATTCACGTTCGTTCATCTATTAGTCTATTGTCCATACAATTTAGTGTGGGTCGATAACTTGACCAATTATCAGTGAATTACAATTTATCAGTCTATCATCCTTACCATTTACTTTCGGCGCTTCCGAGATTTCTACGGACTATGTGCCAATAAATACTCTATTCACAGTCCAGCTACTAGGCCACCAAAGAAATTATGTGTTAGGATGAAATATATCTTTTGGAGTCCATAACACAATAACTCCTTATTAGATAAAATTAACGAAATCTGAGTTTAAGGATAAACACCAGCACACTGAGTGTACAGGCAACCTCGTTATGAATCATTTATTTAAAGTAGTCAGCATTTAAATAAATAGGTATGACATACCCGTGCTCATAACATGTGGTACTGAAGAACAGTGTATAGTTCTAACTCAGCCTAACATGTCTACATATAAATTCCAATAGCTTTCCATAGATCTCATCTATAATATGTTTCCTCGAATCTGACCTCCCTATCAATCGAAGATGATTTATCGTAACTTCTACATTTGATATTAAAATGAGACACGAGGATTTCCATTAACCTTTAGGTTTACTGATCTTTTTAGCAATATCCTATATGACTCACTCAGTCGCACGACAAGCTGAAATAAACAGAAAATCATCTAGACATCTAAAATTCTGCCACTTTGCACTTTCGACACGTTATCATGTTCCAGTGATAATTTCCAGCACAGACATTTGATTAGGACACCGCAAGCGCGGTTGTAAAGTGGACTCGATTAGCTTTCCAACGGTATATTACATGACCTATTCCTTATTAATTATCCTTACGAAAGAGACCCCAAGATTCTGGTTTCAAACCTGGACAGACTTTAACAGATTTGTACTATTATGACCAAGTGCTTTGAACTACACATTTTCTCAACTTTCCCTCTTATTTCCTCATCTCAATTAAATCATAAGGAAGGCATGAACTTAGGTATTTAGATTTTGATTACGAGAAATTTTTATAAGAGCATTCGTAGTTCAATCACTACATGATTGATCACAAACCCCCCTTAAAGTCTCCTCAAATTTCATAGTTTAACCTATATCGAAAAATTTTCTTTATATCTCACTAACATGACCAAGATTAGATTTTGATTTGCTTTTGTGGTTACCACGTAAGAATGACAAGATGCTCAACCTTCCCAAGTGTAAGGAACTTCAAGAAGCTTAATATACATCAATGGTTAGGAGAGATATTTAACTTGATCTCCTCAAATTACAACGATCCCCGGATTTATGATACCAATTAGACTTTTAAGATTTATCTTATCTTCTAATAATATTTTGATCGATACACGAACTTTTACTATAATGATATTCAAATTCTCGGCTTAACCTTGTCTATTTAAAGGTAAACAATACCAACCCAAAATTTCACAAGACATAATCATATACATATCACAAGAGAGTATGTTTCTTGATAACATACTTTAATCACAAGAAAGGTTCTATTTTTAATATAAGAATTAGCAACTACACAATTTCTCAACTAGCAAGTTATTCCATAATCACAAGAAAAGTTCTACCTTAAAGTAAGAATTTAATTAGCAACTACACAATTTCTCAACTGGCAAGTTATTCCATAATCACAAGAAAAGTTCTACCTTAAAGTAAGAATTTACAACACCTAACAAGTTCATCATGCATTAATCCAATGATTCTATGAAGCATTTTATTTAAATTTACGGAAGAACATAAGTGCCCAAACATTAGTCCCACAACTCTCAATGAGAGCTTCATCACCATAAATCTTAACATATGAGGTTAAGAATTCTAGGGTTATGACTTACATTAAATCTGAAAATGCATAAACCCCATCTCTTCATGCCATATTTTATAATGCAACCTCCTCACCCACAAATTTTATAATGGGATTAACTCCTCATATCTCAAGATCCAATTTTTTTATTACTATATACATTAGGAAACCCTAAAATTTCAAGAGGTAATAGCATGAATAGCTCAAAGGAAGGATTTTCATTCAACCAAATAGATCTAACTTAGGGATTTCCAAAAGATGAAATTTAGAACAAAGAAAAGAGGGGAAAACCCACTCACCCAAATCCGGTCCGACGGCCACCATCCGGCAGCCCATGGCCGGCTGCCGGCCGCCGCCACCGCCCTGGCCGCGGTCCGGCCGCCCCTGGCCGCGGCCTGGCCGCCCATGGCCGCGCGCGCCTGGCCCGCGCGCGTCTGGCCACGCCCGCGCGAGAGAGAGAGAGAGGGGTTCTGCGTGAGGGAGAGAGAGAAAGAGAGAGAAATTGTTGAGATGAATCCCCTCTCACCTACTTTCCTATTTTATTTCATTTATAAAATCTAAATTCCTCCATGCTTGCCACATCACCCATTCTCAATCTCAATACAATCTTCACCCTCCACCTCACTTTTCCAATTCCAAGATCCCATCTCCACCATTGATTGTGTTTTTTTTTTTTTACATGAAATCCCTTTATACACATATACATATACACTACATTCAAGTATACATAGAATTAATATTCATATCCTTGTATTAATAATTATGCAACAATATTTCACCTTTAAATTTCTCCAATAAATACAAACTAATTTAATAATTGTTGTTGATAAACTGTATAATCTCTTTAGATCAAGGATTTGAATATAATTTCGGGATTTAAATAAATTGGGGTGTTACAATACAAGATGAATATTAAAAGATACAAGAAAAAACACACAATTTAACGTGATTCGGTCTAAACTTGGCATACGTGAAGTTCACGGGGAGAGAACTTGAGAGAGTTTTATTAATAAACTTGATACAAAGAGATCTTACCTTCTTCTTGATGACACAAGCGTATTCACCTCCCCCTTGAATCTATGCTAGATTATAAGAATGTACCTTCTCTATATGCACCTTCACCTTTCTCCTCTCGTTCTTGACTTTTTAGGGCCTCTTGGCTTTTTAAGGCATTACATTGTTATTCACCACAACTTTAATCTCCTCTTTTGTTTCACCTAAGTCCTAAGTTACAATCTTTTATTTATAGAATTTTACAGTACAACTCCTATTTCGACTATGAGATGATCTTGGCCATTGGATGCTTAAAGAATCTTGATCAATCTTATTAAAAATTGATCTTCTTGATTTAGAATGATTCTATACCTTTTAATTTTTTTGAAACAAATCTTCATTGAGTAGAATCTGAATCTTATTCGAACTCGACCAGAAGAGAAAACTCACGGGCGCCTGTAAAGGAAACTGCGCATGCAGAACCGCCCTGATTAGTCGACTAATATTTTGGCCTAGATGACTAATCCCTTCCATCAGTCGACTAATAAAACTTATTAGTCGACTACTGTATTTAGTCTCCTTTCTGTATCTGTTTTTGTATCTGCCCTAGTCGACTACTAGTCAACTGGGCTTGTGTATTAGTCGAACCCTTAGTATTTGAATAATCAGCACCATCTGGGTTTGCTTTTTTTTTTTTTTTTTGCTTCAAGTCATTATTTTCTCCAACTCGATTGAATCTTCTTGAACCATCATCTCCTCTTGAAAATATGGTAAAATCCTAACAGTGGGGTGTGCTGGATCTCAAAGAGAGGTTGAGGCCGACGTGGTTCTCGAGGGTCTGACTCGAAGTCGAGTCAGCAAAGTTGATGTCGATTGAGGCAAGGTTGGGTTAAAGCGGGTGAGTTCATGACTGGATGTCGAGGGAGGGAGAGGTTAATGTCGACTGCGATGAGGTTGCAACCGATTAGAAGTTGGGTTGAAGTGGGTGAGGTCGTGACTGGATGTCGAGGGAGAGAGGTGGCGGCAGTGAGGTGAGAGACTGGGAGAGAGGGGAGCTGGCGGCGCGGCGGTGCAGATGGCAGGGAGAAGAGAACAACTTCCAGGAGGGAGAAGAAGAGGAGCAGTGGCGGCTGACGGACAGAGGAAGAGAGTCATGAGGAGGAAGATGAATAATGAGATTTTTTTTTTAATATGAGTGTTTTTTAGCCGAATTTTGGAACAATAGTTTTTTTTGGATCTGATCTAGGGTTTCAGATTTTTTTTTTTTTAAGAACAAATTTAGGATTTGGAGAGAGGTTAGGGTCAGGGTTTGAAAAAAGAAAGAGCTATCTCTCTTTCTTTCTTTTGTTTTTGAAATGGATCTAATAAAATTGAAGGGGATTGGAATCAAAGCTTTGACATCCAAGCAAGCAAGAATAAGAGCTATTGAATTGAACTATAGTGGGTGCTCTTATGTTGAGGTAATAAGGTGATAAAGAGTATTGTACTAAATGATGCAAATGCTTATGAACTAGCTGTTGCCACTGTTCACCACTCACAAAAGCAATCAAGTATTTACATGTTACCCCTTAAATTTTATGATAATAAACTCTACTTTCTACTGTATATTTTCAACAAGGACGTTTTCTTTACCGAAACAGATGTTCATTCTATACATTCACATTAATGTCTGCAATTTTTGAAAAACTTATACAATACATTTTTAATTATATTTTTTGGAGCAAATTATTCCTGTTTTCATGGATGCCCTGTGCATGTGCTTTACTCTAATTAACATACAAGATGAGTAAATTATATAGTTGCTGTTCCCCTTCAAAAGGATCAGCACACTCGGAACAACCTTGTTCTCTCTCTCTCTCTATATATATATATATATATATATATATATATATATATATATATATATATATATATATATATATATACTCTCTCTCTCTCTCTCTATATATATATATATATATATATATATATATATATATAGAGAGAGAGAGAGAGAGAGAGAGAGAATTGTGTGTGTGTGTGTGAGATATATATATATATATATATATATATATATATATATATATATATATTATATATATAGAGAGAGAGAGAGAGAGAGAGAGAGAGAGAGAGAGAGAGAATTATGTGTGTGTGTGTGTGTGTGAGAGAGAGAGAGAGAGAGAGAGAGAGAGAGAGAGAGAGAGAGAGGCAAAATCAGATGATACAACATAATAAAGCCATTTGAATCACAAGTAGGTAAAATATGTAGGCTGGTTGGTTATTGCTTAGGGGTGCAAGTTGCACAATTTTGGTTCGTACATGGGAATTTGAGTCATATCACAGGTTCACAATTGAAAGCCAACATAGATGACATAGTTTCAACTCGTCTGAGTAAAAATAGTAAGCAAAAGTTCATCCATTCTAAGTTGAGTTGGTGGTGTCTTAGGGTCTTGGCCTAGTTTCTTACTTATCTCTGGTGTTTGCCTATTTGCTACTTGATGATAAAACAATATCCTTTGGTTTTCAAAGGAATTTCCTTTTTGAATTCAAACTGTTTCTGATGTTGCTAGCAATTGAAGGGCTTCTATAAGTCGTTGGGAGTCCTTCTATAACCAAATCTTGTTTTATTGATCGAAAGGAAAGGAAGATCATCCGCACGTTCTTTCTTCACTGTGCTACTTCTATTTGCCATGTATATTAAGCAATCATTCAGCTACCCTGCATACATGTGTAGAAATTTTTAGGAGCTGTTTCTTACTCATTTTTCTTTCTGTCTCCACTGTCTTCTTCTTCTTCTTTTTTCCCCCTTTTATTCTATCTAATCTGTTTGGGGTATCAAACTGTTCGACCTCATATTGAACTCTCTTATCGAGCTTTTCCTACCACCTGTTATTAATTAGCCATTCCCATCTATTTATTTCCTCACCTTGTGTTTACTTCAGTTGATAATTCTTGGAGCATCTTAGCCTTGTCTTTTTCCTCTTTATCATTGTGTGCTTCTAACGATCCATTTTCGTTATAGTTAATTTGTAATATTTTTCCATATCTAGTCATTACCCCCTACCTTGTTTCCCAATCTGGTTGGCCTTGCATCAAACAAAGGTTTCATTTTTTGTGACCCTAAATCTTGTTCAGTTCGAGCTGTGGTTCCCCCAGATTGTGTTTGCTAACAGGTCAATGGTATGATCAGTTTAACCAGCATTTTTAATTGGTCATTCAGACTATTTTCTAGCCTTCTTTTAAGACCTCGGGCGTGATTTTTTCATTGTGTTTGTGCATTTCATTTGACTAAACTGGCATAGTTTTCATGTGAGACGAAGGGGATTTTAGAGTTTGTGGTGAGAATTTGGTGGAATTGGGGAAGAACAGTGGAATTAGGGATTGGGTATGATCACGGATTGCAATCCGGATCTTGGCTTCACCGTCTGATTCGATTAATCCATGAGATTAAATCAAATAACACAAAATTTTCATAAGAAAATAATTTTTAAGCAAATAATCATTAATTCTGAAAGTCCACTACATGGTTATATATAGCCTACAAAATGTGCACCACACGTGCAATTATTGATAGGACCAAATCTTCTCAAATTTAATCTAAATTAATTCCTAAATTTTAACAAAATTTATTCAAATCTAAATTAAATAAAATCTAAATCATGCCAAATCAAATCAAATCTTCTTCAAATCTAAATTCAAATCTAAATTCTTAATCTAAATAAATACAAGCAAATATGAGCCATTCGATTCCCATCATTCTCCTCGGCTTAAAAATATTCATCTCTCATGAATACAATGGTAAGTAACAAGGTAAGATGGAGACGACAAAAAATTTCTTTGAGGACATGAAGATGAAGGGGAAGGGCGGAGAAGATCGGAAGAGTGAGGACGGGGCAATCTTCATCGGCATGGCGGCGTGGAGATCTCAACGACGACGACGAAGACTTGGTGGAGATGGGATGACAAGGGATGGAGGTAGCGACGGTGAAGCGACGACAATGATGAGGCGGAGGCAATGGAGGCATTGTGGCGGTGGCGATAGCATGGATCTAGAGCTTGTAGATGCGAGTCTGGATGAACAGTTTTTTTTTTCAGAATTTTCGGCTCTGGCACCAAAATTGATGTGGGACGAAGGGGATTTTAGAGTTTGTGGTGGGAACTTGGTGGAATTAGGGAAGAACAGTGAAATTAGGGATTGGGTATGATCACGGATCGTAAACCAGATCTCAGCTTCACCACCTGATTCAATTAATCTATGAGATCAAATCAAACAACACAAAATTTTCATAGGAAAATAATTTTTAAGCAAATAATCATTAATTCTCAAAGTCCACTACATGGTTATATATATATATATATATATATATATATATATATATATATATATATATAGAGAGAGAGAGAGAGAGAGAGAGAGAAATGTAAATCAACTGACACAGGAGGTAACTCTCTCCTATGTCGCACTCAAAAATCGTATTTTCCGAGTGAATTTTCAAGATCCGATCGCACATTATCATCTTCATATTCTAAGATATACATATATAAAAAATCAATTGATTTGAAGTTCATTTACTTATTGATCTAATCGTTCCATTTTGTTCTATTGTTAAAAAACTGTTAATGTTTGAACCCAAAGAAAATGGAGTAAACAAACTTCAAATCACTTGATTTTTTATATGTATATATCTTAGAATATGAAGATGATAATGTGCGGTCAGATCTTGAAAATTCACTCGGGAAATTGATTTTTGAGTGCGATATAGGAGGGAGTTACGTCATGTGTCAGCTGATTTACATTTCTCTCTCATATATATATATATATATATATATATATATATATATATATATATAGCTTACAAATGTGCATCACACGTGCAAGTATTGATAGGATCAAATCTTCTCAAATTTAATCTAAATTAACTCTTAAATTTTAACAAAATTTATCCAAATCTAAATTAAATAAAATCTATATCATGTCAAATCATCTTCAAATCTAAATAAATACTTGTAAATCGAAGCCATCTGATTCTCATCAAGTTTATCTATCTGCATGTTGCTTTTCCATGTGATGAATAACCTTCATCACGAGTTTGCTGCAATGATGAACTAGAGGTCAGTAACATTTTAAACCTAATTGTAGATGAAACAATGTTATTAACATTATCATCATAATTATCATCGTTATGAAAACCGGAAACTCGATCAACTGCACGTGAAATGTTCTTATGTTTACATTTGTCATTTTTTTTGCTTTACTTTTAGTTCTTTGAACCTCTATATGTCCGATAATGCTTCTTTGAATCTGTCGAGGTGTGCATGGTGAAAACTTACTAGAACTATGTTTTTGAATTAATGAACATCTTCAGTGTCTTATGGTTGTCATACTATTTGATGGCAATGTTTTTTTAGTTGTGGAGTAATTCATTTTCTACCTTCTAATATTAGATAAAATGTGCCCTCTTAGCAGAAACCTAAACTTTATTTGTTACTTTACCCCTATTCTTACCAAGTGGATCACATGCTCATACACTTTGTTTGTGAAGCTTGCGACATATTTTGACAGTCCTATTGGCATGCAATTAGCTGTTCCCTGGACTTCTTTCTCCACATGAGTGCTCCATATCCTTTCAAAATTAGGCATATTGCTTTTAAAGTGTTCTATATTAAGTAGAAGTGCACTAGTATATTACTTTTTAGCAGTAAAACATATTTGTCTGAAATAGCAACGTGACCGGACAATAATGCTTTCCAGGTTTTGGATAAGTCTCGCAAATTGCATGTGAAGGAATACAGCCATTGCTTTGAGATTATCTTCTTTCAATTTCTAAAATTTCTGTCAAAGTCATAATCCTAGGTGGAGTAAAAATGTCTTATGGAGGTGGTGTATGTGATGCACATCCTGATGCCATTTCAATTATTGTCAATTTTGATGCGCCAACTAGAAGTAAGGATACTGAATTGGATTCTCGGCCAAAAAAACATGCTACAATGAAATCCAGAGTATCTTCTGCTAATGACGTGTATGAACTCCTCCAGTGCCCTGTCTGTTCAACCTCAATGTACCCTCCGATCATACAGGTTTTTGGTCCCTCACCTTAACTTGTATGCAGTTTTGTGTAATTTCCCTCTATGCATGTTTGTCTTTCAGCAATCCATCTATAATACCATTCAACAATGCAAGAAATTTGATATATATGCCTTTATTTAAAGATGCGTAAAAGTATAAATAAGTTCTATCTTTCTATTCCTGTGTAAATATTTAATTTATTTTAAAGGCTAGAAAATGAAATATGCTAGAGGAAGGAGATGGAATCTCTACATTTCTGGGGGCCCAATAATCTCCATTTATTTTCTTTTGGAAAGGATGCAAATCAGATTTAAAAAAAAACTACGTAATGAGAAAAGGAGATGTAATCTCTCCACTTCTGGGGAACACAATAATGTCCATCTTTTTTGCTTTGTTTTATGTGTTATTTTGCATACTCGAGACCAGAAATGGGACAGGTTGTGAGGGACAAATGATGTGGATTTACTTGTGTTGGCCATGACATCAGAACTACTTGCCAGGCTGGCGCGAAGTCAGTGTCATTTCATTGCCCTAGGAATGTATCCAGAATTTGGGTTCATAATAGTTTTCTTTATTTGCTTTTATTTACCTGTGAGTTTGTTCAATTGTCAACTGAGGTAATTGTAGCTTCTGGTGAGCTAATTTTTTTCTCTCTTTCTGTATGAGCAGAGATGGATCTACAAATAAATAATACTATTTTTCTTATTTCATGTTTCTTAATCTTTGATGGTTTTAGGGGAATAAAAAAACATGAAATTATGGAATTGGAAACCTTCCTAGTTGAGGCACTGCATGTTGGATGTGAGTTGAGTTGGAGGGAAAACTTGAGTTTCCCTCTTATTCACCTTTGAGTTTAGTCCCACATTGGATAGGACATGGGAGGTTAGGTAGTATATATACCAACACCTCTCATGCCTATTGTTATGAGTGTTGGGCCATGGGCCACATCCCCACACGCGCGCACACGCGCCGAACCGAACCGGGCCGGGCCGGGTGCGGGTGGCGCGCGCCCACGACCTGCGGACACGAATGCAGTTCGGTTCAGGGGCTTGTTGGACCTGCTACATTTTGTTTTTTATTTTTTAATTTTGATTTAAAATTCTGTTATGATTTTTCGGGATTTTCGATTCAGTTTTGACCCACTCTCCCACTCTCCGGATCTGCTCGCGAACTGCACGATCGTGTGCAGATTTGGAGCGGGTCTGTTGTAACAGCTGAACTCCGAGAATCTATAAATAGCTTCTCGCAGTTCAGACTGTTACCTGCAGAAAAATCTTACAATCTCCTTCTCCCTCCTACAGTAAAATTCTTTCCTACAAAATTCTGTTCGGTTTTTGGTGATTTCTCCGGCGACTTTTATTACGGGCAGCGCATTTCCATCTGAGCAGAGGCCTAGCTCTTCGTCCGGGGCTGGGTGCTGGTGATCTACCGGGGGAGCTTTTACCGCTAGGAGAGGAGGCTATTCTAAGGTCCGGACGAGGGACCGGCCATCTATCTTCTAGGGCAGTGCTTCTGCACGACTGTCACCCCAGGCCAGCCTTTTTGTTTTCTTTAAATTCTTCATTTTAGTTGCATGCTATAATTCTGAAAAATATCCTTCAATCTAGAAGATAGAAATCCTAAGATCTGATCGTGGGGGGGAGTATACCTCAAATGATATGACAGAATTCTGCCAAGAACACGGCATTATTCATGAGGTAACTGCTCCCTACACACCTCAATCCAACGGTGTAGCTGAAAGGAAAAACAGAACACTGATGGACATGGTGAATTGCATGTTACTCAGCTCAGGTGCACCTGAAAATCTTGGGGTGAAGCTCTCCTTTCTGCCTGTTTTATACTCAATAGGGTTCCCCAAAGAGACTCCGACGTTACTCCATATGAACGTTGGAAAGGGAGAACTCCTAACATTCAATTCTTCAAGGTTTGGGGTTGCCTGGCTAAGGTTTCAATACCGGAACCGAAGAAAAGGAAAATCGGCCCCAAGACTGTTGATGCTATCTTTATCGGGTATGCACTAGATAGCAATGTTAACCGATTTCTAGTGGTTAACTCTGAGATCAGTGAAATATCCAACAACACCATCATTGAAGCTAGGGATGCTGTTTACTTTGAAAACATCTTTCCTTTCAAGTCTAGAATCCCTAGTGATCCTTCTTGCACTCCTTCTACCTCTGATATCCCTTCTTCTAGTTCTGCTCCTGTAACTGATTCTGAACCTAGAAGGAGCAAAAGAACAAGAACTCTTACATCCTTCGGTGAGGACTTCTTCACCTATCTTGTAGAAGGTGATCCTAACTCTTTCAAGGAAGCAATGGACTCTTCTGAATCTCCTTTCTGGAAAGAAGCCATTGACAGTGAGATCAAGTCCATAATGGAGAATAACACTTGGATTCTCACTGACCTTCCTCCAGGATGCAAACCTGTAGGTTGTAAATGGATCTTCAAGAAGAAACTCCGACCTGATGGCACTGTCGACAAATATAAAGCAAGATTAGTTGCCAAGGTTTCACCCAACAAAAGGGTATTGACTTCTTTGACACATATTCTCCTGTTGCCAGGATCTCCTCTATCAGAATCCTTCTAGCACTTGCATCAATTCATAACATGTTCATTCACCAAATGGATGTCAAGACTGCTTTCCTGAATGGCGATCTTGAGAAGAAATCTATATGGACCAACCAGAAGGATTCATTGCCAAGGGACAAGAAAACAAAGTATGCAAACTTGTGAAGTCATTGTATGGACTTAACAAGCACCCAAACAATGGCATCAAAAGTTTAACAAAGTTATTGCACATTTGGATTCATTATCCATGAACATGACAGGTGCATATACTCTAAGAACTTTGGCAATGAGTATATTATTCTTTGTCTATATGTAGATGATATTCTTATCCTTGGAACTTCTCTTGATGCAATCCAAAGAGTAAAGGATTATCTTTCCCAAAACTTTGATATGAAGGATCTAGGTCCTGCTGATATGATATTGGGAATGAAAATATCCAAAACCTCTAATGGAATTTCTTTGAGTCTTGCTCATAGCATTGAAAGAATGCTTCATAAATTTGATTTCTATAACTCTAAACCTATTTCTACACCCTATGATTCTTCAATTGCTTTGAAAAAGAATATGGGTGAGCCTGTGTCTCAACTGAAATACTCTCAATTAATAGGTTCACTTCTTTACATTTCCAACAGGACAAGGCCTGACATCTCTTATGCTGTAGGTAGATTGAGTAGATATACTAGTAACCCCAGTAGAGAACACTGGACTGCACTAGAGAGAGTTTTCAGATATCTTAGAGGCACAATTGGCTATTGTCTGACTTACACTGGATATCCTGATGTTATGGAAGGTTATAGTGATGCAAACTGGGTCACTGATTCTAACAGTGTTAAGTCTACTACCGGATATGTATTCATGTTCGGTGGTGCTGCTGTGTCCTGGAAATCCTGCAAACAAACAGTGATTGCCAGGAGCACCATGGAGTCCGAGCTCATTGCTCTGGACACAACTTGCTCTGAAGCTGAATGCTTAAAGGATCTTTTATCTGAATTCTCTATCGTGCCTAAACCCATACTTCCAATCTCTGTTCATACTGATTCAAGATCCACCATTGAGATTCTAAAGCAAGATAATGCCAATAAGAAGATGAACAGACATATTCAAATCAGACTTAAGTCTGTTCAGCGCCTATTGGGCAAAGTTGTGCTTCTAGACTTTGTAAAGTCCGAGAAGAATATTGCTGACCCATTGACTAAGGGTCTTTCTAGGAGTGTGGTCCTAGAATCATCGAGGGAGATGGGGTTAAGCCCATAGTAGAGTTCACCGACAGCGGGAACCCAACCTACTTGATTGGGAGTTGATTCCATGAAAGAGGTTCAATGTGGTAGGAACAAGCTGACTGGTGATACTCGTGTGGAGCATCGACCCGGATATGTTTATATCATGTATGTAGCATTGTAGCTACTACCCCTTCTCTATGGTGACGATGCTCTTATAATACAGCTAGGTAAGGATGAGTTTGACTCTTAATAAGTCCAACGCATGTAGTGTGGAGGGTATACTATCCAGCTGTAGTACCCTTGGAGGACTTACCTACGTGAGAGGAACCGTGATGGCCGCGGTTGGGGGGGCAGGGCTGACCCTAGAAACTCTCATGAGTCGGTTATTGTGAGCATGGCCTTTAACGCTCAACCCGCTCGCTCAATAGATGGAAACTTACTGTGTGTGTCTTTCATCAATATCTGGTTAAAGAGGCCTAATTCAAGGCGTAGTCCATTAGGTCCCTCAGGTGGCGATGAATTCACTAAGGGTAGATTCAAGGCCGCAAGCTATCGATCCCGAATCCACAGCATGATGTTGCCCGATTTTATTCGTGTTTTATGATCTGATGATGTGATGGTTATTGATTTGTTTTATCCTCTCTGAAACTCAAGTTTTGGGGGGGACTGTTGGATGTGAGTTGAGTTGGAGGGAAAACTTGAGTTTCCCTCTTATTCACCTTTGAGTTTAGTCCCACATTGGATAGGACATGGGAGGTTAGGTAGTATATATACCAACACCTCTCATGCCTATTGTTATGAGTGTTGGGCCATGGGCCACATCCCCACACGCGCCGAACCGAACCGGGCCGGGCCGGGTGCGGGTGGCGCGCGCCCACGACCTGCGGACACGAATGCAGTTCGGTTCAGGGGCTTGTTGGACCTGCTACATTTTGTTTTTTATTTTTAATTTTGATTTAAAATTCTGTTATGATTTTTCGGGATTTTCGATTCAGTTTTGACCCACTCTCCCACTCTCCGGATCTGCTCGCGAACTGCACGATCGTGTGCAGATTTGGAGCGGGTCTGTTGTAACAGCTGAACTCCGAGAATCTATAAATAGCTTCTCGCAGTTCAGACTGTTACCTGCAGAAAAATCTTACAATCTCCTTCTCCCTCCTACAGTAAAATTCTTTCCTACAAAATTCTGTTCGGTTTTTGGTGATTTCTCCGGCGACTTTTATTACGGGCAGCGCATTTCCATCTGAGCAGAGGCCTAGCTCTTCGTCCGGGGCTGGGTGCTGGTGATCTACCGGGGGAGCTTTTACCGCTAGGAGAGGAGCTATTCTAAGGTCCGGACGAGGGACCGGCCATCTATCTTCTAGGGCAGTGCTTCTGCACGACTGTCACCCCAGGCCAGCCTTTTTGTTTTCTTTAAATTCTTCATTTTAGTTGCATGCTATATTCTGAAAAATATCCTTCACTGCATGTGTCATTTATTGGACTGCCACATGCAAGAAGTACTTGCTTAGGTATGTATGTGAAATGCCACAGTAGGTGTCTTGCAGAAAATCATACGGAAGAGATACTTATTCCTGAGTTTAGCTGAAAAGCAGAATCTGCATCTTGTGCTGAAGGTTGCAGTTCACGAGGGTGGGTGAAAGGCGTAATCTTATGCTGCGTGCTAGCCAAACATGGACTACACTGGGGTTATAACATAGGAACTGACATTGTTTATCCTACTTACAATGAGTATGTGTAGTTTTGGGGACTTCCAATAAGATGCGTGAAAGAAAAGAATTACATATTGTATTCTTTGTGGGAGCATTATTTTAAAATGATGCGCAAACGAAGATTCAGTTGGTCAAGGAAACACATCAGGATTCAGTGGACTTGCCCCTTGCTGTCACTGTGGTAAATTGCAAACAAAATACTGCTACGGACAAAATCACTGTGGAAACTGGCATGGCTTTCGAACTTCGTAGGCTATATTTTTTCTTCTCACTTTTTTCATGAGATTTATATGAAAGGAAAATTAATATAAGTCTGAAATCTGTTGGTTCTTGGTTGCTGGGACATATCAGTTGTCGAGGAAGCTCAGGGAATAAAGTGAGAAGAAGAGGCACATGTAGGATCATAGTAATGATAGACAAAAGAAGATGGATGAGGAGTTTAAACCATAAAAAGATGAGTAGGCATTCCTTATTTGCCTTTTATGATATTTATTTGGATAAACCATTGAACCTTAAAGACCATTAATTTACTTTGATTTTGTTGCCAGTATTATTTCATAGTTTCATCATCTCTTCTCTCGCATTTGCTTTTTGAAGAGTATAAAATAAACCCTAAACTCAAGTCTACTGATGTGGAAGTTGCCAAATTCAATATATTATGTAGGCAACACTATTTGATTCCTGATAGACTAAAGGTTGATCATATCACACTTCAAAAGGTAGTTTAGTGACTCAAGTACAGTAAAATGGTTAACTCCAATGTTTGGACAAGATAAAATGCGTGCACAATAAATTGTTGCTTGGCATTTTTTTATTTTTTTATATAAGACTAACCATATCACTCTAATTATGACGACTTCTCAAATTCTTTAGTCAATTGGTGGTCAAGATATCATGATGTTAAGACACTTTCATTGGATCAAAATGGGAAATAAGTTATTCCAATTTCTTGACCTTTCCTTTTGTGGCCCCGTATATATGGAGGAGGATTTTTAACATGTTACTTCAACACAATGAGTTAGGAAAAAAAGCTACTGGCTGATCTATAAGCATCTTTTCTGTGCAGTTGATTGATAGAATGCTAGAAACAACATGCTTCTCATTTCAGTAGTCTTCTAAGTTGTTTTAAAAAAGACCCCCTAGATTTACTTGAGGAATACATTTGGAACATTTCATTTTTTTGATGGCATATTCGATTTGATTAATACTTAATTATGATACTATCCTTCTTCATCCTGCTAAAATATTGTTTTTTGAAGCAGTGGATGTCTTGGTAGAAGATGTAATTTCTTGGAATTGAGGTTTATTCTTTTTTACGTACGTACATAACTGAATGGGAAATTTCTTTACCTGTCCAATTTCGATTGAATCAAGAAATCTATTTATTCCAGTATAAATAGTAGCTAGTTGTTCTTCCACCATAAGAGAGTCTGACTGGATTATTTAAGCAACTTGCGCAATCGTTGACCTCTTGTCAATTGATTTTGAGTAGCTTTATCGAGATCAGAAGCGGAGCGAATGTTTTAGGCGCGATGTGTCGCAACTGCACCCGTAGTTGTTAGGGTGTAGTGCGGAGGCAAGCTCCACACCTCACTTGCCTTGCACCGGGGGCAAGGTGCTAGTAAGGCAGTGCCTTCCTTTTTACGCGAGTTTTGTTCTGGGTTTGACCCAAACTCGATTATTTAGTGAAGAAACCCCTTTCCCAAGCCCATTCCCATCCCAACTCTCGATTGAAGTTCCCAATTTCTTGCAGCATCTAGGGCTTGTAACAACATCCACCTGTGGGAGTGACATCATCATGGCAGTGATGACATTTATAGGCGACTGCTTTCCCGGTAAAATTTGTGTTTTTAATATAGCAACTACTCCTTTCTTTTTTTTTCCTCCCAGTGTTGTTGCTTTTCTTCTCCTCCTCCTTGCTTCTTTTTCTCTCTGCTTCTGCCACTTCTTCGCCTCATCCTCCTTTTTCTCACATCGTTGCTGCCGCCGCTATTGCCTTGGTGCTTCTTCTTCTTCTTCTTCTTTTTCTTCTTTAAGAGTGCAATAGTGGCTGTGAAAGCATGGTTACAAAACAATGGTAGTGAACGAATGTGAGCTACTTCTTCTACAATAGTAGCGAACTTGTAATTAGCACATATTTGTAATTTTGTAAAACAGTCAAGTGATTTGGTGCTGAATTTAGCTTCAATCTTTAAAATTTTCATTAAAAGAAAAAGGCTATCCAACACCTCGCACCTTTCATCTCACAGGCAATAGGCCCTTTGTGCCTTGTCGTGTCCCTCACGCTTTGACACACTGATTGAATCCGAAGATAAACTCTAGAAATCCAAAGGAAAGATGAACACATCACAAAGTCTACTTGAACCTATTTTCTCAATACATTCTATATTAATCCCAAACAAGCTCAAATTATAGACTCATCTGTCTCTTGTAACCCCATAATACTTATCTCAAGTTCATCATCAACATCCTTGCAAACTCATAGAACTAATACTCAGTTCCTCAAATTGACTATTCCTTGTACTCTTGTTGAATTTGTGGACTATTGAATAACGATATGTGGCAAATTGGAGCTTAAGCTAGTTTGAAACGGGAGGAATGTATTTGACTCTCGGAGGTAGTGAACAGTTGGGGAAGGAGGATGAAATAAAAAATAGGAGAGTTATATTCTTGGTGTGGTCTAGAATTCTAAAGAGAAGAGGCTTATGTTAAGGTTAGGGTTTAAAGAAAAGTAGAGGATGAATAGTCAAAAATAATATAATCTTTGTCCTCAACTACATGTTTCGGATGGAGGGTGACTCTGGCAGTTTTTTTTTCTAAATAACTTATGAGGGGAGAACAAAGATATGAAGATTTGAGGGTGGTATATCAATATACGGAAGATTTTAGGGGAATAAAAAAGCCCCTCTTTTAAATTTATATATTAGCCTGGAGTAAGGATAAAAGTTAATTATTAATTGGTTGCTGGTTGGGACTGGAGGATTAATGTTAAGACAAACTTGATTGTTATGTAAGTTTGATATAGTGTCTAAAGAGTTGCAAATTGGAAACCATGCATAATTGATGGTTATCACCTGTGGAGGGGATATTGCAATGAACTTACGGAGCTTAAGGTATTTCTTGAGTTCTGTAATCTACGAGCCATAACTTTTTTCTTGTATCATGCCTCTGAAGCTGCATTTGGTTGAAGCTAGCTGGTTTCTTCTGGGATCTGGATGTCACAATGTAAAATTATTGCTGGCCTGCAATCCATTTAAGATTTTGCATAAAACTAAGATGATGTATAAAAGTGGCTGCAGACGATAGTTGAAGCTTGCTGGTCTCTGGATGGTATAATGTAAAATTATTGCTGGCCTGCAATCCATTTAAGATTTTGCATAAAAGTAAGATGTTGCATAAAAGTGGCTACTGACACGGTATTGGGGCGTGAGAAGTGATAAAAGAGGAAACGGGAGGGGGAAAAGGGACATCTGGGGTCAAATGCGGTAAACACTATTTATTTCCCTTTATGTGTGTTGCCTTGGATAAACTACTGGCAGATGGCAAATCCGGTACATTAAGGATGAAAACACTTGTAATTTCTAGTTGAAATGTTGCTGGTTAGAAATTTAGAATTGGAAAGGGTGGAGGTATGATGGAAATTTTACTAAAATTAATTTGGAAGATGATGTCTGCTTGATACAAATTAGAAGAGAGAATATTTGAGGAAATCTCTACATTTTAAAGTGTGGAAAGTCTACTCCATTTCTTTTTGTTGTTCAAGGTGACGACTCTGGACAGCTTGGAGTCTTGGGCATAAGCTGTTCTGGTGGGATCATAACCTCAATCACCTGAACAATTATATTGTTGTAGCGGGACTAACTTGAATAAGAGAAGAAAGAGCTCATGTGTTTGCAACAAGATCCAATGAACACTTATTTTCTTGACTGTATACATCCTTTCCTTTCCTTTTCTATCTTCACTCCCGTTCATGATTTCTCAGGACCTCATTATTTGGAAGTAATTCCAGGTTTTAACAGATTAAAATTGGCAGGTTGCAAGCTTTCTTCAACAGTTGGTCAGAGATTATCAAATGGAGGAAATGGATGCTTTCATTACAATTAGTTCACGAGTTAAACTTAATTGACGATTCTAGAACTTTAAGGTTTTGATGTTTCTTTAATACTGTGGATTAATATGGTTTCTCCTGGCGCTTGAACGCCAATGACTAGTTAATGAGTGGGATCAATTAAACTACTGAATTTGCCATGAGGGGATACTCATACAGGATTATGAGGTTGTTCTTTCATTTTGGATTTCACTGTCTAGATGTTCTGTATTATGGCTTGGACTCTTTTGCATTGGCTAATCAAATAAGCTGTTGATGTACTATTTTTTCTATATCATATAAATCTCAAGGCTGTCAGTTATCCATCATTTTATGTTTGTGATTTTTATATTTAAAAATACCGTCAATAATCAAATTATGTTATGCATATTATACTTCTCAAAAAAATTATGCATATTATTACTTTGAATTGTGCTGATTGATTCAGCTAAATCTCAAGGCTGTCAGTTATCAGTCATTTTATGTTTGTAATTTTTTTTATATTTGAAAATGCTGTCAATAATTAAATTAAATTATGTATATTATTATTACTTTGAATTGTGGTGATTGATTGAGTCCTTGTCCTTTTAACCGTAGTGTCCAAATGGTCACACTCTTTGTTCAAAGTGTAAGCATAAAGTGAACAATCGATGCCCTTCTTGCCGTCATGACCTGGGTAACGACATAAGGTGCTTGGCCTTGGAAAGGATAGCAGAGTCACTGGAGTTCCCCTGTAGGTACCAGACTTTGGGCTGCCAAGATATAACTCCCTACTATGAGAAGGTCGAGCATGAACAGCGGTGTAGATTCAGACCTTACAATTGCCCTTATGCCGGTTCTGAGTGCTTGGTTAGTGGAGATATTATGACACTCATTGCACATCTCACAGATGATCACAAGGTTGACATGCATGTGGGATCCACTTTCAATCATCGGTATGTCAAGTCCAATCCCCTTGAGGTTGAGAATGCCACATGGATGCTAACAGTAAGTTCTTTATACTTGTAATTAATTTAGTAATGATCTTATTTGGGTAAAATACCTCTTGATAGCTTGTCTATAGTTGGTGTTGCGGAGGAACTTTGAGAATTCTCACTTGTTCTTTTATTTTTGCTTTTTTTTTTTTTTCCCCTTTTACAAGGAATGTTGCACCTTCTATTTTATCTTTGATTGCATCTTGATATACTGAAAAATAAGCAATTTTGGTTATTAATTGATGACAGGTAATTTTCATTCTGATACTTCTATTATTTTTCCCCTACTTCATCTTATTTTCTCCCCGACCTAGCATATTTTTGAAAGTGTATTCACATCAAACTATTTTCAGAAGTTTTAGAGGAAACTGTATTGATAAAAGTACATGCTTACAATATTCTTAGTACTCACAGTTATATAATATGGGATAGGATCACAATCACCTTCAGCTAAAGAAATAAAAACTAAAGTTTTGAATTGAAGAACTAGAAAAGTGGGATTAGGGTTTAGAAAAGAATATGATAGATTTAGACTTCGCACCCCTACGTGGGCTTCGCACCCCTTGCACTACGGGCTTCACACCAAAAACTCAAAAGCACTCTCGAGAGAATTTAAATGGAAAAATTATAATTATTCATTGTCTACTCATAAAGAAGTTTAGGGAGCCTTTTATAGGCTTTACAAGAGTCTATTTCTCGGTTATAACTGATGTGGTACTAAAAGTAAAACAAATAAAATACAATAACTCAAAATAAATTAAGACATGAAAAACTACTGGCAGGATGTCCTCATCATTTCCCCCGGGGTGGGAGAAACTCGAGCCTATTGAGTGAGGACTCTCCTCACGAAGTATCTCAATTAGGTCAAAGTGGTGGTCGTGGCAGCCACACTGATATGGTGGTGGAGGTGGAGTTGGTCTCTGTGACGGGTCAACTGTGGAAGCTGGCAGCTCGTTTAAGGCACAGAGAATAGAGCGAGGCACATCATCCTCACCGAAGACAGAGTTGATACTAGGATCCCATGGGCTATTCGACTCGTAAGTAATGAAAGTAATCCTCTTCAGAGCCCTATTGAAATCTTTACGCTAAGCGTGCAACTCCTTCGCGGCCTCAGGGTGACTCGTAAACATTATCTTATTATCAATTATAAATTCTTGCAAAATATTATATGGGTTTACAGCAAACTTGTAGGCGTCATTGCAAATTGCTATCGACTTAGTGATATCATCAATATGTGCAACAGGCAAGCAATGCAATAGATATTCTAGGCATAACTCCTAACGATGGGACAATGAGAGATATGACATGCCTAGGAGGACACATATCTAATCCCGCAGATGGAGTACATTGGACTCAGACACAAAACAATCAAAAAAACAATGAACACTAGAAACCATCTGCTAGATTTTGGCAAGAAATTCAGGTGACTCCCTAAAAGATAAATCAGTAGGAACAATCATAAAACTATATTCAGCACGAGGGGACTCGACTGGCTTACTAGGCATAGTGGTGGTGTTAGGCTCAACTATCACATTGACGTCATTACTGGCACTATCAGAAGACATTTGAGTTTCATCAATAATCAGTGTCTCGAAACTAACTGCTATGTCCTCAAATATACTAACAGTCTTAGGAGGAATATGGACATCCTCAAACAACCTTTGAGTCGTCAGCATCATCAATTGACACAGTTCTAATATGTTGACTCTCCAAGGGGCACTGATAATCATGATGTCCATATTCCTCACACTTAGAACACCGGGCCTTGTTATTGACTATCGTTTTGAAAGTCAAGTCTAACTTTAATACAACATCAAAGGCATTCAACAATGTCTAAATCAAATGAGCCAGTGTTTAAAGAACGTCGTATTTGAGCCTTAAACCCCCAATAAACCTAGTTATAGTCTCAGAATGGTGCTCTCTTACGTCACTACAATGTGTTAAGTTTTTAAATATGGCTATGTAATCGTGAACGGATATATGACCCTCACGAAGATTGTGTAGCTGGTCTAAATTGTGGTCCCTATTATATTCACTAGTCATGATAGCTCAAATGTAAAATCCAACAATCAAGCAAATGCAGTGGAGATCCTAGACTCAAGCAAACTAAATGAATGTACTAAATATAAATATCCTAGAGGTTAAGTTTTAAATGTAAAGAAAATGCACTCCTAAAATGATGAAAAGTGACATACATTGATGCAATCACTAGATAGAAGCAAATAACATTTCAACTAACAAATTATTACAATACAAATAATAGTTGCTAGTAATTTAACAGTTAATAGTTCAACTCAAGTTCAGTTATCACCGAGGGGTGAGTCGTTCACGCTCAAACGCAAAAATCCTCTAAGATTCCTTGGAGAAATGCTCACACCGTAGAGAGTAAATCACCCACAAAGTCTTGAAATAGCAGTAGTATGAAATGGAGCTCAAATCAGAATGAAAAAGAGGGCCCGAAACATTACTCTTCTGTTGCACGAACAGTACCGGCTCCAAATAGAGGCTTTAAGAGATCAGATTTGCTTCAAAAAAGCTGCAAAACTTTACTAGTAACTCCGGGACTCAGCTACCAACCACTGCTTCAGACGGAACTCAAATCGGGCTCCGGACGGGCCTAAAACGGGCTCTAGAACAGACGAGTTTTGACCTTTGGGGACATGAACGATAACCGAGAGGTAATTGTTCACGGAACAGTAACCGAGCGGTTACTATTGACGTGAATAGTAATCGGAACAGTAAAAAAATTTACTTTTTTTTCTCTTTTTTTTTTTGCAAAATAGATCTGATCTAGATCTAGGATTTGGGGAAGAGAAGAAATTCGAAGGGGATTGGGACCAAAGCTCTAATACCAAATTATGTAATATGGGATAGGATCGCAATCACCTTCAACTAAAGAAATGAAAACTAGGGTTTTAAATTGAAGAACTAGAAAAGAGGCACTAGGATTTAGAAAAGAACCACATAAATTTGGGCTTCGCACCCCTTACGCGGGCTTCACACCGTTGCACCACGGGCTTCGCATCCAAAACTCAAGAGCACTCTCAAAAGAATTTAACTGAAAAAGTTTTAATTATTCATTGTCTACTCATAAAGAAGTCTATGAGGCCTTTTATAGGCTTTACAAGAGTCTATTTTTCGGATTTAACCGATGTGATTCTAAAAGCAAAACAAATAAAACACAATAATTCAAAATAAACTAAGACATGAAAAACTACTAGCAACTGTCGTGATGTCCTCATCATACAGTCAATGAAGTACTTTCCTTAACTTCCCCCCTCCATGCACTGTAGTTTTAAGCTATTTTCAGGAACCAGTGTTCCGCAGGGTTTACCACACATTTTAACGATCACATGAGTTTCTATTAATAGTCATCACTGTTGCAAAGAGCGATCTAGGCGGTCGTTTCGGTCATATGAGTGACTAGGCGACTCTGCCGCTAGGCGCCGCCCTGGGTGGCAGGTGCCTAGAATTTCACAGCCCTCTTGAGCTTTTGCACCATCTTGGGTGCCTAGATCTTGCAGTATCGATCATGTAGATATTTAAGTGCTTGCATCAACTGAAAGCAGTGTATCTGTCCCATGAGGATGAATATGGGATCGGAGATCAAAAATCCAAAAATTAAAGAGGGGTGATTGTTCCTTTGAATCTGATAGAATTTGGATGATAGGTTATGTGGGATTTGAGATCTTGTAAAGTGGGATCTCCTTGTTCTTTCTGCCTCTTTTTGTATTGGATCTGTTCAGTCTTTTGTCTTCACTAAACAGATGAGACCAGACTGCACATGCTTTCCCCCAGCTCTCAAGCGTCATTTTTCTTGATGATGCCTTATAATTTGTTTTTAACAGAAGAGCAAACTATGCTATTTCTTATGTTTTTCTATAGAGTGGATGATCTTCTGGTCAAAAGTTTCATGGTAGATCTCCATGGATTCGTCATGGACCATATCCGATTCTCTTAGGAAGTGATGGATGGAGATATTGGGAAGTGGATGGAGATGGGTAATTAATTTCAGTCAGTTCGCTCTATTTATATAGAGATTTTACTGCAAATACGAACCGATCTAGGAATTGGTTATAGTTCTTTATAAACTTTCTCAACTGGGTAAGCTCCTAAACATTGTTCTAAAAATCGGATTAATCGGCCGATTAATCAGCCGATTAATCCTATTCAGTGGCAGCCCGCTTAATATTACATTAATCGCTCTGATTATGCGCTTGAGCGATTAATCGGGTCCAACACGATTAATCTCCGATTAATCCCCGATTAATGCGCGATTAATCCGATTAATCCCCGATTAATCCAATTAATCCCCGATTAATCATTTACATTCATATGTTTTTTATTTGAAAAACTTATCACTTTGTGTGTGTTGGATCGCTAAGTAGTTTATGTTGTGATGTTGATGATTTGATAATGATCTTTTATAAATAGTAGATGAACTGTTATTTATTAAATAGTAGATGAATTATAATATTTTATATTATATATTTTGCATAAAGTGATACTTATATTTTATTATTTTTGATTATTTTTCAATTAACTTATTTAGCAATCATTCTCCATCATTCTTTAAAGCTCGTTATTTTGATTGATAAATTGACTAATTTTTTTATTTATCTTATTTTGCAAGTAAGTTCTTTGATTTATATTTATGTTGCAAATTTGAAATCTTTGATTACTAATTTGAAGAGATAAGTTCTTTTACTTCTTTCTTTTTACTATTTATTCATATTGTCTTGTTCACCATATCATGATTTATAATTTCACATCTAGATATTGTCTTGCATAATATTTAGGTATTTTCAATAATTAATTGTATATATTCATATGTAGTTGTGTATAAATATAATTAAATATATTAAAATTTTCAAAAACGATTAATCTCCGATTAATCTGATTAATCATTATTCAGTATTGGACCGCACGAATAATGAAACCGATTTTTAGAACACTGCTCCTAAACCTGGTGGCTGATTTATTTTTCTGGAAGAGATATCACCTATACTCCAAATGTGCTAAACTTTCCAATTGTATTAGAAGAGCGAGCTCCCAGTGGTTCCCTATTCCAGATTTGGATGTGGTCCCAGGTATAACTAGGTCTAGAGTCTACTTCAGATATTATAGGCCTATAATAACAGCCTCTTGAAAACTTTGGATGTTGCAGTATAGAACTGAAACAAGATAGGATGAAACCTTTGTTTGGAAGTCAATCCAAACTTCTGCTGCATAAGTCCTCCAATACTTGAATTTACATGTGCGGACTGGAGATAGGATCCATTGTTTATTGTGAATATTCCAAATTTGGTCAATTGTCAAATAATTTGAGGTACTAAGAGAAGTCCTGTGAGGTTCTTAGAGCCCGTGATTCAATCTGATATAATCTAAATTCCACAAGGATCAATATAGTTTTCGTTTAGGACAAAACTAATATTATATTAGATTCTTTATGAGCTTGACTACGTGCATCTCATTCAGTACGGAAAAAGGAGCCAACACTTTTCCATCATATATTCATCATTGGCCACCATTATTTTATTCTCTAGTCACTATTCACCTTTTGAAATGATCTCGAAGGCTCCCACTGTTTAGAGTGAATGAGAAGTTTAGTCCACTTCAAAGTATTACAGGGTAACTTGTGAATGTTTATTCTTGAAAAAAGTTAGTACGTTCTCTTGATGTTTGCATCTCATCTGTAGTTAGTGGAGAATTTTGTGATCGATGTTTGTGACAATTGTATGCTAAATTTCCGTTCTTGTGCCACCACCTTGCCTTTTTGATGTCACATAAGGTATTCAGCTGCTTTGGCAAGTACTTCTGTCTTCACTTCGAGGCCTTCCTGTTAGGGACAACACCAGTTTACATGGCCTTCCTTCGGTTTATGGGGGAAGCGGATGAGGCCAGTAGATTTCGATACAGTCTAGAGGTTGGGGGAAGCGGCCGGAGACAAGTGTGGCAGGGAGTGCCCAGGAGCATCCGCGACACCCATCAGAGTGTCCGTGACAGTGTTGACGGCCTGTTCGTAACTAGAGGTCTTGCTCTCTTTTTCTCTGGCGGTGATCGTAAGGAGCTGAAGCTCATAGTGATGGGCCGGATATGGAAAGAACACTAAAGAGATGGACTAAGGTGGTGACTTATTTTTGGAACGTTTTTGGACAGAAAATTAATCCTGCGACAAAAATGAAAGTTTCTTTTAGTGCTCAGCGGACCTGGATGACAGTTTTTGATATAGGAGGTTGTGGATATGCGTCTTTTACTGCCTCAAAGGCTACAAGTTATATTTTGGTCGAATACAAAATCAAGTAATGGTTCGTCTTTGTTATCATAGTAAATTTGCTCCATGTCACTGTTAAATATCCATTTGTACTCTGTAATGTTAACATTTTAGAGGATGGTGTTTTCACTCATCATTGAGTGACCATCCACGAGAGTAGACATGCGATCTAGTGTCTACAATGGTTGTGAAAGTGTTGCATCAGTTCTTTCAAAGTTCCGTGTCCATTCATCTCTTCATCTCCTCAAATTTCCTCCTCTTTGCAAAAGAAATCTTATTGAGTAACTATGTAAAAATAGTAGCGCCAACAGCAGATTTGGTGGCCCATGTGGATCAACCACCACCAGTTGTGATCATCTCTGGTATGTAAATTGTTCCCAGTTAAACGTAATGTTATACAGATTTTTGTTAGATTTTACACTGAGTTCAGACTTGTTCAACAGAAGTAGATGCTAGTTTTTTTTATACATACCAGTTTTTTACTAAGTTTATGTTTTTGGTGAAATGTATGAAATAAGGGAAGAAATAAGGGAATGGTGTGTGTTTTTTTTTAATCTCTTTTTAGTTACAGTAAATTTGTTCCATGGTCACACACACTTAAAGTCTTAATATCTATTTACTCTGCAAATGATCGTGAATGTGGTGTTCTTCACCTGTGATGGCCTTCAATGAGTTTATTCCTGCGAGGGCTTTTATCAGTCCCTTTTGTTTTAGGAAGGGCCTTACTTGCCCATTTATTGATATACTAGCATTTACAACCCCACACTCAACGCCGCCCACCCACAAACACACACACTCAACAGGGTTAGGGTGATCAATGAAATTCATGTAATGCAGTATGTATAAGCATCTTATATATGAAAATCAATTAACATATGCTATACATGCAAGCGGTTGTTTTATATATGTCATGAAACTGTTCTGAGTGTTGGAGCTCTCAGGGCAAAACATTTACAGAACAAAAGGGTTTAAACATAACTGTAGCTTGTGACTAGGCAGGATTTAAGTATTAAACTACTGGAGCCCTTAAGATTTGTCTATGGGCTAAATGTTTACAGACCAAAAGATCTTAAGCTAGCTGATTTTGTTCCAGGCGCATGATGTCAAGATCTGTAGGTGTGTGGATTTAAAAATTTCATGGAGAAGCAAAGCAACTGATTTATAAAGGTCTGAGAGAGGATGCTTGTGCATTTGAGTAGCCAAGGAGTGCACATACTGTAGATAATAAAGTTGAAGAAGCAAACATAGTCTATTACACTGCAGTACTTGTGTAGTCTTGAGTTCAGAAAAGCATGTAGCAACATGTTAATTTACAATGCCGGAGTTTTTTTAGCTCGTGGATAGAGACTTCATTTCAAGCAGTGTAGCACCTGAAAGGATAGTTCTATCGAACACGTCAAAAGTAGATAGTTGTTTTGGCTGTAGATTCGTCCTGCGCCGAATTATTTACAAAATTAAAAAAAAAAAACTTGAATCTTGAAGTAGAGAAGTGGCAACTTTGCAGATGCTGATGAGTCGATGTTAATTGCACTGCTGCTTGAATCTGATTCTGGGTCTGCAGGTATTGATGGCAAAGGCTGCACCAGAGTGAAAGCCCTGGGGTGCCCAGTCGATTCCAATCGCTGTGAAATTGCGAGCACCTTTCTTTCCATACGTGAAAGCATCTTCACCATATCGGATATGGAACTTGTATGCTTTGTGCAATGCTCTATTGAAGACGCTCTGTATCTTCGAAAGGGCACCTGGCTGCAAAATGCGAAGAAAATTCAAGTTCTTTGAATGGATAATCCTGGAGGGAAGAAATGTATTGAATACTTGCCTTTGCTTTCATTTGCTCCATCCTGTCAGCAGGGAATTGCAGGATTTCGTGTGCATCTCTATCAAACAATGCGAGGTAGATTCCTACTGTTTCATCTCGTTTCCATTCTGATTTTGTGCCTTCAAGTGAAGAGAAAGAACGCGGATAAGCAAGTTAAAGAATGAAACACTGGTAGAAATAATTTATTTTGCACATGCAGTGTACAAACATTAGTTGCATTTTCTCTGAATTAGTGTACAGAAATGATGGGATCAGTAAAGATTTGACTGAGTTTATGTCAAGACTAGAGGGCATGGAAGAACCGCCCTCAATTTCCATGTCTCATGGTTATCCAATTATGATACATCAGAGGAAATGCAATGGTTGTAGTGATATCTTTTCTTTACCAGTAATTATTAAACTGTGTCTGCTGAAGTGCAGAGAGCAAGGAAAGATTGCCTCGAAGATAAAATCCATAAAGAAATTTTGTTGCAGGTTAAATTAGTGGCCGTCAAGTTTGCATATGTGGAATTTTGTTATAGTTGCTCCAATGGTGCATGTAGCAGTCGTCTACAATGAATAGAACTGTGTACAGAGTTGGGTGCAACTTATTTTTACTCTGAATTTGTGCCCCATGTATGTGCATATTTTTCTCAAATAAGTGTGTGAATGCATTGACTTCAAACATTAAATGGGGGTTCACCTATGAATTTTCTTTCTGGACAATTTCTCACCTTCAACGGAGTGGTGGCTTTTTATTTTAGGAGGATTAAAATTTGGAGTGGGTCTTGCAAGCAAGTAGTGAAGTTACTTGTTTGTTCTGACATATTTCCTCTCTTGTCGCATGAAGGGCCTGTTTGGTTAAGGGTGGAAGTGAGGAAGTGAGAAATTGAGGAAGTAGTAATAATTCCCTTTGAAACTTGAGAATTGGTTAGTAAGTTTTCCGGTATTTGGATGTTATTGGGAAGTGTGGTTTGAAAATATTTTGTCTTTTCCGGTGTTTGGATGGTAACGTGAAAGTGGAAGTGGAAAAGTTGACCACAAAGTTGACCGTAAAATAATATTAAAATAAAAATTAATTAAGAAAAATAAAAAATGGATTGTAACTAGAATGCAAGTGAGATTTACATGGTCAAAAAATTAACTGTTTTGTGTTACAATTTATTACAAATGAGATTTAAATGACCACAAAATTAACTGTAGCACTCTGAAAGTGAGAAAATGGTTGTGTAAAAGAAAAAGATAAAAGGAAAAGAGGTTTTCTTATTTTCCTTTTCCGGTGTTTGGATAGATAGGAAAGTGAGCAATTATACTTCCCTATTTTGTTACCCACTTCCTTGTAACCAAACAGCCCCGAAATTGAAATCGAAGAAGGAAGAGTGGTGGGAGGCATATGTTTTTCTTTGCGAGGGGTTGAGTATGGAAAACAAACATTTGAATATGTTTGTGTGTAAGCCAGTTCTAACAAGGATGAACTGCTTCTTAAAGCCATGCCTCAGAATATCGTTGTTAGCAAAGTTCTCCTCCCAAATGGTTATGATCCCACATTTTGGGAAGATTGATCAATCTGTGATGTACAGTCTGCAAACTTGGAGATATTTAATTTTAGCCTTTTGTTATTGGTGGGCGTATGTCAACAACGAAGAGAATTGAATCCATCGGACCCAAAAAAAAAAGAGAGTAGAAGGTTGGAAGATATGATGTAGTGGCGTAGTTAGGATTTCAAATACAGGGGAACACAAAATATATATAGCTTCCAACTTTAAAGATATAAGTTGCAAGTCGAATCCTCTTACATATTAAAGAAAGAAAATCAATCACTCAAATTGCCAATATCGAATAAAATACAAGACTAATAATAATTACAAACTACCTCGACACTTTAACATATTTTGGAATCGTTTCATGATTACATCATTGCTAATAGTATCAATATGTTAGAGTTGATATATGTTACGAAACAATCATTTATCCATTGATCTCCCATACGGTTGCGCAACTTATCTTTCACGATATTCATACCAAAAATACTCTCTCAATACTTGCAGCTGTTACAAGTAAAATCAATGCACACTTCAGAAGATTATAAATAAAAGAATATACCACTTATTTTTCATCTTCACCATCTTTTCTGCAAGACCTGCAATCATTTTTAATTGTAAAAACTCATTTTTGAATTGCATATCATGAATGAATGTCTCCAGTTGATTACCAAGAATCACAAGATTGGATTATGAGAAATCATTATGATAAAACTTAGCGAAATGAAATAACTTCTCTTTATTAAATGCAGCAAATGAACTATTGGGATTTAAGCATGCTATGCAAAAAAGTAACTCTGTATTTACCTCAGTAAAGCGATTGTTTAACTTTTGAACTTGCAAATCAATAGCATTATTAAACAAGTCATTCCTATAATGATGTAAGCTGGGAAGGCTCTGAGTGTTGCGGCGTGATCTCCTCGTGAGTATAAATATATCATCTATGTTTGAAATCTCGATATCATGTTGGGCACAAATGAAGAAACTTCTGTAAGTAAAGTCTCTTATCCATCACATCTCATTTTTTGCAATCACTGCTTGGCTTTTTTTCAAAAGATTCATGAAATTCATAATATCTTGATCTTTTCTTGTAGCGCCAAAATAACTCACTAGTGATTCCCATATTTCTCATAAATAAATAGAAAATACAAACTCAAATGTTCACATCATTTACAGTATCATTATAGTTTATCCTCTCCTCTTAGTATCTGATATGTCCTCTATACTCTCAAGTGTTACAATCATAAAGGAGTACAACAGAATCAAGTTCACCATTGAATGATAATGAGAGCTCTAATGCGATACTCATCAACACGCTTTAGCCTCTTTTCCCGATTCAAACCTCTTTCAGTTTTGAGTTCATCACTTTCAAATCCTTTAAAAATCTCATCAGCCAGTGCTTCTTGAAAATATCCTGACTTTATGTAAAAGCTCCAACAACATTGCAAATATTTACAACTGTGAACACACATCCATGTTAGAATGATTTTTAGCAACAACTATCAATGCTAACTGCAGTTGATGAGCAAATCAATGAACATAATAGGCTGATGGATTTTCATTCAAGATAAAAGCTTTAAGTACATTGAATTGACTTCGCATATTACTTGCCCCACATATCCTTGTCTCCGCAATTTTAAAATGCTCAATTCATGTGTAGCAAACATAACATTAATTACTGCCTTCAATATTGTGGCACTGGTGTCATTGACATGTAAGAGTCTCAGTAACACTCGATAACATGATCATGTTTATCTATATAGTACAAGACAACTGTCATCTGGTCTTTAGTTGATACATCCTGAGATTCATTAATCAAAATGACAAAATATTCATCTCTCAAATCATTTGCAATTGCATTTCTAGTTTCTATTGTAACGGCGCACACAATATTCTTTTGAATATCATGGGATGTCAGTTTCTGATTGTTTGAAACATTTTGTAAGATTACTTTTTCCATCTCCTCGTAGTTCTTTATAAGGACCTACAAAAGCTCTAAAAAGTTATCTCAATTTCTTGAATTTGAAGATTCATCATGTTTACGAAAAGGTAATCCTTGTCATAAAAGATATTAGATAGAATCAACAGATTCATTCAACCAGTCCTGTACTAATCTCGAGCACGATTAGAGAACTTTGAAATTGTATTGTCAATGTGTTGTTCTTGTCCTCGCTAGATTAGAGCATTTTTTGCTACACATTGACAATACAATCTGATTGGGATGCACTCTTTTACCACACATTGATAACACAAATGTCAGGATCTAATCTTTCCTCTTTAGAAAATTGTCTCTAAAGAGTGTGGCGTTCCATTGAACCAATCAAAAGAAAGCCCTCACCTCAAGGGGAGCTAATTTTCCAGATATCATTTCCTGATGTGGATGGTATACCCCTTTGTTCATAAAGTTGTAAGTAGATCTGATCAAGAATTGGTTATTGGCCTCCCAACACTACTCCACTACATCATCATCCCCTGCCTCTTCAGTCCCTAAATTTTCAAGTAATGCAAGTAGAGTCACTTTTTCCCTTGCACCATTTGCATCCAAGGGTCCTAGAAGTCTAATACGCGAAGCATTTCACCTTTTTTGGTGAGCATTGTGATCATTTGAATCACGTGCCAATCTAAACAAATTGAGAAAATCTTGTTGTAGGATTGTATTACCCAGCCATTTATCCTTCCAAAATCATGCAATGCCTCCATTTCCAACTTTTAACTTTCAGGCCAACAACAATGTCTTGAATCTAATACTTCTTGAATTCATATAGAAGTATGCAACGAGAATCCAACAAGTATCAATATCAGATACACATCCATTCATATAGAAGTATGCAACGAGAATCCAACAAGTATCAATATCAGATGCACATCCGAGATGGGTATATGGCCCATTTCCAACAAACAGTGCATCATAGCAAGCCCTCTTTTCTACCTCGCCTCTTGATTTCCCATAGCTTCATTTTAAGCCTATGCACAATTTGTAGTATATATAGGCTCTCATTGTAACACCAAGTCACTGCATAGAATTCCATAGCTTCATTTCCAGTGTTTTTCTTTCATATCCTTTTTATTTTTGTTTTAAACAAAAATTATAACTCAAGTCAAATTTTAAACAGTTGATAAGTTCAAGTACTTGTTACAGTCTATGTTTCAAAAAGAAGAAAAAAGAGGGGGTTAAAAACAAAAAGAAACTATATGTGAAAACTGAACCCTCTTACAACCCGCACCCCCTTCAAGCCTATCTGCTAGTCTTTTTATAGCTGAATGAATAGGTGGTCGCATAGAGCTGGAGCCCGAGATTTGGCGCTAACAAACGATGACATGGCGACCGGTTCGGCCCCGCATAAACACAAAGGCCGATTTTCCCGCCATACTCGTCTGGCGTTTCATTCTCCCTTCTCTCTCATTCTACTCAAATTTCAATTTATCGTTCTCCTTGTTCCTCTCTCTCCCCCCCAAATTTCGGTTTATAGATTTGTTATTTTCTTTTGTCCGATTTCTTTTCTTTTGGATTGGGGAATGGTAAGTTTCTCAGAACCAATATGGGCCTCCCTGATCAAATCTCGGTTAGTTTTCTGATCCTTCTATTTTGCCCAAAAATTTCCCCTCTGATTTCATTTTTTAAGAAAACATATGCCTTTTCAAGGTAATTGATCTAACTATTGGTCAAATTTGATGCAATTTCCGTAATCTGTTAGGATTTGCATTATTTCAAGTTTACTTTTATCTGGGTTATTCAAAAGTATAATTTTTTTTTTTTTTGCAATGTCACTGTCACTAGCAGAAAAAGCAAATTAAGGATCTGTTTTGAAACATTTTTTGGAAAAATGAGTGGCACAGATTGTATGTAAATTATAATGGAGACCGACAACTTAATTATGATCAATTTTGTGTATGTGTGTGCGTGCGTGTTTCATTTATTTTCAGGTTGTTTTGTTTTGTGGGGAGTTGGAGGCTTAATGAATTTGTTGGTGGATTCATGATCCCATATATATTGGTTTTCGTGAACCCTTGAGCTTCAAAATGATCTGCTGCGGTGGAGTAGATGAGGATCTTTACAATCAGTCCCCTAACCCATCCGTGGCGCCACCTAGCCGAAATGTCCCTGGTAAATTCCCTAATTTGGTTCTTCATATCTGCAATCTATTGCTTCTCATGTAATTTTTTTTGAAGAAACGGATCATTTTGTATGTCTTTATAAGGCATTAATACTTTTCCAATAACTTTATTTTTCACTGATTATTTTGTTTAATGAACCTGTTAATGAATTGGATCATCACATTGTGTGTTAACACCCATTGAGCTGTATGTTCCCTTACTACTTTGATTCAAGGACCTGATGCATACATGTTATCAAAGGATTGCAAAAGATGTGGCAAATTGATAATTTATATCAGCAAATATAAGCAGTCATACTCAGTTAAATTAGGCTTTGCTAATGGTCTAGTAACATCAAGTCATCAATAAACACAAACAATGTCATATATTTAATGACACTTATCGCGTAAGAATGTCTTAGTTCACTATAGAACTACAGCGCATGTATTGGGATTTTGCTTTAGGATTGAGGAAGCAATTTATGTTTTCTTCTTTTGAGGAAATCAATTTATATTTTCTTATTTGAAATAAAACTTCATGTCAAGCATTTATTAGTCATTATGCGAGTCTTGCTTGTTGGAGGAGAGAGTACAGTAGAGGAGATGAGGTCATGCCAGGTGCTGTTGAAGACTGCCAAGGATTCTACGACGAAAGGCGAAGGAACAGCGGGCAGGAAAAGAAGCAGCAGCAGAAAAAGACAGAGGTCGGTCGACCGGTCCGGTCGACCGACGTGCACAATGTGCACAGGATTTGAGCGGTCGACCGGACCGGTCGACCGGAGAAGCTGTCTGCAGGAAACCCAACTCTCGGTTTGTTTCGGTCGACCGGTCCGGTCGACCGTGAGAGGGAGTCGGTCGACCGGACCGGTCGACCGATAGTCGGATCTGGGCGAAAATTGCTGTTTCGGGAAGTTATGTATTTAAGCTCTAATTGTAATTTTTTAGGGTAGAAGTGCCTAGAGAAAAATATAGCTGCGGACTCTCTTGTGTTCATAGAGATCTAGAGCTATTGTAATCGATCTTCCATATAGAAACTCTCTCCGTGGATTGCCCCGAGGACGTAGGCAAGTTGACCGAACCTCGTTAGATCTGGTTTTTGCGATTGTTCTTCTTCTAGTTTTTGATTTCATTGTTCTGAGATTGAGATCTGATAGATCCTCTATTGGGTTGTTGTCTGTCGCGCACAACAAGTGGTATCAGAGCTTCAGGCTACGCTTGGGATTCTGAGAATTCGAAGGGCTCCAGATCTGATCAGGTGGAGATCGTGTGTCGATCTCAGGTCAGAGGTATTGGTGTTCGAGGAGATCGTGTGTCGATCTCAGGAGGACACAAGGAGGGCTTGTTGAATCAGTGATTGGAGTAGATCCGGTGAGAAACTCGATCTAGGATTTCAAGAGGCAGGTAAAAATCTCTTTTTTATCTGAGTATAGATCTATTCTCAAGTTATTTGATCTTCCGCATAGTTAGAGGGTCAAGAAAGAATCTCAATGGCAGAAGAAACTACTTCCGTTAAAACAATGAATCACTCAAGGATCGAAGTTGTTAAGTTCAATGGAACTAATAATTTCGGGATGTGGAGGTGTGAGGTCATGGATGCATTGAATGCACAAAACCTCGAGGACACGCTCCTATTAGAGAGGAAGAAGACCACTACTACTGAGGAAGAGTGGGCGAAGATGAATAGGTCGGCATGTGGCTTAATACGTTCATGCTTGTCACAAGATATCAAATATCTTGTACAACATGAGACGTCAGCGAAGAAATTGTGGAATACTCTTGAGAAGAAGTACCTGACAAAGAGTGTGGAGTCTAGGTTGCAACTTAAGAGTAAGCTGTATCAGTTCAGGATGCAGAGGGGAAACACAGTAAACGAGCACATCAACCGATATACGAAGCTTCTTACAGATTTGCTAAATGTGGATGTCACTGTAAGTGAGGAAGACAAGTCAGTTATTCTCCTGAACTCACTCCCACCGGAGGAGTATGAGACATTCACTATGACATTCATAAATGGAAGGCAAACCTTAGTTTATGATGAAGTGTCGTCAGCACTGATGAGTTATGAGACAAGGAAGAATGAGAGACATTCAGGTCGGTCTAGTTCATCAGCGGAAGCTTTGGAAGTAAGAGGTAGGAATTCATCGAGGAAAGGTAAGGAGGTGAGAGGAAGATCGAAGTCTAGGTCGGGCTTCAGGGATCTTAAGAAAAATCAGTGCATGTTCTGCAAAGAGATTGGGCACTGGAAGGTTGACTGTCCAAAGTACAAGGGGAAGAAGAAGGAATCAAAGTCTGAGGCAAATTTGGCAAGGGTGACAAAAGCTACAAGCGGTAAATCACAGGCAGATGGAGCAGATTCAGATTCTTCAGAGTTCTCCTTTTCAGTGACTACTCCTGTTGTAGGTTACTCGGTGGATAAAGAGTGGATCCTGGACACAGGTGCTACATATCATGTATGCCCTAATCGAGATTGGTTTACCAGTCTTGAGAAGTTGGAGGGGTGTTCGGTCGTCATGGACGACGATCATCCGTGCATCATGGAGGGTGTAGGCACTATTCCGATCAGGATGTTTGACGGGATGGTGAGGGAGCTGAAAGAAGTGAGATATGTACCTCAGCTGAAGAGGAACTTGATCTCTGTGGGTGCTTTGGAATCATTGGGGCTCAGTGTGTCTATTAAAGAAGGTGTTCTTAAAATGACAAAGGGCTCAATGGTGGTGTTGAAGGCCGACCGCCGGAACAATTTGTATTACTTGAAGGGTAGTACAGTGACAGGGCAGGTGGCAGTTTCTACCAGTCAGAAGGAAGATCTAACCCGGCTATGGCACATGAGGCTGGGACATGCAGGGGAGAAATCGATGCAAGCTCTTGTGAGGAAAGGGCTGCTGAAGGGTGCAGAGACCTGCAAACTGGATCTGTGTGAACATTGCATCATCGGCAAGAAGACGAAGGTGAAGTTTGGTACAGCTTCACACTGCACCGAAGGCATTCTTGATTATGTTCACACAGATGTATGGGACCCCCCAAGACTGCATCAATTGGGGGAACCCACTACTTTGTGTCGTTTATCGATGATTATTCTAGGCGGTGCTGGGTGTACACCATGCGACACAAGAATGAAGTCCTAGAATTGTTTGTGAAGTGGAAGGTTAATCAGGAAAGGAGTACGGGAAGAAAAGTCAAGGTCCTTCGTTCTGACAACGGAGGAGAGTACAAGTCAGACCCTTTCCAGAAGCTATGTCTTGATGAGGGCATAGAGAGGCACTTCACAGTGAGGGAAACTCCGCAACAGAATGGGGTGGCTGAAAGAATGAACCGGACTTTGCTAGAGAAGGTTCGGTGCATATTGTCCAATGCAGGATTACCAAAGAAGTTCTGGGCTGAAGCTTTGGGGTATGCATGCCATCTCGTCAACAGGTTGCCGTCGTCTGCAATAGGGGGAAGACCCCTCTGGAAGCTTGGTCGGGTAAAGCTGCTGAAGATTATGATGTTCTCCGGATTTTTGGATGTCCAGCCTACTATCATGTAAAAGAAGACAAATTGGATCCGAGAGCGAAGAAAGGAGTGTTTATTGGCTTCAAGAAAGGAACCAAGGGGTTCAAGATTTGGGATCAACAGGACAACAAATTCATAATCAGCAGAGATGTCACTTTTGATGAGGCCTCGATGATGAAGCCTACAGTCTCTCAGCAGGTGGAGACTGAGAAGACCAAGGAGCTATTGCAGCAGGTGGAGAGTGATGCAAATCCACCATCTCTAGAGGACACAGTGTCAGTAAAGATCATCCCTGAGGTGACACAGGGAGGTGATCAAGTTGCAGAAGAAGATGCTGAAGTTGTTGAAGAGGATCAGGAGCAGGTCATAGGTACTGTTCCAGATACTACTGCAGTTGGAAGACCACGGAGGAATACTAGGAGACCTGGCTGGCTCACTACAGACATGGTGATTGCTTATGCACTTCCAGTTGTTGAAGAGGCCATTCCATCTACTTTCAGGGAAGCTGAAATCAGTTCAGAAGCTGAGTTATGGAAAGGGGCTATGAATGAAGAGATGCAGTCTCTTTATAAGAACAACACATGGGAACTGACCAAGTTGCCCAAGGGGAAGAAAGCCATAGGGTGTAAGTGGGTATTTGCTAAGAAGCAGGGATCACTCAAGAAGATAAAGTGCGATATAAGGCAAGGCTGGTGGCTAAAGGCTACGCACAGAGAGAAGGGATCGACTACAACGAGGTGTTCTCCCCAGTTGTTAAACACTCGTCTATTCGGATCCTATTAGCCTTGGTGGCGCAGAACGAGTTGGACCTTGACCAACTTGATGTGAAGACCGCCTTTCTCCACGGCGATCTTGAGGAGGAGATCTACATGACTCAGCCCACAGGTTATAAAGCTGCAGGGAAAGAGGAGTTGGTATGTAAGCTGAAGAAATCGCTGTACGGTTTGAAGCAGTCTCCAAGACAGTGGTACAAACGATTTGACAGCTTCATCAGGAAGAAGAAGTACACAAGAAGCCATTTCGATCCATGTGTGTACTACAACAAGTTACCATCGGGTGAGTATATCTATCTACTACTTTACGTAGATGATATGCTAATTGCTTCTAGGTCAAGATCTGCAATTGATTCTCTAAAGAAGACTTTATCGTCCGAGTTCGAGATGAAGGACCTGGGGGAAGTAAGGAAAGTATTGGGCATGGAGATCACAAGGAATAGGGATGCTGGCAGGATAAGCTTGACTCAGAAGGGCTATCTGGAGAAGGTACTGCAGAGGTTTAATATCGGGAAAGATACTAAGACTGTTAGTACACCAATGGCGCCGCACTTCAAGTTGTCAGCGAAGATGTCTCCAAGGAGTGTTCAGGAGCGTGAGCATATGACTCATGTTCCGTATGCCAATGCTGTGGGTAGCTTGATGTATGCGATGGTGTGTACAAGCCGGATCTTTCACAGGCAGTTTCCATGGTTAGCAGATATATGCATGATCCAGGTCAGGGTCATTGGGAAGCTGTGAAGTGGATCCTGAGGTACATCAAGGGTACTGTTGATGTTGGCCTCGTATTTGAGAAGGACAACACCGGGAAGCAAGAATGCATAGGGTACGTGGATTCGGACTATGCAGGTGACCTTGACAAACGCCGGTCGACTACTGGGTATGTATTCACATTCTCACAGGCACCGGTGAGTTGGCGCTCCACACTTCAGTCCACAGTTGCGTTGTCGACTACAGAGGCGGAGTATATGGCCTTGACCGAGGCCATGAAGGAGGCGATTTGGCTTCAGGGTTTGCTAGATGACTTGGGAGTGGAACAGGAGATCTTGAAGATACACTGTGACAGTATGAGTGCCATTTATTTGGCAAGGAACCAAGTCTACCATGTAAGGACGAAGCACATTGATGTCAGGTATCACTTTGTTCGGGAGATTCTGGAGGAAGATGACATCAACTTGTTGAAGATTCATACTTCGGAGAATCCGGCCGATATGCTTACAAAGGTGGTGTCGGGAGTAAAGTTTGCACACTGCAAAGACTTGCTCCAGATCCTTCAGGTGAATTGAGCTTGCTGAAGCTCATTTGGATGAACTACGGATGACTTGATCCCTTGGGCAAGGGGTACGTAGGCAACCAGATTGGTGCAGCCGCTATTGAGTCAGTGTTCGGCTCAGATTTAAACAATCTTCACCGAGGTGGAGAATTGTTGGAGGAGAGAGTACAGTAGAGGAGATGAGGTCATGCCAGGTGCTGTTGAAGACTGCCAAGGATTCTACGACGAAAGGCGAAGGAACAGCGGGCAGGAAAAGAAGCAGCAGCAGAAAAAGACAGAGGTCGGTCGACCGGTCCGGTCGACCGACGTGCACAATGTGCACAGGATTTGAGCGGTCGACCGGACCGGTCGACCGGAGAAGCTGTCTGCAGGAAACCCAACTCTCGGTTTGTTTCGGTCGACCGGTCCGGTCGACCGTGAGAGGGAGTCGGTCGACCGGACCGGTCGACCGATAGTCGGATCTGGACGAAAATTGCTGTTTCGGGAAGTTATGTATTTAAGCTCTAATTGTAATTTTTTAGGGTAGAAGTGCCTAGAGAAAAATATAGCTGCGGACTCTCTTGTGTTCATAGAGATCTAGAGCTATTGTAATCGATCTTCCATATAGAAAACTCTCTCCGTGGATTGCCCCGAGGACGTAGGCAAGTTGGCCGAACCTCGTTAGATCTGGTTTTTGCGATTGTTCTTCTTCTAGTTTTTTATTTCATTGTTCTGAGATTGAGATCTGATAGATCCTCTATTGGGTTGTTGTCTGTCGCGCACAACATTGCTTTGGTTACAATATATTGAGTTCGAGGCAATAGGCATAGGCTTTCCCAAGTTAGCCTTCTTTTGCGTAGTCTCCTTGGTTGTGTATATCCAGAAAGAAGGATGACTAATTAAAATACAATAGTTGATTAGATGTTTTATAAATGCTCCTAAGCACCATAATGTCTCTCTTTCTCCAAAGAGCCCATCGAGCTAAGATGTTGACATGTCCCCTAGACCCTGCAAAATTTCTTTTTTCATTCTTTTGGAGAAAGACCCATAGTCTTATCTGATAGCCTCATAATGAGGAAAAAACTTCCATTTAATTAAAAAAAGGAATACTTTCTACGTATAGAGTTAGCCTCCATGAATTGCTAATAGCCTCCATATGCAGCCTTCGTGCACTATGAACAAGTTTCATGAACTAATCGAGCCTGGTGTCTTCATTATGTTGTGAAGTCGTGCCATTGTGTAATATACCTCCTCGGTGCACCCCTATAAATTTAACTTGAAAATCCCCTCCCGTGCTTAGATGGAGAGATTCAAACTCACAATCTCCCATGAGGAAACTATTCTCAGTTAGTGCCTGCAAATTTTCTGGATTCTAGACACCCTTTATCTCATCCATAATGAACCGATAGAGACAAAATGTTCGTTGAACCTAAAATGCCCTTTGACCTCTGTTCATATCACCTTTATGGAGATATTCTTAGGAATCTATCCAGCCTTCTTAGAATGAAGTGAGGGATGGTTAACTGTATCTTTTTTTTTCCCCCTTTTTTGTTGGAAAGAATGGGGCCTCAAGAAAGCCCCCCTCTATTTAATTACTAAAAGAGAAAGTACAACTTACCGAGAAGGTAAGGGAGAAAACTTTATAGGAGAAGGGGAAGGAAAATACATGCAATTAGCACCTAAGACTAGAAGACTGCCAAGCCAAAGTGATATTGTACTTTTCTGACCAAACCTTCCACAGGAACCGAATGTTCCGTGAATACCCATCCATTGCGTTCTAACCATAATTGCGAAATAATGGCAATGACAGTGATGTCCCACTGTTTTTGGAGGCTATGGGAAATCACATAAAATCTCCAGGCACAAAAAGGTCTCTCACATAGTTACCCATTACATCCAAAAATGAAGTGGAAGGTAAACCAGTTGGCCAGCAAATAGGGCAGTCCAGAAGAATGTGGTGTGAGAACACTGGAGCTATGTCACAAAACACGGAAGAGAAGGCCGGGCATACATAACGTTGATATAGAAAGGCGGAGGTGGGTAGATGGTCCTGCAGTATCTTTACTGACATGGGATAAAAACACAATTATCAGGACCATGATTTCAAATGTCTGCTGATGTTGATATATATCAATAATATCTTATCGAGCTTTGAGATGCTCCATACAATTTTAACCCTGACTGTCATTCTCTGTCAATATATGCGGTCATTATTGCAATAGATACTAAAAATATTGGGTGATACTGATACTGAGATTTTAATCCATGATTTGGACCCATTCATTTCCTTTATTAGATTATTCATCATAAGAGTTTCCTCCTTGGATGAAGGCCTAGGGAAAGCTCTAACGTGGGCTTTGATCTGCAACATGTTTTGATGATTCTGATTTTTTCTTTCCTGAGAATGCCACATCGATCTGACCGAATAATGGTCCCCTTTCTCCACTGCCACCTCTTTACTAGGCATCGAGTTGTAAAAAAGCAATAACTATATCTTGTATTAGTGGCATTTTATATTTGTTACCTGATGAATTAATGCATAACACCCTTAACACTACCACCATAGAAACTCTGTCCCAATTGCTGCTAGACTGAGGATCATGTTTCTGTGACTTAAGGATTCATTTTCACAGAGACCAATTTAATTATGTACTTTTTTCTTTAGAAAAATATTCTACTATACTATGCAGTATGCACTACGGGATTTATGGCTACAGAGTAAAGATGATCACATTAACTGATTCTTCAATGTATTGGGGTATATCTGATTCATGTAAATATAACATAAATGTATTGGTTTATCTTTGTACGTTGTAGCTGACTGTCACGACTTTTATTTCAAAGCTTGTCAATTAAACTCTTGACAATGTCAGTTTCTGAACTATATCAGCAATCTTTTCTAGTTGTTGAGTTTGTGAAAACTTTCTTATGCTTTTAGCTGAGGAAAAGATGAAGCAATTAATGTCTTGTATTTAGCTAGACAGATGCAAGGTAACGAATACCAGTCTTTGGTTGAATACAAATCAAGACCATTACTGTAGCCATCAATCCTTGTCTCACGATATATATATATATATATATATATATATATATATATATATATATATATATATATATATATATATATATATATATCATCCTTATTGTTCCTTCAGTTCACAGTTTGGGGTAGTAATTTTTTAGCGGCTTATTATGTAATGTAATATTTAACTTTCTTCACCTGGATTTGGAGTAGCCAGCAAACATTTTGGACAGAACAAAACCATTTGTCAATACTGCTATAAGTTTTCAATGCTCATCATGTTTACTCCATTGTACACGCAGATATTTGCAAAATGTTCACACTAGTGGGGATACATAATGGCTTTGATGCCTCAGAATTTCTTTGTTCTGTAGGTTTCCCTATATGAAGTTTGATTATTGAATAATTTATATATGGTTTTATTTTCTGTTTAAATTTTGAGTAGATAACCTCTTTTTACTTGTGACTAATTTTGTTTTCCTTCTTGTGACTCAGGTGGTGATAGAGAGTCAAGAGGCCCAATGCTGCCAAAAGTGGGGCTCCTAGAAAACCTTTACCTATTGAGATACCGTCCATACCATTGGCTGAGCTGAACAAACTAACTGGTAATTTTGGGCAAGAGGCTTTGATTGGAGAAGGTTCTTATGGTCGGGTTTTTCATGCGACTCTGAGTACAGGAGAATCTGCTGCAATCAAGAAGCTGGATCCAAGTGCATCACAAGATTCAGATTCTGACTTTGAGACTCAGGTGAAATTTTCTGCATGGACTTTATAACTCTACTTGTGGACAGAACCTCTAATATGTAAAGGCATTATGTGATATGCATAGTGATTCGGCCGGTCCAAGCGGACACCTCAATTTCTTTAGCTCATGCCAGTTATTGGTTTATGAATAACTCCAAACTAATTTCAAAACTTTATAGTCCTTTTCCCTAGTTTTTCCTCAACATGAAGCATTGTTTTCTTTACCATAAATTACATTGAGGAAAAGAAATTATGATGGTAGAACTACCAGATGCCTAACTAAAGTGTTCATGTTTTAAATTTTATTTGTTTCTTCTAAGTTTCATAATTCAAGTTTTGATTTTCTAGAATTTTGTGCACAGCCCCATGAAAACAAAAGGTTATCAGGTCCCATTTTTTTTTTCCAAACCCAAATATTCTCTAATGGTTTGGTAGGCAGTTCACTTATCCCACTGTTTCAGCCCTACCGCTGAATGCAAGCGACTTCACTTTGTTCCGATTGTTTTTCTTGCAGGCAATTTTATCTGGTTCTAATTGCTTTCTTCTTATCGTTTTTGATGTAGTTATCAGCAGTTTCAAGACTTAAGCATGAATATTTTGTGGGTTGTTAGGCTACTGCTTAGAGGGTGAAAATCGGATATTGATATATCAGTTTGCGACAAAAGGTTCCTTACATGACACTCTACATGGTAAAAACTGTTCTCTTGTAACCTCACCCCCCCCCCCCCCCCCCCCCCCCCTCAGTTAACTTTAAAATAACCACTCACAATGTAAGTACATCTTTGAATCTTTTATAAGTTTTCTGCATATTCGGAACTCATGATGTGCGTGTCCATAAAATGTTGCTCATTTGCTTACTGTATGGAACTTCATTACCTAATTTACAAGAGTAGAAAATTGACCATTTTTCACATCTCAAATTTCCTATTAATTTTTTTTTTCTGGTTTTGTAACATGCCCTTCCCTTCATTCTTTAGTTGTTAAATATATTTTCAGTTTCACTCTGTTAAAGGCGGGTAATGTTTTATGGCACAGGAAGAAAAGGGGTTGAGGGTGCTGAACCTGGTCCTGTTCTAAGCTGGAATGAAAGAGTGAAGATTGCTTATGGTGCAGCAAGAGGTCTTGAGTATCTTCACGAAAAAGTTCAGCCTTCAATTGTACATCGAGATGTCAGATCGAGCAATGTTCTTCTTTTTGATGATTATGAGTCAAAACTTGCTGATTTCACTTTATCTAACCAGTCTCCTGACACAGCGGCTCGTCTACATTCCACTCGAGTTTTAGGAACTTTTGGCTATCATGCTCCAGAGTAAGCTTATTTTTCCCCTTATGTGAAGATTGTTTTAACAACCTGAATGGAGGTAGTTAGTAGGACATCATAGTTCCTAATATAACTGAAAACATGACCTTTAATAGCAGTTAATAGGAAAAGGGTTCACATAGCTGACCTAAAGTTTGGATTAAAAACTTTGTTGTTATTCTTTTGCAGTTTTATCGTACCCATGAGTACAGTTTATTACTCTTCATAATTGTATGTGCTTGTCTTTTTGAGCTATTAACTTGTTTGCATTTCACTAGTTGGCATTCAAAGATTGTGGTAATAGAGTCAAGGAATCATATGTTTCGTGATCCACAGAAGTTCTTGTGGGGCCTATTGTGTAGGATAAGCTGTTTCTTCTCTCACATGTCGCATATATTCATCCATATCATCTAGCAATCTGATCATCTTTGTTCTTTATCCTCTTCATTGATTGAAATCCTACTTGACATTAGGTAAACTATAGTATGCCTAAAACAGCTTGCAGGAGTGTTTTTGTACTTTAATCGTCGTCATCATCCCAGTCTTTTCCTACATGCTGTTCACATGGTTGATAAATGGGGAAATAGAAGTACCCTAAGTTTTATGACCCATGATCACCGTAACGTCAAATCCAGATTTTGCTCTAAAGAGGAGGTAAGATGATATGTTTTCCTATAGGAAATTAGCATTCCTCTCCAAGTCACAAATAAGCCAAAGAGTTGAATGAAATATTATTCACATACGCAAATAGCAGTTTTGGGTACATGGGCTGGACCAAACAAAATTATCTGGATAAAGTTTTTGAAAATCTGTGCAGCCATTTACACTTTCTGTACATTCTAAGTCCTCAAGAAAAGCTGTATTTTAAACTGAAATGTTCAGGTTCATCCTATCTCTAACCGTCCATGGATTCCCGAATTCTCATCAACTGTCTTGTTGAGTTGATAGGGTCTCTAAGTCTATTTGTGCTGCAATTGTAAATTGCAGAGTCTTTTTGTTCCCTATGATGATGGAGTGCCTTGATATGTTTGCCTAGATGTTTGTTATAACTTCAACACTCTGCTAACTTTGTTATTAACTTATTACTTGGACCGTACACTACCTTTATTCTTCAAGCTAGTCAAGCTCTTTCTTTCAGGAGTTTGTTTGTCATTGCAGCTTACTGAAAATTACTTTGCTTTCACGCAAATTTTTAACTGCTAAAGTAATCTTCCTGTTGCTAGGTCAATTATCTAGTTATTATATTTATCTTTTAGGTTATTAACTGTGCCTTAGGAGCCTACAAGTTTGAATCATGATGGACTCTCTTAGCTCGACTATCAGTTTATCTGATTTTCACCTGATCAGATGGTGGATATTTCCCCTCCCTTCTATTTTCTTTCTTTCTTTTCATTTCTCCCACTCCTCTTTTTGAGAAACAAAGGTTGATTACTAACTTAGCCTTTATCCATTAATTTGAGTTCTATGCTTAATTATGATATCTGAGCCCTTTTATCCTGCTGTTGTTGTCTGAAAACATTAATAATTTGGTTCTTATTATTGAAATGGTCAATTTTACTTACATATTGTAGAGAGGACAAAAATAGTAGATAGTTTTTTTAAACTCTATGATAGGACTTCGGTCGATCGGGCGGTCGACCGACATGCACAAGACTTGGATCGGTCGACTGCCGGTCGACCGCCCGCTCGACCGATGTTGCATCAGGTAGAGGAACCCAGTTGGGCCAATCGACCGCCTGATCGACAGACATATCCAGTAAGTCCCGCAATGACAGAGGGTATTGAGCAGTCGACTGACAAAGGGCATAGAGCGGTCGACCGGGCCGGTCGATCGCACACTTGGGTCGGTCTACCGGGCAGTCGACCGACAGTCGGGTCAGAACTGATTCTAGACCCGACCTAGAGCTATTTTTGGAGGTTTCTTCTCATCCCTATAAATAGAGGATGTAACCCAATTTTAGGGTTAAGAATTTTTGGTGAGAGTTCTTGAGAGAACCAATTGTATTCCTTTTGTATCTTATATAAATCATCAATAAATCTCTCTTCTGCTCCCGGAACATAGGCATCTTGCGAATCTCGTAAATCTTGATTTCCCTCTGTTTGTGTATGTGTGTGTGTTTGCATATAGGGTTGTGTTCTTGGTATGCTGCAGCCCCAACACATACATCATCATTGTTGGTTTACATGTCATTCTAAAATTTTCCTCTCATAAACCTAGTTGCTTTATCCTGTTAAAAGTATTCAGCTAGCTTGTCTACTATTATCGTGAAATTCATCAGTCGACTCCTTTCCTAAAATTAAAAGAAAAAATAGATAACGACTGACAATCTTGCATGTTCCCTGTTAGTTAATATTCCAATTTGCATCTTTTCGCCTTCATCAATTTTCTGGTGTATCTTGTCATTGTATCATCTTGTGCCTCGATCATCATTTGGACTTTCTTCCCTGATCCAATGCTTAAGCCATTGCTCAAGGGTGATCAAAATACTACCACCCAGCCTTCAGATGTAGTATTTTTTTTGTATTTACTTCTTACTGACCTCGAATATCCTGAAGGTTTTTCATAAGAAAAGATTACCCTCAAGGCTCAAAGTTTGTCGGTTCTCACATCAATGCATGTAATTGAACATAAAGATGATGTGAGATAAGTTAGTAGACATCACCATTAAACTTTGATTAGATTATTTATCTAATTAGAAGTTATATTGCTTTATGTATTAAGAGTCTTATAGTTACTTAATTAGGAGTTATATTTCTTTGTGCATTAAAAGTCATACTCATATTATGAGTTATAATTATATTCTCCTATAACCAAGAATATATAGAGAGAACTCACGATCCCTCTCAAATCTTTTTCTTTAAAATTCTGATATAGTATTAGAGCAAATCAAATTTTTTCGCTAATCATCATTTTCACGCTATCATCGAGCCTGTGCTCATGTAGTATGTGCCTAGCGCTAAGCCACTTTTTCACCTTCATCAAAAGTTTTCTCCCATCATGACGAGCACTGTCAATTAAAATCACATGCCGCCGATCGAGATGACATCATCACCTCTCAGTTCTAATCAACTTTTGTGCACTAAACTCCAATGGTGCATGCTTATTCACCTTCGTCTTCTACTATTGAAGGTTGCTGGCATATTTGTTGCACCACCTGCCCTTGTTGATTGTAGTTTTGACTTTGTTGTTATCGATTGCAGTGTCGTGATCATTTATTGTTGTTGTCTGCTGTCAACTATGACTTTATCTTCTTTTGATGTTTCTTCTTATTCCTATTGTTGGTATCCATTCCTGTTGTTATCCTCATCAAAATATCATCTGATGATGTTGCAACTACTTATATTGTAATTGTAAGTTTCTTTGTCAGTATTTTTGCTGTGCAAGTTCTTTCATTTTTATTATTCTTTCTATTCTATATTCGTCTTCTCATTGTTATTATTTGAACTTATGGCTCAGATAAAAAAATTGTGGTCTCAGAAAATTATTACCATTGCCAAAGTCAAGGGAAAGAAATATTTATGAGTGAAGCTTATGTGTGTTTTCTTGGTGTTTCTTCGATTGAATTTGAGGATCTCTCAAAAAAAATTTACTGCTAAGTTGGAGAATGTTTGAGAATTTTTCAAAATTTCTTTTTACTGAGCTTGATGATCTCTCAAAACCTCAATCTTTACTGAGTTTGAGATCTCCTAAAACCTCCGCTTGAGTTTAGCAAACTCTAAAATCTTAAAATCTAAGGAGATTTTCATGCAGTCTTCATGTATAAATGTTTTGATTGGTAACTTTAGCATTGCCATCAATGATTGATAGTGGGACATCATATTTGTAATTCCGTATTTATTTGTTTCTCAGCTTTTGTAGCTTATTTAGAAAAGTTTTGTTTAGAAAGTCTTTATCTAGTTTTTATAATAAGCTGGACATGATTGATATTTATATTGTAGCTTGAGGGGGAGTGTTAAACCTAATTAGGAGTCATAATGCTTTATGGATTAGGATTCCTATAGAACTCTAATCAGAAATCATATTTCTTTATGTATTAGAAGGCTTACACATATTATAAGTTGTGGTTGTATTTGTTTATAAATAAGAATATCAGGGCTCATGATCCCTTACAAATCTTATCATTTAAAATTCTGATATTCACACACACACACACACACACACACACACACACACACACACACACAGTTTGACATTCACGTGCATAGTCCTTTCTCAATCTTAATTCCTGTAATGTGCAAATAAATTTCATATGACAGTATATGTATGTAGTTTTACTGATATGAGTTTTTTGAACTGTATACTTGGATTTACATTTACCTCAATCCCACTTTTTTTTTAATAATAACTACACATTATAGAATTTGACATGCAAAAGCTTGGGATTGTTTACAATTAAGAATTTCAGTGGACAATTCTATATGATTTTCACTGAAACAATCTAGACTGCGTTCTTTGGGCTTTTGGCTATCAATTCTATATACTATTGCATTATCATTTATAGAATTTCCTGAAAACCATTAAACATCATTGATTCTCCTTTTGTATATTTCTCCAGGTATGCTATGACCGGATGCCTGACTCAGAAAAGTGATGTTTATAGCTTCGGCGTCATTCTTCTAGAGCTTTTAACTGGAAGAAAGCCAGTGGACCATACCATGCCTAAAGGACAACAGAGTCTTGTTACTTGGGTAGGCTCTCTGCTCGGTGATTTTAACTCCTTACAATCTTTCTCTATTTGTTATCTTTTTCAGACCTTGTAACCTTACAGGCAACTCCGAGGTTGAGCGAAGACAAAGTTAAGCAATGTGTGGATCCAAAGCTAAACAATGACTATCCACCAAAGGCTGTGGCAAAGGTATGATTGTACTTTATCTTATTAAAAAGATTATGTTTCTTTCTATTCTAAGACTATAAACATGAGAGTTATATGTCTGCCAAGGGTTTTTGTTCTTAATTTCTTATTTTCTCTGTAAATCATATAAGATTTATAGCACCCAACATTCTCTGTAAAATAAAAATTGAGAAAGAATCTGAATTATTCACATGTTTTTCTTAGCTGGATATGATTCTACTATATATTTTGCTTTAGTTGTGAACTATTGCAAAATTCAAAAGTTTTCCTTGGTTATTGTGGGTCTTTTATCCGTGAAATTCTCATGATATATTTTGCAGTTGGATTGTTTAGCAAAGTAGGTGGTAGCAGTAATAATGAGATGATGATGATAAATAAGTAAATAAGAAGAATAGAAATCCGTGGTAGCTTCATGAATCTTTCTTTTGACACGCTTGATATTTGTTTCTCTTTGCATCATTCGATTCTCATTTCTTTCTCATGCTTTCGTGTATGTGGTAAGAGTATAGATGTAGTGCTAGCATACACACTGGCACACATACAATTCCCAAAACTATTACTGAAATAGGTGATCCACATTTAATCTGAAAAATCTTGATTTTTCCATCTGGGCTCAATTTTTCTTCTTTTTTCAAATTATTATCTAACGAACTAATTGTTGGATTAGATCCAAATAGAGGAATGTTTGACTGGTTTTCTAAAGGATCTAAATTAACATATGTTTGCATGTCTTTCAATCTTCAGATGGCAGCAGTTGCAGCACTCTGTGTCCAATACGAAGCTGACTTCCGACCTAATATGACAATTGTTGTGAAGGCCCTCCAACCTCTGCTCAACGTAAAAACTGGTGCAGACCAGTAATCAATAGCTTTCTGTACTCTTACCCCGAGGCTAAGATCAAATGAGCAAGTTATATTGAATCGACACTGTTCTACTTAGTAGATCAAAGTTGCATCGTACATGAGCTAAAATCATGTTTTGTGGTTCAAGACGGCATGTATGGATCTATTTTTCAAATCTGATACTTAGCATTGCTTGTGAAATGAAACTTGTGCTGAGGAGAGAGGGACAATGTGTTGAGGGTGAGGAAAATATGACTAAAGCTTGTAATTGTAGTCAATTTGATCCATGTGTATGAGATTACACTCTCTTAGACTGTTATATCTGATACCCTATGGAGAAACTTGAATGGTTTCTTCTTAAAGGAAAAATTGTTCTCCATCAAACAAGCTTCTGAATGAACAACTTGTAACAATTTTTCAGACAGACACAGATTTTTATGCAAGGTACAATGCAAATAAAAGGGGTTGCCAGACTCACAAGATAGGATTGAGGATTGAGGATTGAGGATGACAAGATTTTCTTGATGGCTTCTAGTTATAATTGATCATGTGATGATTTCTGCTCTTCAGATCAGACATTGACAAGATCCAAGAGGATCAAGACTATTTTTCTCCTGCAATCTTCTTCAAATTTTGGCATCAACCTTTTGTTTTTTGCCAATAAAAATGCCACCAACTTTACTCTCTCAATAATATCCATCTCAACTTGGACCCATATTGGGATGTAGGAGGCAAGAGAACTAATCTAAGTATCTTCATGCATTGTATTTGATAGACAATATTCACATGTAATTGATCTATAAGAATGTGGTCAAACCTAGGGAATATTGAAGGCATGGAGTTTTGCTTTTTTTGATGGTGAATGGATTGTTAACAAGTAGTCAAGTACAGATAGTTGGCCAACAACCTCACTACATACTACCTTCCCTCTTTAGATGTAAATTAAAATGACATTATATTATACAAAAAGGTTTTCAATTTTTATAATAAAATATATAATTTGGACAGCAAAAAGTAGTTTAGACAAACCAAGTGCATGTGAGGTTGATGTTTTATATTTAGTCATGTCACAATGACTGATCAAAGATTTAGATTCTTGTCTTGGTATTATTAAGAGCATATTTAGAATATTATGTTCTCTTTATTTATTTGGAATTCTCAATTCATGTTTATTTTTTCTTTATTACAAGGCCTTTCAGTTTCAGCTAAAAAGTCCTTTCAATTTCAATTTCTCTGCAAAAAAAATTTAAGAAGAAGTGCTTTGCAAATTTAAAATGAAGATTGTGCACAAATTACCAAATATCTCAAATTAATGTTATCAATATAGTTAATAAATACAATTAATGAAAACTATAAAATTTCCTATCTAAGCTTCAAGATAGTAGAACTAATTTGGTCAATTTTTGTAGTTTGTATTAGAATAAGCATTTTTACTCTCATATTACATTTTTTGCATTGAAAACTTTCTTTCAATGATGAAAATAAATTTGGCGAACACAAGAATTGTTGTTTTTGTATTAATATATTATATGATTATGAACTAGGCTACAATTAGGTGTATTGAAAATGCGGGAAATATTGTCCCAAATTTAAAACTCAACTATCAAAGAGAACTCATGTCAATAGATTGATTAAAAATTAAAATAAAAATGATTTCAATGCATCCATAGTGATAAAAACTTAATCAATTTCAAGTTATACAGTACAAAAACTTTAAATACAAAGATGTGTTATGTCAGACAGTTCAAATGTAGAGCGATGTTATATCAAACATCACACATAAACAAACATGATATTTTTATTTTTCTTATTTTTTAAAATTTGTTGTGTATTTGTGTGTTGGTGTAGTATCGTCTCGCACTTATATTGGTGTCTTTGTGGTTGTGCAGCATAAACTTTTGGTGATGCAGATCTTGAATGCTGGCAATATCAACCGAGATACTTCTATTTTTATCAATAGAATTATATAAGTTTCAAAAAAGATTAACATGCACTAAAAAATTTATTGTGATGCCTATGATAAATCCAAATCAAACAAAGAGTTCAAGGGAATCTCTTTGGGGCGTGTTTGTTTCGCCGCAAAACGCAAGTCGTAAAACTTCTTTTCTATTTTCTGTTGTTTGTTTCACTGAAAAACAAGTTGTAAAATGTAACTCTTCTTTTCTCATTTGTAGTTGCTACAGTTAAATTTGTGGTCATGTAAATATCACTTTTACACTCATATTTTCCCACTTGCAGTTGCTACAGTTAATTTTGTGGTCACGTAACTTTCACTTGTAATACACTTACAGTTCAAAATAGTTACTTGATATATATAATTTAATATTATTAAATATTTAATATTTTAAATAGTGTTCAATTTATTATTTAATTATTTAATTATTTAATTATTATATATTTTTAATCTTTAATTTTTTTTATTGTTTTTAATATTGTTTTAATATTTAATATTTTACTATTTTAATTTTAAATTTTAATTTAATATTTTATTTAATAATTTATTATTTTATTAATACTTATTCCATTTTTTATTATTTTATTTAGAGTTAATATTTTATTAATATAACAATATTATACTTTAATATAAAGTTATTATATATTTAATTATTTATTTTTTAATATAAAAAATTACTTTATTAATATCATAATATATTTTATTATTATATTAATATTTTATTATGTTAATATTGTAATAATAATTTAGTATAATAATACTATAATGATAATTTATTATTAAATTATAATTATATTTTACTTTGTTAATTTTATATTTCTATAATATTACAATAATATTATAATAAAATTTATATTATAATAATTTTCAAGTATTTTTAATATTATAATATTATAACTATATTTTATTATTTTTGTAAGATTTTTTAATATTTATATTTTATTAGTATTCTTAAATTTTATTAATGTTCTTTAGATTTTCTTAAAATTTATATTATTTATTTAGTTAATATTTTAGTAATATTTTACTATTTATACTAATATTTTATTAATATTATTATAAATAAAATATTAAGATTATTAATTTCTCTCAAATTTATTAATACAATTTAATTTGCAATAGTAGATTTAATTTAATAGTATTTATAATATTTAAATCACTGCTACAGTTAATTTTGTGGTCAACTTTTCCACTTACACTTTTACATTACCAACCAAACACCGTAAAACACAATATACTTTATCAACCAAACACCGTAAAGCACAAATATTTTTCCATTTACACTTCACTTTATCAACCAAACACCGTAAAACACAATATATTTTCTCTGCTACAGTTTACTTTTTCCATTCTCATTTTACGACTTACGACTTGCGACGTTTTGCAACGAACCAAACAGGCCCTTGATCTCTAACATCCACACACATACCAAACACGAGCACCCATTGTCCATTATTGTCTCAAAGACCTCGGAGACTCAGGGAGCGAGACCCACGTGACGAATTCTCATCAACTCTGTCCTCTTGCCTTTAAATAACAACGGGTGTCGAGACTCAAATCAACCGCGTGCCCCCTGGAACCGCTTTTTTGCCCATGTTCATGATAATATCATCACCGAAACTGACAAAATAAGGAGACAAGAACGACTGGGCAAAGATTCTGTCTTCTTCTCATTGTCCCTCGCTATTTATTTTCCCTCCCTATTGGGTTTCTTTGAGTTTTGTTCAGAGAGAGAGAGAGAGAGAGAGAGAGTAGCAATGGAGAGTGAAGCGAGAGCGCCGCTTTTGGGGGTGGTGGTGGTGTTGAGAACTGGTCGGCGGCGACGCTGGGGAGATTGAGAGGAGACTTCGTGTCGCGGTTGCCGGAGAAAGTCCGGCCCGGGCTCGACCCGGAGAACCCATGTCAGATTGATGTCTCAAGAACTACTGGGCTCTTACAAGGTATACTTCAATTTTTCTTTCCCTTTTTTTTTTTGGGATTTTAATTTAGACTTTCTTTCCTTTTGGGTATTGGCTAAATTTTGTGTTGTTTATCACCGGATATGCGTATTACAATATTCACAGTGATTTTTATGGTCTATTTGTTTACTTTTAGTTTGCATAATTCGTTTGAATGCTGAGTGTTATGTTCTGAAGGGAAAAATATTGAATTTTGGGAAGAGGGTTCTCTCAATTTTGGTGGTTTACATGTTTTATATTTAGTAATCGAAACTACGAGAAGTAAGCTGTTTTTTTTTCTCCCCTGGTGCAAGGGATTCAATTTTGCTCAAGCCGAGTTCTAAATTTTGTTGCTGAGACCCAAAATCTTTTTCCTGTAGAAGGAATTTAAAGAATTGGTTGGTTAATGGTCATTGATTTCTGGAGGCTGCAATAGTTCCTGAAACCTTTTTTTGGCCCCCTTCGAGGTTCATTTGCATTTTCAGTGGAAGACTGTTAAAGTTTTTTGCTATTTGAAGTTAATATGTGATGTCTCATTCATTCAGAAACGGAATTGAACATGTGAATATACCATGTTCATCGCCATAGAAGGATAACACATTCCAACCATCTCCCACATATTCCGAGCAGCGGATCCCGCCTAAAATTTGGCTCAAGTCCTTAAAAACTCACTGGCACAATTCCAAGTTTCCAACAGTTTAATTCATTAAAATAGTATGCTGATTTGTGATGTATAATATAGAGGCAAAATCTTCTGCTTTACAATTTTAAATGACAAATTTAACCATTGGAATAAATTTGTACTTGTTGTTTATGTTTGTTTTTCTAGTTTCTGATCAGTTGGGAAAGATGGCTGCCAAGCAGTAAGTTGATTCTATATGACTTTTGTCCAATATCGTTCCTTCTATTCTTATATTGCAGTTGAGCAGTGAACTTGTGTTTATGAAGAATGGGATATTACTTGGCAAAATGATCATTATTTTGGTCCTTATATTTTCCTTTTGTCTTCCAATACTTCATAATGTACGGATCACTTGCATGGCTGCCAATTTATATAGCCATGATATGTCTTGGAAGGATGTGAGAGTGTTATTGCCAAAAGGAATAGCAAATCCTTTTCAATTAGGAACATAAAAGCCTGGATTAGATGAGTTTTTTGTGTTCTTTTTACTCCACATAAAATTATGTATATCCTTTTCTTTCTCTCAGGAGAGAAAGATTACTATGAGAGGCAATTTTTCAACTCTTAGAGCCTTCGAGGAGGTTGACTCATTGATTACATCTAATAAAAGTGATAAAGAGCATGATGACCAAGAAATTGTTGAGCAAGCCCAAAGTGAAATTGCAATGCAGATTTTCAATCAAAAAATTTTTAGAATAATTTCCTTGCCCTTAGCATCATCAGAAATTAAACTAGTGAACTCTATAGGAGCAAAGTCCATGTCACACAAGTTCACTCCAAGTTCCTTTGCTTTAGACATCATCCAGTGTGCACACATATTGCCTTCCCTAAAAAGATGCATCATCTCCTTCTCCGTGAAATTTGATAACAGGAACATATATAGTTAAGCACAACAGGAGCAGCATCCTTGTAGATGTCCTATAGGATATCTATTACCTCCGTTGAGTCCACTTCTAAACTTAGAGAAGAAATTGGGATATGCAGGATGCTTCCAGCCAAGCTGTTATTGCCTCTGGTTCTAAAGCCGAGGAAGCTTCAACCACTTGAGCTTTAGAAACCACTTATCTTCCCTCAAATCCCTAATAACATGACACTTCCATGTTTAAGAAACCCAGATATTTGATCAAAGCCTCCATCAAAATTTACTTTTAACCAGCTCAGCTTAGGCTTTGTCTCTTTGTTGGAGGGGACAAAAAAAAGTTTTAGTAAATCTTCAATCGCTCAAGAAACCTCAACTTAGGCTTATTCCTCATCATAGGCTGCATGCGGATTACCTCCACATCTTCAGCCTTCTGTTGAGAACCCGTGTTTAACAAAACAAAGTTTTCACGAAGCTAAAATCCAAGCTCCATTAACTATTTTACTCTCTTCTATTACATCTTTGTCAACACACACCTCAGTGCAATCTTTCCGAAGCAAGCTTGCACTGTAGCTTTATGGAGCTTTCTGGGGTCGCCTCTCCCCAGTTCCCCTGCCTTTAAGTAGCTCCCAGCATTGATCCACAGACCGGATGCAATAATCAGTTCCCATTCCGTGTATTACTTCAGGCAACTTCTTAGATCTAGTGCGCTCCACAATAAGATGTAACAAATCTTCTGTAAACTCACCTAGGACACCTTATTGATATAGCCAGCCCTCTTTGATACAAGAATGTTCTATTAGGAATCGCCCCAATGTGTGAGTTTTAGTAACCAGCACCTGACACGATAGGAAGCAATCTTCCAAATATTATTTTAGCACCACATTCCTAAATTTCCATCACTTCCTTCTCATAGCTGTACTAAGAATGAATAAATGCCACAGTATTAGAAAGATGAAGTCAATTTTTTGATACAAAAAACTTGTTTTCCTTTGGGTTCAGCAATTGGGTGCTGAATGTTATATTCTTGAAGCATTTTTACTTGGTAATAAACTTCTAGACAAGCCACAAAATAGCAGTAGAGTTCCTGGAGAAGTTTTTTGTCTACTGATATCTGGAAGAAAACTATAAAGCTAATCTAGTTGTTTCTGCAACCAATTAAGAGCGACCGGTCTAATTGACTAGGTCGGTGAAAATCAGTGGGAGATTTTTCGTTCGATAGAACGTTTTTAATTTAAGAATCACCTTTCAATTTTTTTCTTAATTAAACACCAATTAGACTTGTATTAATCAGTCTCTATAGAAGCAATATATCAACATTATATTTATAAACGTAAATATTTTAGCATAATCCCTGCAATAAGAACGTTAGTTCAAAATATACATGATATGAGTGAGGTACATGTAAAGTGAACTCCTTAAGACAATTATGTCCCTCGTTACTGTGTTTACGGGATAATGGACGCTAGTCTCCCAAAATAAAACACTCTTTCACATATTCTGGCAGTATTTTGCAAAACCACATATAATCGAATCGATGTTAACCCGTACCTTTCACTTGTTCAAAGAACGAAAGTAAAAAGAACACAGGCCAAAAATCAGAATTCAGACAGAATTCTGAAAGGAATTCAATAAAATTTTCTTGAACTCATTTATTCTTGTGATTGTGTTGTTATTTTGAGTTTTTTTTGAAAATTCACTTACTGCCAATTGATTTAGTGCCAGATGGTCGGTTTATCAATTCCCAAGTATGATTACTTAGGATGGATTCTTTTTCATTATTTATATCTTTTTTTCACATTTGTGCTTTGGGGTAGACATAACTTTCTTAAATATTTGAGGCTCGCTGTCAAGTGCATATGTTATGAAGTTTGAATCAGAGAATTTGAGATTTTCGATCTCTTACTCTTTTTTGGTTCAACTTCCGCATCAACACTCGGTTCATTGGGTACTTCATTTTTGAATGCTATTTCATGTGCTCTTTTTTCAGAACTCTTATCTTTTTTTGTTTATACGAAAAGACGTTTCCAAAGAACACATCATCTCTTGATTCGATAATCATGTTTACATGAATATATGGTAATTCTGATTTGATCAGAAAGTTGTAGGTACTGCTAAGGCATAACTTATGAAAATACAACCCACCGTTTTAGATCCCAACTTAGTCTTCTTAGGTAGTGGCACTGGTACCTTATAAGGCACCCTCATATTTTGAGGTAACGATAGAAAGGCCTCTCATACCACAATTCAAATAGAATAAGACTAAGTTTCTTGTAGAGTATCCTGATTTGCAGTTAATAGGGCTTCCCCCACAAGTTCTGTGGTGATCTAGAACTTACGAGTATAAAATTGACTATCTCTTTTAAAGTTCTATTCTTTCTTTCAGCAATCTCATTCAACTGAGGAGTGTATGGTGATATGATTTGGTGGATTATACCAAAGTTAGAACACAACTCACTGAATTCATTTGATTAATATTCTCTTTCTCGATCGAATTTTAGAATCTTTATATTTTTTTGTTGAGTTGAATCTCAACATTGACTTTGTATGTTATAAACATACTTATTATTCCGACTGATCATAGTCTTACTATACATCATTTAGTGCTCAAGAAAACGTCATACGACGAACTTCTTAGTACTGACATCCTCCATTTTCAAAATAAGAAGAGGAGCAGACATCACAGTCTGATTCAGCACTCTTAGTATCCCACTGATACTCTCTTGAAGAGTATCAGATATTTTTTACAGTTCAATGCAGAGTAGAATTTAGCAACTTTAATATATATCCTCAGTAATTTTGAGAAAAATGAAACTTGTTAAACAACTTTCAAAAATAAACTCTTTAAAAGAAAAGATCTCCTATTGGTATTTTGTAAAACAAGACTAAGAGATTTGAAATCTCGGTAAAACAAAAATCGATGGCTGATGCAACCTGCACTAGAAAAAGCCTAATTATCGTAGGATTGTTATTCTTGACAATCCAATTCAAGATCAAGATAAACCGGTCCAATCGGCTAGGTCGGTGAAAATCAGGTGGGCAATTTTTCGTTCAAATATATGTTCTTTAATTACAGAGCTACCTTTCAAATTCCTTCCTTAGACACCAATCAGACTAGTATTTAGTCACTCGTATTAATAATAAATCAGCAAGATAAAAAATTCAAAAAAAATTAACTAGCAATAATATTTATTAAAATAAATATTCCAGCATAAATACTTTATTCAACATAATCCCTGCAATAAGACTGTTAGTTTAAATAGACAGAGAATATATTGTAATTCAATAATTCATGTAACACTGAACATTAGTATAAACGAATAGAGTACTAAATTAATATAGAGTGAGATACGCATACAACGAATCTCATTAAGACAATTACAGCCCCCGCATAGTGCTTACGAGATAATGAACGCTGGTCTCCTAAGGTACAACGTTCATTCACGTGTTTTGCGCAGTACTTTTCAAAATCACATACAGTTGAATCAAAGTTGACCTGTACCTTCCACTTGTTCAAAGATGGAAGTAGGAAAAAGAATACAGATCAAAAACCAAAATTCAGACAGAATTCTGAAAGGAATTCAATAAAATTTTCTTGAACTTATTTATTCTTGTGGTTATTATTTTGAGTGTTTTATGTCATTCACTTTGGAGTGAATGCCATTTATATAGGAATTTGGAGGAAGCTTTTTGGAGTAGACACATCCATCCGATCGGAATGGGTGCAACCATTCCAAATAGACACATCTATTAAGTTGAAATGGGCACAACTATTCTGATCAGACGCATTCGTTCGCCGAACAGGCACATTCATTCGGTCGAAACGGATTGTTTCCAAAAATACACATCCATTCAGTTGAAAGAGTGCAACTGTTCTAAACAGACGCATCCGTTCACCAAACAGACACATCCATTCGTATACTACTTTCAATGTGAGACTAAAGAGTTTTCACTCTTTTTGGTCGCATTTCGCTCTTATTTTAGACTAACTTTCGACTTGAATATCTCATTCATTCGGAAACGGAATTGAACATGTGAATATACCATGTTCATCGCCATAGAAAGATAACACATTCCAATCATCTCCCACATATTCTAAGCAGCGGATCCCGCCTAAAACTCGGCTCAAGTTTTCCCTAAAAATTCACTGGGACAATTCCAACTTTCCAACAGTTTTTCTGTTCATTAAAATAGTATCCTGATTTGTGATGTATAATATAGAGGCAAAATCTTCTGCTTTACAATTTTAAATGACAAGTTTAACCATCGGAATAAATTTGTTCTTGTTTTTTATGTTTGTTTTCTAGTTTGTGATCAGTTGGGAATGGCTGCCAAGCAGTAAGTTGATTCTATATGACTTTTGTCCAATATCGTTCCTTCTATTCTTATATTGCAGTTGAGCAGTGAACTTGTGTTTATGAAGAATGGGATATTACTTGGCGAAAGGATCATTATTTTGGTCCTTATATTTTCCTTTTGTCTTCCAATACTTCATAATGTACGGATCACTTGCATGGCTGCCAATTTATATAGCCATGATATGTCTTGGTAGAATGTGAGAGTGTTATTGCCAAAAGGAATAGCAAATCCTTTTCAATTAGGAACATAAAAGCCTGGATTAGATGAGTTTTTTGTGTTCTTTTTACTCCAGATAAAATTATGTATATCCTTTTCTTTCTCTCAGGAGAGAAAGATTACTATAAGAGGCAATTTTCAACTCTTAGAGCCTTTGAGGAGGTTGACTCATTGATTACATCTAATAAAAGTGATAAAGAGCATGATGACCAAGAAATTGTTGAGCAAGCCCAAAGTGAAATTGCAATGCAGATTTCCAACTATGCAAATATCTTTTTGTTGGTGTTGAAGGTAATATATTGTTCCAATTTCTTTCCAGCACATTTAGTTAAAAAATAAATAAATGATAAAAGAGGGAAAATGATATTTTAAGATTCTTATGTAGATTCTGTTATTAACTTTGACTATTATTGCTAACTGCAGGTTTATGCAACAATAAAAAGTGGATCTATTGCCATTGCTGCATCAACACTGGATTCATTGTTGGATCTTATGGCCGGTGGCATTCTCTGGTTTACGCATTTATCCATGAAAAATATAAATATATATAAATATCCTATTGGCAAGCTAAGAATGCAGCCGGTGGGCATCATCATATTTGCAGCTGTCATGGCTACTCTAGGTTAGTTCTTTACTCTTGCTTAATTTCTTGTTTATTTGGTGCAATTACTTGAGAGCTTGTATTCAAAATTGAATTCAGATTATGGTAATAAGAATTACTAATCAAGTGAAAACTATTTTTCATTTGAAACATTAAACTTGTATGGAATTTTGGTTTTATTGCGGGAAATTGTGATAGCAGTCAGTCAAACTTTAGTTTGTGGCCTTCCCATCTTTTTGATTGTTGATTTTTCTTGATGCAGTTTTGTGCCATAGTGCAGACTTTAAAAGATTATATATTTATATAGAGAGAGAGACTTGTGTCATTTCGAAAAGATTCGAGGCTGAATCCTTCCCACTCAAATACAATCTTACGATATCCGAATCAAGATCCACTCTGTTGAAATTGATCTATATTATTTCAAGTAATTAAAAACAAAAAGTCATGTATTTTGAATACTTTTTGCTTATTCATCAAGTAGGCAAAAAATGGACTGTTGAAAATAGCATATTGCTTAATTCTACGTCTTTAGACATACAAATATTTGATCCGACCATTTCATCATGATCTAAAAACTTAAAAACTCTCACACTAATTTTTGTTAAATTTTAAATATTCTACACCGTTAAGCTAACCAATTTACTATTTCGATCGTCCATTTTGTGCTTACTTGATAGATGAGTAAAAATTATTCAAAATACATGAATTTTTGTTTTTAGTTACTTGAAATATTGTAAATCAACTTCAACGGAATGGATCTTGCATTCGGATGTTGTAGTGTTGTATTTGAGGGAGAAGGATTCGGCTTCGAATCCTTCTGAAATGACACAAGAGATATATAGAGATATACTTGTCATTCGGAAGGATTCGAGGCTGAATCCTTCTTACTCAAATACAACCCTAGAGAGAGAGACTTGTATCATTCCGGAAGGATTCGAGGTCGAATTTTTCTACTCAAATACAACCCTACGATATCATAATGTATACATAGATAGACTTGTGTCATTTCTGAAGGATTTGAGGCCGAATTCTTCCCACTCAAATATAAACCTACGACATCCGAATGTAAGATCTATTCCGTTGAAGTTGATCTACATTATTTAAAGTAATCTTTAAAAAAAATAAATAATCATGTATTTTGAACATTTTTTGCTCATCCATCAAGTAGACACAAAATGGACGGCCGAAAATAGCATATTGCTTAAATTTACGTTTTTAGACATACAAATTCTCGATTTGACTATTTAATCATGATCTAAATACTTAAAACCCCCATACACGAATTTTTGTTAGGTTTCAAATATTATACACTGTTAAACTAACCAATTCACTATTTCGGCCGTCTATTTTACGTTTACTTGATGGATGTACAAAAATTATTCAAAACACTTGATTTTTTATTTTAATTACTTTAAATAATGTAGATCAACTTCAACGGAGTGGATCTTGTACTTGAATATCGTGTATTGAGTTTGAGTGAGAAGGATTCGAGCTCGAATTCTTCGCATGTACTCAAGTCTATACATATATTGAATACATTTTGCCCATTCATCAAGTAGGTACAAAATGGACGGTCGAAAATAGCATATTACTTAGAACTACATTTTAGACATACAAATTCTCGATCCGACTATTTCATCATGATCTAAACACTTAAAAACCCTTCACACATCAATTTTGTTAGATTTTAAATATTCTACACAGTTAAACTAACCAACTCACTATTTCGGCTGTCTATTTTGTGCTTACTTGATGGATGAGCAAAAAGTATTCAAAATACATAATTTTTTATTTTTAATTACTTGAAATAATATAGATCGACGTTAACAGAGTGGATTTTGCATTTGTCGTAGGGCTGTATTTGAGTGGGAAGGATTCGACCTCGAATCCTTCCGAAATTATACAAGTCTATATATATATATATATATATATATATATATATATATATAGTCCTCAAGGAGGCGCTCCACTGGTTAGATCATGGTTTGCTCCCTAGCAGGTTGCTGGATCGAATCTGTTGATGGATGGCCGAAAGTAGTGAGTTGGTTAGATCTATGTCTTTAGACATACAAATTCTCGATCCGGCCATTTGATCATGATCTAAACATTTAAAAATCCTTACAAACCAATTTTTGTTAAGTTTCAAATGTTCTACACCGTAAAACTAACCAAGTCACTATCTAGGCCGTCCGTTTTTTCTCTATTTGATGCATGGGCAAAAAGTATTCAAAACACTGGATTTTGATTTATAAATACTTGTAATAATATAGATCAACTTCAACGGAGTGGATCTTGTATTCGAATGTCGGATGTTGATATTTGAGTGGGAAGGATTCGGCCTCGAATACTTCCGAAATGTCACAAGTCTATCTTATATATATTTGGTGATGTAGAAATCCGCATAAAAGTAAATTGTGGTACCCTTGTTACCTCTCAAAATATTACATGCCATCACAAGTTCCAACATGTCGGAATATGACAACCTCCAAAAAAGCTACAATAAGAACAAGCCACAAATAACTCCACCGTCCTTTAGGTGTTATGTCATGTCTCCATAACAGCATTAACATCCACTGGTGGGCCATCCTCAGTCTGATCATTCTCTGTTTCATGTGTCTTCTTGGAAGCAATAACTGCCCTAATGTTATGATAAAATAACCTGCCTTTGTTATTTGATCCTTACTCTTGTCTCCTTCCACCTAGTGGATAAGAATTTAAAGGCACATGGAAAACGTTTAAGCTTTAACTTGTTTAGGAAGAATTTCAAAACAAACTGTTAATGAAATACTGTAAGAAAAGATGATCGGTTATCTTATTTCCTCCGGCACTAGAATACGTCATTTTGTATCCCTATTTAGAATAGAATTTTCAAAGGTAAGCCCGTAGAGGTGCTTGCACTTTGAGCGGGAAATTATTCTTCCACAAGCATTTCACTAATGGAGAGATGCAAGGTTTCAGATGCAGAAGACTGATGAATTTAACCAAGAATGTCCATCCATATTCCACTCCATGTGGACTTCATTTTCACCTCCACATCCAAATATTTCTATTTTATCTCTTATGACCTACCTTTTGTTGTCACCAAAAGACTTGCCTAAATCATTTTATCTCTACGTGACATTTATTTGCATGGACGGACAAGATTCATTGCAATAATAACCTTATTTTCTCTTGGTGCTTATATACACAAATGGGTAATGGTTTGATCAAAACTTTAAGTTTGTTCCGCCTAACAAAATACATGGTGTGCCACTTGAAAAGGTGATCTACACCATTGATATTGATCTACACATTAGAAAATGTATATGAAGTATGAATGCACCCATTTGTGAATGGGGGAACTTGTACACGCAAATCCAAATGCGCTCTTGTGTGTGCACACGCGCGTGCAATCATGAATGGGAGGAGGTACCTGTATGCGTGCGTGCGCTCACACACCCCCCTCTGTGAATGCGGAGAGGAGCTTACACACACAAGCACGCTGCTTCATAGACACCACACATGCACGCACATGCTCACACGGATAACAAACACTCGTGTGGACACCCAACGCATGCACACAAGCACGGGGACACATATACAAAGGCAGGTGGGTTATTCTTTTCTTTTTGTGTGTGTGTCGTTTTTTTTTTTTTTTTTTTTTTTTTTTTTTTTTTTTTTTTTTTTTTTTTGTGCTGGAAATTTCTGATGAGGAATTCTGCAGCTACTTTACATTGCTTGATGGATGTAGAGCTAGAATGACCAAAAGAGGAGGTAGATCTTATGGATTCTTGGGCATCTCGGAGTATACTGTGTTGGATTGACGCCATTTAGCTCCTTATAAGGAGCTTTTTGGCTCTCTGCAGAGAACTGGGATGAAGCACCAGTTCTCTTATTATTATCTTTTATGTTGCCGGAGCTTCATGTCAAATGGCTCATCCCTAAGTTTGGAAATACAAAAAACCTTGTCTTTTTTTTTTTTTTTTAAATGTAAAATTTTTAATCTTTCTGTTTAAGATTTATATATGTTTCTTTTAAGCAAAGATTTATGTATGTTTCAGCATCTAAATTCTTTCAGCAATCCAAAAATAACTTAGTGTATTATTGATCTATACTACAGTGACTGCCTTGTAACATTTTGCATAAGTGAAGCGCCTCCATGTTTCATGTTGTGGTAGGCCACATTTTACATCTGGGTTCCATTAATGGATTAAAATCAGAACTCTGTAATGTATATACAATTTTTTTTTTCATAGTACTTCAATAACTAGTTAACATTGAGTACTCTATGTATTGCTGCTATGATTCTTAACTACCTTCCTACTAATGCTTTTTTTCTTGGCTGATGTTATTTTGTTTCTGATTTGGTACTGATCAAAAAAATTTTCTGCTAAAAAGAGCAAAACTCTAGATCAGATGTTTAGTTTTTTTTGCAGACATGACCTTGAGAAGTTTAGGATTTCAATGGGTTTTTCATCTGGTTTTTAGTATTTAAAAATTCATTTGCTTATCTTGATGAGATGCAGAAAATGTCTACATATTTGGGGCAATGTGATTGTGTCCTTTTATCAAAGTGCATTTGTGGGCCAACTGGATGATTCACTTTCCTCGTGGTGATTGACATATCTTGAAACATTTAGAAATCTATGTTTGAATTAGTTGTAACCTGTATATATGATTGCAAATTTACCTGATGCATAGGTTAACTGAATTATTATGATCACCGGATGCATAGGTTAAATGTATATGCTTATGTTTTCAGGTTTGCAGCATTTACAATGTATAAATTGTGACGAAAATCATGAAATGTATACAATGTGGATAATTCATTTGGTTGGCCAATGAATACTTTGTCAAGAGCAGAAAGGTGTGATGATTATACTGCCTTGGAAGAATAAGAGGGTTCCTGATATGTAGACATGAATATATGATGTTGTTCAACATGCCATAAGATTTGGCTAGGAGAGTGCTATATACAACACACATTTCTATTGTTGTTTTTTATATGAAGGTTAAATGGTTTCCTTCACGAATAAGGTTCTAAAAACATAGTTGCAAGCATGTTTTCGTTTAAAATTCTTCATGTTAAAGGTTAGAGTATATAGTGCTAGAAACTATCTTACATCTTTCAATAATACTCAATGCTTGCTTATGCATTGATGTTCCTATAATTTAGACTAATTAGCTAGGGAGGGCTATCTTTGAGGTCAAAGACATACTAAGAAAGCAATTTTCCTCTTTCTTCTAAGGTTTTCAGGTTCTTATTCAAGCCCTTGAACAGTTGATTTCAAAAGAACCTACTGAGAAGATGTCCTCAGTACAACTGGTATGGTTATATTCCATCATGTTGACTGCTAGTGGCATAAAACTTGCTCTATGGCTTTACTGCAGAACATCAGGAAATAATATTGTTCGTGCCTATGCGAAGGTTATACTTTTTAACCTCTTTTTTTTACTGTTCTTAACATGTTTCATAGTGACTCTTCAGAAACTCATTACATCTGCTCTATGCTAATTGTTGCATGATCCAGGATCACTATTTCGACGTTGTAACTAATCTTGTAGGATTAGCTGCTGCAGTACTTGGTAACAGATTTTATTGGTGGATTGATCCTGTTGGGGCAATTGCTCTTGCAATCTATACAATTTCAAATTGGTCTGGGACTGTCTTGGAAAATGCAGGTCTGCTTTCTTAACCATATCCTTTATTATTGGACATAAACTTGAGTTTGTTTATTTATTTCTCTTTTTCTTGTAACTAATAAGCTTGAAAATTGATCTTTCCCTCTTCTTTCTTTAAGATAGTGATTCCACCATAAAGATCCCTTTTTTATGTCTTTGTGGTGCAGTTTCACTAGTGGGCCAATCAGCTCCTCCTGAAATGTTGCAGAAACTAACTTACCTTGTATTAAGGTATAATCCTCAAATTAAGCGTGTGGATACTGTTCGAGCTTATACATTTGGTGTTCTCTACTTCGTGGAGGTTGGCCATTTCCCCCTGAACCCTTGTAGATTAATATGTAGAAGTTGGTGCTATTTCTAAAGTTACTGTTCCAACAAAGGCCAATTTAAATTGGATGACTAGCTAATTGGTTTAAACCCCCGCTCACTTCTGTTGTGTAACTTTATTTTGATAAATACATCTTTATTAATTTTTAAAGGAACAACAAGATAGAATTGTATAGAACAATGAGCAATCGTCTCTTTATATTGACTGAAACAAACCAAATCCTACTCAAATTATAACCAACGACAAATACTAATATTACTTTATAACAAATTATTGAGTGTATCTAACATTCTCCTCAAACTCATAATGGCATGAAAATCGAGTTTGCCTACCAAAAAAATTAAAAATGAGTTCTAAATGACAATTAATTGTTTAGAGAATAGAAATATATAGCCTACAAATTACGAAATCTAAAATAGGGTCATCTTCTTTTTATTTTCTTCTTTTAATGCATTGGTCCATTCTTTAGTGTGTCGGTCTTCACTCCAACCATCCTGACAAACAAAAAAAATTTCTTTGGTTCAAACATCAAAATTCATTTTATGGCTGCTTTGTAGAAATGTGGTGTTATTCATGTTCGTTAATGGACCTCTGCGATAGGTTGACATTGAACTGCCAGAAGATTTGCCCCTAAAAGAAGCACATACAATCGGGGAGTCACTGCAGATAAAGATTGAGGAACTTCCGGAAGTTGAACGAGCATTTGTGCATCTTGACTTTGAATGTGAGCACAAGCCGGAGCATTCCATTCTCAGCAAGCTGCCTGAAAGCTAGTCTTCAGCTCTGAAGTTCCAGAATATATAGCCAAAGCTCGAGTTCAGTGAAGGAAATGTAATCCATGTCATTTCATGATGGGTTTCAGAAACCTTCCTCGTGTTGGATGAAAGTTTGGTTCTGGAATGAGATTTGACATCTTCGGAGGAATTTGCCAAGACGAGGCGCATGATTGCCATGGATGGTATAATTTTTCATGGCTATGCGATGTTTTGGCTCGTGCATTTCCACTGTTTTGGGTTTCAGATCAGAGATAAAACATCGCAGAACTAGTGCATGAGTAAGACTTGTACTGGTCTCTCGAGATCTATGATTCTGACTCCTTTGGGCATTGAGTACATACACTGAAAGTAGAGGAACAGATGTAACAATTATGTTGTGATCAAGGACCGAGATCTCTTTACAATCACTCTTCTTGTATCTACTGTATCCCCTCTTTTTGTTCAGTGTGGGCAATCTTTTGCATTTTGTTTGTCATTAATGTAACTTTCATGTTTCGTTAAAAACCTTTTAATGGAAAAGGCGGGTGAAGCTAACGTTTTCACTCAAAATGAAGCTTACTTTCTTCTGGTCATGAAGTTTTGGTATCTTATTGGAAATCAAATTTTTGAAAGCGAGCTGCTCTAACAACCCAGCATGAATACTCTTTTTTACAATTTTTTGGAATAATTTTCTGTTTGTTTAAATTGAATTTCGATTCAGATTATTCTGGGGTTCTTTTTTTTTTTTCGCAGTACAAGAAAACTTATTAAAGCTACTAGATGTTTCTGGGCATTGGGGAGATTATTCTAGTTTTAACACTATTTTTTTTTTTGCTAGTTAAATCTGCCGACGTCGGTTCGAATTGAAGACCATTGGGAGTAAATTCAGCATCCGCTTAGTGACAGATGTCGGAAAATAAAATATCCGCACGTGACGGTGATTCGAAGTTGAGACCATTGGGTACTTGGAGCTCGGAGCTCTAACCGACACACTACTTGATACTGACTAATGTGATGTAGGCTTTCCTTTCGACTTTAGGTCTATGTCCTGACCTATTGGCTACATGGTAGTGCACATGCCAAACAGGTTGGGTTTTTTTTTCACACTCAATTTGTGCTCGAGTGGTGTCTGCCCATTCATAATCAATTTGGTTACAAATGCATGTTTGGCTGCTCAGTTATATGTTCGATTTTTCTTTGTTTTTTAATTTAAATAAACCATACTCGACCTTGCTGAGATTTGGGTTAGTCAGATCGGTTTTGGATGAGCTCAGATTTGGATGATCATGTCAGGTTCGGATAAGCTAAGCATGCCCGGGTTCTGCTCGAGATTGATTCTGTTAGAATTCAAGCAACAAAGAACAACACCGCCTGAGAATAGTAACCAATCTCACAAACAAGTAAACAAAAAAAAAGAAAGAGATGACACAAGATTTAACGAGGGTCGATAATTTGCCTACGTCCTCGTGGCAGAAAGAGAGAGAGTTCTTATTGAATCAATCAATTACAGGTTACAAATATTATGGACAATACCCTTTTTATATAGCCAAAGAAGTCACAAAGAAAAGAAACCAAAAACACTGAAATCGGATCAGAAACGAATTCAAAATCATATTTAGAAACAGCCGATGCAGCTGCTTTAGTCGACTATAAGTCGACTAATCAATGTTATTAGTCGACTATAAATATCCTAGTCGACTAGTTTATAGTAAAACAGAAACTCCAATTCTCTGCATCCAATCATTAGTCGATTAGGCCCAATATTAGTTGACTAGGCTGGGTTTCTCCTATGCAATCCACTATTGATACAACTAATACGCTTTCGTATTCGACACCATTGATTGCATCGATTTTTGGCTAAACTCCAATAGAGCTAAAAAAAACTCTATTAACAAGTTTTACTCTCTCTCCACAATTCTCCACCTTGGTGAAGATTTCTCAAATTTGAGCCGAACACAACATAGCATCATGTCGACTCGAATTGGCTACACCATTGTGATTGCCTACATACCTATGTCCAATGGGATCAAGTTATACGTAGTTCATGCAAATGAGCTCCATTGAGCTCACACAACTGCAAGTATATGGAATAACTCTTTGCAATGTGCAAACTTTACTCCCGGAACAGTCTTGATAAGCATATCAGCGGGATTCTCCTTCGTGTGAATTTTCTGTAAGTCGATGTCACCTTCACAAGTATCTCCCGAATAAAGTGAAACCTGGCATTAGTGTACTTCGTCTTTGCATGATATGCCTAGTTCTTTGCCAAATAGATAGCACTCATGGTATCACAATTGATTTTCAATTGATCCTGATCAATCCCCAAGTCGCTAAGCAACCCTTGAAGCCAAATTTTCTCCTTCATAGCCTCTGTCATGGTCATACATTCGACCTCCGTACAACGCGAGAGTAGACTGTAGAAATGGCGTGTACAACTTGAGAGTAGACTGTAGAAATGGCGCAAAAAGGCGTAGTTAGGCCCTTGTGAAGCTCCTTGAAGCCAAATTTTCTCCTTCATAGCCTCTGTCATGGTCATACATTCGACCTCCGTACAACGCGAGAGTAGACTGTAGAAATGGCGTGTACAACTTGAGAGTAGACTGTAGAAATGGCGCAAAAAGGCGTAGTTAGGCCCTTGTGAAGCTCCTTGAAGCCAAATTTTCTCCTTCATAGCCTCTGTCATGGTCATACATTCGACCTCCGTACAACGCGAGAGTAGACTGTAGAAATGGCGCAAAAAGGCGTAGTTAGGCCCTTGTGAAGCTAATGTTAGGCTCCCGAGAATTGAAGGACTTGGGTACCATCCCAAAAGACTAGCCTTCTATGTGGATTTGCCCAAATTCTTATATACCCAAGACTATCCCCATGTCTAGCTGATGTGGGACTAATTTGTTCGACCCAAATCCCAACAATCCCCCCTCGAGCAAAGTGTCTCCCTGCAAACTCAACTTTTCTTCACAATGGAAGACCAAATGCTCGACCGAGATGTAACTCTTCACTGCGTGGGGCAGACACGCCTTACATGAAGCACCAATTCTCTACACAGCGTGGGTGCCAAATTGCTTTACAGGGGCTCACTACTGCACCTTGCGCCAAATTGCCAAGTTCAGTGCATGACTCTGATACCATTTGAATTTAAAGGACTTGAGACACCATCCCAAAAGACTAGTCTTCTATGTAGAGTTGTTCAATCTTTATGTACCCTAGACTATCCACATGTCTAACTGATGTGGGACTATTTGTTCGTCCCAAATCCCAACAGATTCGGCTTCGGCACCATGGTCATCTTACATATGGGAAAAACAAGCAAGCAAAATAAAAGACAAATCACATTTGCAATTCTACAATTCTAAACATAATAAATATATACAACCAATTCAGCAGTTGTTATCAATTTAGCATTACAGGACACCCGACCAAAATCCATCAGTAGTCAATCGATCTACAAGGATACCAAGCACTGCTGAGACTGGTGAATAAATGGCGAGAAACACATATTTTCAGAGAAGGTAACCAACCAGCAAGCAATGAGCACACGAGGCAAGAAACTTTGGTTTTCTAATTTTCCCCAAGAGCTCATAATGTTGTGTAGAACTGATACATAAGGAGTAGTTTTTTGAGAGAAATTAGCAAATAGTCATTAGCTCGATTAGCAAAAATAAAAAATTAAAAAAATTAAAAAATCAGTAACTTCTATCCCCCTCTCACACATACAGTTTATACACTTGATTTATAGCACGTGCAGATGCACGTGATAACTAAAGAGATATTTGTAAAAATTAAAACATAATTAAGATTTAAAGCACGTTAACCGGCTTTACATTTTAGAATGTTTTCTGCATGTAGATTAATATATTGTTAAGGTCTCATTGTAAAAATCATGAACTAGATTTCTCTTTTATTGTTTTGGGCCTATTTAAAAATAATTAAAGTTCTTGTATGAAAAATCAAAATCATTTAACTATTTAATATTTTTTGGTCCTCCCCATTTTGGCCCTCCCAACCAATACCATCTAATTAGACTCGACCCGGTTCTGGAATTGGCTGTTCCCGGTTCCTCCACATGAGGAACAGGATCATGGCCGACCAGTTCAAGTTCTTATTTTGGAACTGGCCAGTTCTGATTCCTTTTTTTCCTGATTTCAATTCTTGAACCGTTTCTACTCCGTCGAATACTAGTTTTTATATATTAGAAAAATTAACAACATAATTAAAAAATAAAAAATGAGTTTGAACTTAATTCTTAGCATAATTAAGTTGCCTACGTATCCTCTTGGGGTTTAAAAGAATCAAAACCCATGTAGTTCTCTTACCTCAATCCTTGTATCTTGTCACAATCGCTTCCTTCCATTCCAGTGGTCATCGGTTTCATAAAGTCTTCATTTTCTTCCCTCACAATTTCTTGTTGCTACTTCTCGCACAATTTCTTGTTGTCTTAATGTTGCTTTTGTCCAATCATCAAGGCATGTTGGGCCTACACTGATTCGGGAGACATACTCTTACGAGTTTAATCCAAAATACTTCTCCACACATCGCATTGAATGCTTGCTCCGCGGTTACTGTTGACACCGATGTTGCTAAGATTTGTTTAGCAATTATTGTCATGATTAAAAATTATGTTGAATGCTCTTTTCATCATTGCATGATTGAAAATTTCATATCTTAAAAATCTTCACCAAATTCAAATGAAGTGCTTAGATAACTATCAACATTGGATTTTGAGCTTGATGAAGATCCCTGTGGTTTTTTGGCTCTTTACTATAATAGTTGTTATCATCCACTAATTTTAAAGGTATCATCAATTTGACTACTAATTTGGCCATGACGAAGAATATTAATACTTGAACTATAAATTCTACTATATTTTTCATGTAAGGCATAAAAAAAAAATTAACTTCATTAAAAATAGCACAAACATATACATTCGATTTTAGAATTTCAATATTCATGCAATTCATCTAATGTACAACGTGGATAAAAATACATCCGACTAAATAAATAGATGAAATTATTGTAAAATATTCTAGCCATTTATTTTTCGTTGCTTGAATACATGCGAATAAATTCACATCATTTTCATTTTCTTCTATCACTCTAAAAAATTAATACACTCAATTAAAATAAATGTGTTTTTAGATAAAGTGTAAGTAGAATCATTAAAAAAAAATTAAGTTATTCAAAATACTTTTGCATGCATTTCATTAATGAAGATATAAACTATTTCACTAGTATTGTTAGTAATAAAATCACATAATAATTCTTTATAAGTATTAATATCATTAAGTAATTCATAAGTTGAATTCCAACAGGTTGGAACATCCTGTGAAAATAATTTGTGTAGCGAAATTGATATGCTCTAATACTAATTGTTATGTGACACAACAGTTGTGATATCAATTATTGAGACCAACAATTGCGTTACGACGCCAATTGTTGTGCACGCCCAATATCGTAATTGACATTGCGGAACATGGCTATATGTAATACTTGCAAAAGAAAACTATTAAAGAGCAAACTAGCAATACCAAGACAAAATAGTAGAAAAAATACGAGGATTTAACGTGATTCGGCCCAAACTTGGCCTACGTCCACGGGAGAGAACTTGAGAGTTTTATTAATAAACTTGGTGCAAGAGATCTAATATTTTTCTTGATTCCCACAAGAGTATTCGTCTTCACCTTGAATCCCACAAGGTTATAAGAGTATACCTTCTCTCTATACACCGTCACCTTCCTCTCTCTCTCTCTCTCTCTTGGCTTCCTAATTTTTTCTTCGTGTTACAATCTACTGGTTACAACATTTATTTATCGAGTTTTAAATGCAAACCCTATTCAAACTATGAGATAATCTTGGCCGTCGGATGCTTGAAGAACTCTCCTTGATCTAGAAGAATTCTAAACCCTTCAAACTTTAGAAATAAATCTTCATTGAATAGGAACTGATTCCTATTCGTACTCCACCAGAAAAGAAAATTCAACCGGATAGAAATCCGAATTAGAAACAGACTCAGCATACCCAGCTGTCCACGATAGTTGATTAACGAAGAGCATTAGTCGACTAATCATCCATGAGTCTAATACTGCCTATTAATCGACTCTTGTAAACGCCAAAGTTTTTGTTGTGCCTATTAGTCGACTAATGATATCTATTAGTCGACATATAGTTAACTAACCTATCTCCTCCTGCTTGATCTGCTTTTGTTTCTTTGTTCTTCTTCTTTTCCAATTTGATTAAATTTCTTGGGCCATCATCTCTTCTTGAAAATAAGGTAAAATCTTAACAATCTCCACCTTGACTTGCTTTTCAAGTATTTAGTAAAACACCTTTAAAATTTTGAATAATTATCTTGATTTTTTCCTTAATTGTAATCCTACCGTGAAGCCTTTTACTCTTGCCCCCTCTCTCCGCAGCTTTGGCTGAATTACCACCATCCCTTGGGCCATCTCGGGCCTCGCTCGAATGCATCCTTTCAATTCCTTCAACACTTTGACCCGGTTCATGTCCCTTTGCAGTCTTCCTTGAATCTCTACCTAACGATGAACTCTCTTTCAAACTTATCCCTGAAACTCCACCTCGAACTGAGTTTCCTTTGTTCAGCTTGTATATTCCTGCACACTTCTCTCCTTTCAGGATTAACCATGTCTCCTTGGCTAACCGTGAGGACACCTTGTTGCACTTTAATCCGACATCCTTTTTGTGTCAAGCACCCCTACAGATATTAGCTTGTACCATGCCTCCGGGACATACTGGACCGCCTCTAGAGTATGCACCGTCCCATCTCTGTATATAACATTGACTCCCCCAGTGTCGATGACTTCGCAAGCCTAGGCATCCATTATTTTGAGAGTCACTTCCTCCTTTGCAACCAAGAAGTTGAACATCTCCTTATGGTAATATATATGAACCGTGCTACCATAATCAAATATTCAATGTTTACTCTGAAAAGTGTTGTCATCAACGTAGGAAGCCATTAATATCCGGTGTCAACACTGCTCATTACTATGTCTACCTCCGCAGCTTACTCTTTCTTCTTCAGCCACTCTTATTGATGCTTTCATTGCTTCTTCTAGTGACCTTCATGTTAATAAAAGTGACACGTCTTCGACGAACTCAGACTTTTGTTTTCTCCTCCTCTTCCTTTCCTTTCCGTGACCGCCAAACACGAACCTTCCTACTCAACTTGGTTTGGTATTTTTCTGATCTCGTTTGATAACATAGTTGTCGTGGCCTCCTCCAAGATGAGAGCTTCCTTAGCATAGAGCATGGTGGTTATGATATGATCGTATGTCTGTGAAAGCGAACTTAGAAGTATTAACACCTTATCCTCCTCATCGATCTTGACATCAAAAGTTAGTAGCTCACTGATGACCTTATTGAAGAAGTTTAGATTCTCCAACACCGTTGTCCCTTCCTTAATGCGTAGCCCATATAGTTATTTTTTGAGATACAACTTGTTGGAGAGGCTTTTTGTCATATACAATATCTCTAACATTAACTACAAACCTGTAACCATTTCTTCATCCATCACGTTGTATATGATCTCGTTTGCGAGATATAATTGGATCGTACTTACCGCTTGCAGATTCATTTCTTCACAATTCTCATCTAACATACTTGCAAGCTTTGCTGACTCCCTGCAAGATCTTGTAAAGACTATTGCACTAACACCTTCTTCACCCTCTTTTGAAAGTTTTTTTTGCCATTGAATTCTTGACCTCGAACTTACTCGTAAAAGTTCAATCTTTGACATATCACATTACCTTTAGATTTGATACCAATTGTAGTGAAATTGATATGCTTTTGCCACCAATTATTGTATGATACGATAGTTGTGATACCAATTGTTGAGAGCAACAACCGCGTTACAATACCAACTGTTGTGCACGCCCAAGACCATGATCGGTGTTGCGGAACATTACAATATTAATACTTGCAAAAGAAACTATTGTATAGTAAACTAGCAATACCAAGACAAAAGAGTAGAAAATAACATGAGAATTTATCGTGGTTTGGCCCAAAGTTGGCCTACGTCCATAGGGAGAGAACTTGAGAGAGTTTTATTAATAAACTTGATACAAGAGATCTTCCTTTTTCTCGATTCCTACAAGAGTATTCGTCTTCCCTTTGAATCCTACAAGATTATAAGAGTATGCATTCTCTCTATGCATCGTCGTCTTTGTTGACCTAAAGGCCTATCACTCTAACTTTGATGATGATTAACTCATCTAGTTATAATACTAATGATTTTATGTTGTTTAAATTTCAGATACTTATCAAGATCTTAGTTGGTGTTTAATTTTCTCAAAAGACTCAAAGTCAAGTTTGAAGATAACACATGTTTTTGATTCAAGAGTTCAATTGTAAAGAACACATCAAGCACTTAAGATGCTGTCTAGCTCTAAGAAGTCAAGTTTTTGATCGAGTCAAGTGGAGAAGAACGATCACATCATGAAGAGAAGACTCTTGGTTGTAAGAATGTCTAGATCTTGTGTAAAGTTTGGGTTAGACTTGATGGCTCAAGCACATACAAGTTTAATATTATTTTTTTACGATCAAAAGTTTTGATTTTTCGGTTTAACCCATTTCGATTTAACTACAATATGTTTTTGGTTCATGAATGAATTTTCTCAAAAAAAGTTCATTTTATTTTATATGTGTATTGGATTCTATCCACACGCATTGTGCTTTAAATGACTTTAATAAACTTGTCTTTGTATTTATACAAGTTTTGGAAAAAAAAAACTTGTTTTTTTAATTTAAACTGTAGTTTTTAAAAAAATGATTTTTATATTTTAAAAATAGTATTTAACATCTCAAAAATAATTCATATATGTTTGTAATATGTATTGAATTTTTTATTCACACATATTGGTGCCTTTAATTTATTTACATGAACCTATTTTTATAGAATTTACAGAGATTTATTGGATTTATAGATGTATTTAAAAAGGATTTAAAAATCAAATTTTAGGGCTAAGAACAGCGATCGCTAGTCAGAGATGAATGCTCTGTCGGTCGACCACCCGGTCAACCGAATATGCACAGCTTTGTGCGTGTGCATGTCGATCGACCGACCGATCGACCACAGAACTTGCAATGCTCTCTGTTTCTGAGTTTCAGTCAACCACTCGGTCGATCATCAGAGAATGAGCTCTCTGTTTAAGCTCAGTTGACCGAGCGGTCGACCGCTGGCGCCAATGGCTATTTTTATAGTCGTTGGCGATTGATCGCCCGGTGGACCGACATCTGATAAAATCACCAGAAACAACTAGTTTCTGTTTTTGGGTGATTTTGTTTTATTCTTAAACAGATATATTTTTTTTTATTTGAGTAATTACTATTTTAACACCTGATCTTACTTTCCAATCATTTCTAGCCTATTTCTGTTACAGTCACCACTTCGGTTAAACCAAACGATGTCAAGAAACAAGTGAATCCTAATTCGAGACATAATTGACCACTCATAAGACTCGTAACAACTAAATTGCTTGCCACCTTATTAGTAAATCTATTGTTACTGTGAGGGTAATTATGTCATTTCTCCATAATTAGGGTTTTACTTCTCTGCTCGAACTCTATAAAAGCTCATCTCTGAGACGCCAATTTGTTCTCATTCCCCAACAAAATCTTCTCTCTGCGCCCCTTATTTTCTTTTTGCAAAACCTAGTTTTTTTTAATAATTATTCCATTGTTATTTGCAAAGGGTTCTTCAAAGATCGAGAGCAGCCTGTGAAGAGTTAGTATTGTCCGTACCATCTGAGATCTGGTAACCGCCATCTCTCTGATGATTAATTTTATGCCTTTTATCTTCTGAGGCCTTTCGATCTTAATATTTTTTTTTATCGGTTTTTTTATTAGATGAGAGGATCTAGGCTGTGATGAGTTCATAAAGATACCATCAAACTCTGAAGGGATCTAAAAGATTTCCGATGTTGATATCATTTTATCAGTCTCTGAGCCCCTTTTAATTTCTTTTTATGTTTTGCTTTCTTTTTAATTTGTCAATTTTTAACAGTAATTGAGGCAATAAATTAGAGTCTCTGTCACGCTCTTGTCAATAGCGTGTTCAGCGCTGTACGTTGCCAAGATCGACTCCGAGTTGAGATTCTGGCGGTTGTGATTTTTTCTATTGCTTCTGCATTCAGATGCTTGGACATTTATTACTTTTATCTAATACTTTTTGGTTTTTTACTAATTAATTGTTAGTGAATTGCTCTGTTTGTATTTTCTCAGCTCTCAACTGTGATCAAATTTCTAGTGATAAATTGTTTAATGATTAATTTAGTAGTATAATTTAAATAAATTATTTTAAATTTACATTTTCTTTCAAAAATATTTTAAGTAACTAGAACTATATGCGAGATTGTTACTGATATTACAGAATCACAGTCTCTTATTAAACTCTAGAGGTCTTTTCTTGGAATAAAATTTCAAAAGAGGATTTTTTTTTTTGTAAAAAAAAATGTTTGATTTTTGTTTACATTTTAAATTGGTTTTCATGAACTTTATTAAGAAACTTTTTTTATTTAGAGAAGTTTTTAATCCAATAGAACTCTTTTATTTATTGTTTATTTATTAGTCATTCTTTTGAATGATGGGTGAATGTATTTGTAGCATGTTTCAATTATATCATTACTGATTTCAATCCATTTTTAAGAGTGTTTTTGGTTACTAGAAAATCAGAGTTGGAAACTCTATAGCTTGAGCCAACGTAATAATTTCTGAAACAATTTTTTGATTGCACAAAAAAAAACTGAAAATGCGTTATGTCCTTGCGAATAGTTTGGGGCGTACACAGCTCAGTCACTGATTGGTTTTCTCTTCTTTCAATTGGGAAAACACGAGAAAACTCTTGTAGTGTAGCTGGGTCTTGTGTTTTATTTTTTTCAGGAAAATTTTCTCAAATGAGTCCTACTAAATTTTCCCATATTTTTCCAACCAAACCGCCCCTATGATTTGAAATTTATGCCAGTGTTGAAAAAGTTTGATTATTAATGAAGCAGAGTCTTTGTCATGTTTCTCTGAAAACCTCAATCTGAGGTACATCGAGTGTTGGATCGTCCTGGAAGAGGAAATCAATTAGTCATTGAATTGCTTACAACTTATGCCTTTTGCGATTCTCACACGCATTTTCAGATTTATTTTTGGTGCCTTTTGCGATTCTCACACGCATTTTCAGATTTATTTTTGGTGCAATTAAATGATTGTTTCAAAAACTTCTGAGGTGGCTCAAACACAAGCTACGGTTGTTTGGATTTTAAGGACCAAATTATCTGCTAGTAAGTCCATTAGTTCTTGCCAATTAATACAAAGATGGATCAAGAACATGGAAACTTTTAGCACCTTTATATCACAGAGGCATCTTTGATCAAAGCGTATGTTTGTTCGTAAGCAAAGTCAAAAAAATAATTATATTGATGAATTGCATTATATTTTTTTGAAAATTAGAGATGAAATAGAACTAAATGTGGCTCATGAAAAATTGATGGAGCTCTATAGGTTGAGCCTTGTAAATTTGGAAGTTTTTGTAGTTGAATTAGTTAATGGTTTTGAGGTTTCTATTTTATGTTTGTTTGCTTTCAAGATAATAGTCAATAAATTATAAAAGTGTTTTCTAAAATTATTTGTAAAGTGTAGTTATTTTCTCTTTTTAAACATTTAATTTTTTCATGTTTTTGTTTAAAGTTTTATCGAAACTAACACCTGAAAAAACATAACATTTTTCAAAACATACTTCCCAATAACATTCAAACATAGAAAAACTCATTGACCAATTTTTAATTTTTAAAAAAAATTTATTACTTTCTCACTTTCCCTTGTAATATCAAAAAGCCCTATAGTCTGGCAAGCCAGTCTGTCGATTGAAATCACCTAGAGCCAATTATCAATATCTAAAAAAAATATTATTACTTTTTCACTTCCTCACTTTCTCACTTTCACTCGTAATCAAAAAGCTTTATAGTCTGGTAGGTTAGTCTCTCGACTGAAATCACTTATAGGGGGATGAATAGGTGATGCCTATATTAAGTGTTAATTAATGCGGATTAAAAAATTATTTAACAATAAACAATAATAATTGCAAGAGAGTAGACAAATAATAGTGCAATTAAAGGAGAGAGAAAGTTTAGAGATATGTAGACAATCGCAAACACGAGAATATATTTCGAGGTTTGAGTTACTGTTTTACTGATCCTACCGCATCGTTAATACAAGTTCTCACTAGAGCTCTTTGAACACACTTGTCCTATCTCACAGTGTCGCAACACCAACTGAACTCTTTGGACACACTTGCCTTATCTCACGGTGTCGCAACGCCAATTTAGAGCTCACTAGCTCGCTTGAGGCCACAACTTCTGCAACTTTTACAACTTCTCAGGAGATGAAACTTTAAGTATTGTGTAGTGCAAAACTCATGCAGAGAAGTGGAGGGAAAAACTTCAAGCTAAAAACACCAAGGATTGGAAATATATGGATCAAAATCTTTTATTAAAAGACTAAACTTCGAAAAACTTTGATCAAACTTGTAAATCTTGTATATGAGTTGTATAACACTCCTACTATTTCTATTTATAGGGGATGAAAACTAGCTTAGAAAAGCTAATAGATTTGTTGGGAGAAGTCTCAATAAAAAATAAAATAGAATATAGCTGTTGGCAGTCAGTATAGTAGATTTTTTTGTTGTCGGTCGACCATCAACGGTCGGATTTCTGATCGTTAGAAAAGCAGTTGACTGGACGGTCGATCGAAGTTCCCAGGTAGAGAGTGAACACTCTTTGTCGGTCGACCGGAACAAACAGAGACCTCTGCTCTTTCTGTCGGTCGATTGGGCCGGTCGACCGATGGGCACACATGCATATTAGTGCATGTTGGTTGACCGCCCGGTCGACCGACAGAGCAGTTCTGCTCTGCCAGCGGTCGACCGTGCGGTCGACCGGACAAGGTTAAAAGACAGGTTTAGGAAATCTTTTTGAAGACAAAATTTTTTTCGATAAATTTTTTTAGATGGGTAGATACAAAATAAAGTTCTAAATCTTGGAAAGATCAGAGTGTGATCATAGATCAACTCTAATAAAATTTGAACAAAAGTAAAAATCGTTTTTCTAAAAACTTATTTTTTCAAAAATTGATTTTTTCAAAATTTCGATAAGAAATTTTGTAATAAATTTTTGCTTGAAGACATGAAGCAATATTGTGTGTGACAATCCCAAGATAATTAACCTCTATTATCTCGATTTTGAAAAATAGATTATTGAAAAATAGATTATAAATCTTAACTATAAATAGAAAATAGAAAGATATAAATCTTTGATATAGTCTTCTTAACTTTACTTGATCTTGAAGCTCTCATAATGTGCTAGCCTCTGGGATCTAAAACTTTGCGGTTTCCAGATGCATGAGTCTTGTGATGTAGCTGACAATCAACCTATGTTTTTACCTAAAATTTTATTTAAACAATCTTATTAATACCTAATTACATATGTTTTATTATCATCACATATGTTTTATTATCATCAAAACTTGGGGCTAATGGCCTTTGGGCCAATAATCTCCCCTTTTGATGATGACAAAATGTATGGAGTTATTATAAATATTTTAGATGGAGACTTCAAGTGAAGCTCCCGCTTAACTCATGCATATATAAAAGTAGGACATAAAGGAGCTAAATGCATAACAAAGCATATATAAAGGATATAACAGTTAGAATCATATGTCAACCATCTATGCATAGTAAGGATACAGAAATATGAAAGTGTATGCATACATGGTTACATCTATCCAGAAATACTTCCAACATCCAAAATAGATGGAACAAATACAATATACAGTCAATCACATATACCATATGGAGATAACTGACATATCATAATAAAAAACTTGTCTATACAAGTTAGGAGGTTCAGGCCAACCTCAAACATGTCCATAAGATACATACCAAGCACAAAAGATGTCCACAAAAAAGTAAACTAATATTCAAATACATAAACATGAAAAACAACCCAGAAATAACTCCATAAAATCTCTTCCCCTTTTTGACATCATCAAAAGGCAATAGCTCAAAAAATCAGGGTCCTCCAGGGAAGTAGGTAACGGAGGTGTAGCAGGAGGAGGAGCCCATGCGGCGAATGAAGGGCCGGAAGCAGAAAGTGGCTGTACACGACCCTGAGGAATAGGAGTCGACCAATCAAACATGTTGTAGATGTCGCCGATACATGTATCCATATAGTGAATGGAGTCACAGATATGGTTGAGGTCATTATCCAGACGGTGATCCAGCCGCTAATAGTTTGCGGCTATCTCAGCTGAAATCTGTTGGCGGTGCTCGGCCATCTCAGCTGAAATCTGCTAACTGTCCTCCCGAAGCTGAGAGGATAAGGCTAGGTAGGGGTCGAAAGGAGCAGAAGAGCCAGAGGATCCATGAACAGCAAGAAAGGTAGGCTGCGGCTGAGGAGGAAGAGGACGCTCCCGAGCACGCATCCTCTTGAGGAGGGTGCTGTTTATGTCTACTGACGGTTCAAATGACCGTTCAGATAAAAGTTCAAATTTTAACTGCTTCCCAGAGACGAGATTCCTTTCAGAAGGCAATAGACTACAAGAGTAGTAGAACCCCTAGCGTGACAATACTCTCCTAATTTTGGCAGGAGGTTATAGAACACGATCTTACGTAGGAATTGGGCGATGAGAGTATAGTACTTCACCTTCTCATTCCTAACTAAGACAGGGTTGTCATCATCGTGAAGTAGGTTAAATGCGGTGTGAGCAGACTCACCGTCAGGATAATCAAAGTAATGAAGATCGACGTTATAAATGTCTACCCCTCACAGGAGAGGTGTAGGTGATTAGTAAATTTTAAAGAGAGATGTTTATATCTCTGCCTATGACTCTAAATTTAATATGATTTTATTAAAATGAGAGATTAGAATAAAAATAGCGCAATAATTCAGGATAAACTGGTTTCTTAATGGTGATAAAATTTTCTAAAGAATTGGATCGTAGAATATTTGCAAGGTTGAAACGCTCAAAATCACTGAGTACCACAGTGCTACCTGAGATAACATTTTTAGATGAAATTTGGGCATACCTATAAGATTCATTTTGTGAGACAAAAGGGGTGGATGATGATTCGGGGGTTTTCCCCTTTTTAGATCGGGATCTCTTTGACATTTTAGATGGATAATTAAGATAAAAGCACGATCTAAGAAAGAAAGATAAGGAATAATCAAGGAAAAAATAAAAGATCTAAAGGAAATAGATTATACCTTGAAAATCAAGAGAAATCCCTAAGAGATTGTAAATCTGAAGCCTGAAAGCAATTTTTCCAAATTTTTATGGAAGGATCTAGGGGTTTGGAGGAGTAGATGATGGTTGGAGAGGGTTTAGGATGAAGAGAATATGTGAGAAGAGGTGAAGGAGGCGGTGGAAAGAGAAGAGATAAGAAAAATTGGGGTTAGAGTTTATATAGAGTCGGGTAAAAAAAATAGCTTACCCGACTCTCGGTCGACCGCCTGGTCGACCGGTAGAAACCTAGAGCAATCTCAGTTTCAGTCGGTCGACTGGCTACAGGCAGAAAAAAAAATTTTCTCCTATTCTAGGCTAGGTCGGTCAATCGCCCGGTCGACCAGGCCTATGACAGGCCAACTCGGTGGACCGCGCAGTCGACCAGAACTGCTGAAATTAGTTCAAAAAACTGTTTTGAATTTTGTTGTTAATTAAATTTTCTTTTAGATCTTTTATTTTTTTTTACTTCTTTATTCCTTATCTTTCTTGCTTACATCGTGCTTTTATCTTGATTATCCATCTAAAATGTTAAAAAGATCCCGATCTGAAAATGGAAAAACTCCCGATTCATCATCCACCCCTTTTGTCTCACAAAATACATCTTATAGGTATGCCCAAATTTCATCTAAAAATGTTATCTCAGGTAGGACTATGTGCTCAGTGATTTTGAGTACCTCAATCTTACAAATATTCTAAGATTCAGTTCTTTAGAAAATTTTGTCACCATTAAGGAATCAGTTTATCCTGAATTGGTGCGCTATTTTTATTCTAATCTTTCATTTGAAAAAAATCATATTAAATATAGAGTTATGGGCAGAGATACAAACATCTCTCTTCAAAAATTTGCTAGTCACCTACACATCTACTATGAGGGGATAGGCATTTATAACGTCGATCTTCATGACTTTGATTATTCTGACGGTGAGTGTCCACACCGCATCTACCCTACTTCATGATGATGACAATCTTGACTTAGTTAGGAATGAGGAGGTGAAGTACTATACTCTCACCGTCCAAATCCTCGTGTTCTATAACCTCCTGCCAAAATCAGGAGAATATAGTCACGCTAGGGGTTCTGTTTCTCTTGTCATCTATTGCCTTCTGAAAGGCATTAGAATCAACATCCCTAAACTCATCATCAACTACATGACTTCTGATCACCTTCTTTTCCTACACCGGCACTTGCCCTTTGGGATACTCATCACCCGTCTATTGAAGTAGTTAAAATTTAATCTTTCATCTGAACGGTCATTTGAACCGTCAGTAGACATAAACAGCACACTCCTCAAGAGGATGCGTGCTCGAGAGCGTCCTCCTGCTCCTCAGCCGCAGCCTATCTTTCATGCTGTTCATGGATCCTTTTCTGGCTCTTCTGCTCTTTTCGACCCCTACCTAGCCTTATCCTCTCAACTTCGGGAGCACAGCCAGCAGATTTCAGCTGAGATGGCCGAGCACCCCCAGCAGATTTCAGCTGAGATGGCCGAGCACCGTCAGCAGATTTCAGCTGAGATTGCCGCAAACTATCAGCAGCTGGAGCACCGTCTGGATAATGACCTCAACCATATCTGTGACTCCATTCGCTATATGCATACATGTATCGGCGACATTTACAACAGGTTTGATTGGTCGGCTCCTATTCCTCAGGGTCGTGCACAGCCACTTTGTAACGGCCCCAGGTTAATTACCTCGAAATTTCCATGATCATCAACCTTATTACTCGATAATTAAGATATACTAAAGAAATTTCGGCTAACATCAGCCTACTTATAGATCTCATATTCATCATATAGTTCATCCCAAGGTCCATCACATAAACATATACAGAAGAGTGCTCCCATGATATACTATTCTAACTCATGGTGACTAATAACATCAGAGTTTACATCCTACAATAAGTACATACATTATCACAGGAGAACATCCTTGCAGCTCTAAGTCAAACCTTCGCCTTACTGTGACCTGAAAATAATTAATCTGTGGTGGGGTGAGCTCAACAGCTCAGTGAGAGAAGTCATTCAAAATAAAGTTATATGATACTACCATTGTACATCAAGTATTAAGCAGTTGAGCAACATCAAAGAAATTCAGTTTCGATATTTTCTACTTATGGTTGATACTGCAGCTTATGAATCATAGACTCTTTCTTTTATCTAATGCTGTCACTATGTATTCTCTTGTGTACACGTGACCAATATTTCATTAACATATAATCTCAATGATTTTGCACTACATGACCTACTCGTTAGTCTCTTATAATCACCTTTCCGGTTTCCCGTTTGTAACATGTTCGTATTTCATATATATGTAGTCATGATCACAACACGACTCTTAGAGAGCCTAATCTTACTCACTAGATTAGTTGAAGTATGGTTCAATATTGCCTTCCGTAATATACCTATGACATCACACACTACTCATGATAGTACCCAATTATAAATGTGTTCGTACATGAAGAAATACGGAACACTCACATCCAAATACTGGATGCCACAACAATCTGTTTACCTGATGTCATACACAACTATGTGCATACACTAGGTGCCATACATATTAACATCCTTAATTCGGATATCATAACATAAACAATCATATCCATATACCGGATATCATAAACAATCATATCCATATACCGGATATCATAAACAATCATATCCATATACATACAATATAATCTCCCCTTCTACGCCTCCGGTTCAACCCGGTCCCTTCCTCCATAAAATCTCCCCTTCTACGCCTCCGGTTCAACCCGGTCCCTTCCTCCAACACATCATACCATCATATAATATCAATATGCAAGACATATAATAATGTCATGAATTCATAACAAAATAGTAAGTACTTGCGGAATTGTAAACACATGAGTCTTTGTGAGGTAGCTAACATTTCTTGATATCACGAAATATGCATGATCCCAAAAATATACATAGTGTCAAGTACTTGTTTATCTCTTACGTTTTATTTCATTTCCTACTTTATTCTACTCATCATGTTATATCATTCCAATATATGTGTAGCCAAACATGTGCATGAAGTCAAGTATGATGCTCATTCATAAAACTATTTCCTTTTTAAGAAGCATGTTCTGTTGTCGCTTATTTCTATCTACTAGTTCTAAACCACACAGTCATTTACTAGCCAAATGATCATCTGCGTTTGCATGTAAATCAAATCACACACACATATGTACATGCGTACACATACACATATTACTTACCCATACTGGATTACTAATCTCATTGACATGTCGCTTAATCATTCGTCTGTATTACTAACTTCCAATTATTAAGGTAATTGTCTAACTCTTACCGGTTAGATAGAATCGGTGTCACTATAAAGATGTGATTTCCAAACCTCATAGAGGATTCCGATGTTCTGTTAAATCAATTATAAGAATACTTGAAAGTCTCCGGTATACCGAGTAGGCATACCAAAATACTAGTTCAATACTATCGGTATTGTTGATATCGAATTATCCATCATAATTGATATGCTTAATATTAAGTTGTCAGATTTACGCAATACTGACTCTAACAGTTTTTACCAGTTTAATCACTCGCTTGATACCTTACAACATCACCAGTCGCCCATTATCTGATAATCATCAGACCTGTTCTTATCAGTAGTTTTCATTAATAAACATTAATCGCCAAAAGTGCGATATCTACTTGCGAGTTCTGGTTCAAAGGTTTTATTCTTCCACCTCTCATTGGGTTCGATAAATCTTAGTTATTTATCTATCAAGTTGCTTTCAGTTGCTACCAATTAATAACTTAATCGATATATAATCATGAAACACAGCAAATATGAAAACAGTATTTGCAAGGTCAATACTCACATACTACATCACATTTGAGTATTCCGCGTACTTAGCTTAACAATAAGTTTTGACGTTCAAGCTATTTATGGAGCATGTCCGGTAGTATTAGGAATTCAGTTACTCTAATTCAGTTCATTATCAATTACTTTGATCAGTTCCATCATTATCGGTTCGCGTTCACCGTTGCTAATTAACAGAAATGTCCCGATCCCATCCGAGTTATCAATATTAACAAAACCTTCAATACTTTAACCAGTACGCTATTTCTATCATACTGCATCAATTACATGTATCCCATTTAGCAGAGTTTTCTATACCACGGTCACGTCGAGTTACTCGAAGATAATTTCCATTTTCGTTTGCTTAGTTCAATCCTAATATCAACTTAGGATTCTGCTTATACCAGTATCAATATAACTGATTCTAAAATTATCCAATCATGGTTGATGGGTCTCAAGTGATCTTTCATCTTAATTGTGATTATCTCTTATTAATAAATAACAGTCATGATCTGTAATCGGTTCCCGGTTGTCACTGTTTAGTCCACTCACAGAGTGTACCGGTGTTAACCAATTGCCATCCGATTATTATTATCCTTAACTATTACTTTCATAACATGTTAGACATCACCTGCATATAATATCGATCTTCATCTAACTATCATCATTATTACATTAATAGCCAATACACATGCAATCGCAGTGTGTAATGGAATCGGAGGTAAACTTTACCCACTTAATGACTTTCAGGTTGAGAGACATCAATATTCATTACAGACGGGTAGATGGTATTAACCAGAATTTATACTTTACCATTTATATTAGGGCCCAACACTTAATTGTTCGATTCTCAACCCTAGCAAATACTCGCAACGTATACATGATGCTCAGAATTCCCCAAACACATAACTTATGTGGCATACGCCTATGCGCAATCATTTAAATACACTTACAGACTCTTAATGGTCATATTATACGAATTCTAAATAACAATTCTCAATTTGGTATCAAACCTGTATTAGGTTCACCCACGCCTATACATAACATATCCATGGTTCATTATTCTGATACTCTATTTGAATTTCGGTTCCATAACACCAATTCCCTTTTACAATAACTATCATAATCATCTTTATAATGACGTAACCTCTTAGTTCCATCAATCTATATTATCAATAATTTCCCAACAACAATTATTTCTAAATTGGGGAAAAACAAGATTAAGTTAGGACTTCCACTCACCGAGTATACCGATATATTCAAGCACCCAATACTGTATACTGATATACTAGATGTATAGCTCTCGTTTGCACGATCACAACGACTCAAGAATCGTCCGAATCCGACTTCGGATGGCCAAGATATCGCTCGGAAACCAAAACCAATACAAAAGGTTAGATTCGTAATAACTAAAAATATTCAGGGGGCTGATTGTAATTTTTCAAGGGCCCCAAAGTAATTATTTAATCTCACTGGGCCTAAATGAAATTTTACCTTATTAATGAATGGGTTGGGTATATAACGGGTCGGGTTTGGGTTAAACCCGAAACCTGAACCTGTTATGGGTTTCACCCCCATGCAGCAAACGCAGCAGCAGCTGCTGCTGCTGCTGCTCCTCGCGGCGCCTACCGCCGCGCCCACGCCACCGCCACGCCGGCGTGGCCGCCTCGCCGGCGCCGTCGCCCAGCCGGCGCCGGCGTCGCTCCGGCGCCCCAGGCCGCCGGGGGCCCCACCGAGAGAGAGAGTGACAGAGTGAGAGAGTGAGAGGGTGAGAGGGAGCCGGTGCTCCTCCCTTCCCCTGCCGGCCCCACGCCGGCTGGCCGCCGGCGCCGCCGGCGCTGGGCCTCCGGCCATCACCCACAGAGAGAGAGAGGGAGGGAATGAGAGTGAGGGGGAGAGAATGAGAGTGAGAGAGTGAAAGGGAGTGAAAGAGAGAGAGAGAGAGAGAGAGAAAAAGTATTTTTATTTCTCCCTCCCCCACCTACTCCCACCTACTCCCATCTACTCCCATACCTCATCAATCAATACTATTTAATATTATTTTTATTCTTTTTCTTTTATTTTTTCTTTCTTTCTACACCTCCCCAATATTAATACAATCATAATTAGAGTCAATTACCAATACCCGATAATAATACGAGTATGTCATACAGTGTTAGGTATGAATACCAACACCCAGTATTTAATACGATCAATTCATGCATCATATACATCCATGCATAATTCTAGGAAAATATTATTAGCCAATAATATTACTTTAACTCAGGGTATAATAATCCGGGTGTTACACACTTCCTGCTTCCGACCCTCAGTTCGCCGCATGGGCTCCTCCTCCTGTGATGAAGAGGATTCATCGGAAGACTACGATGAAGACTTTGCCATGCTCATAAGAAAAGTGGGCAAAATGTTTTACAAGAAAGGTAGACAAAGCAACTTCTGAAGAGGAAGACTCAAGGAAGATTTGAAAAGAAAAGGGAGAAACTAAGTCCATGTTTTCATTGTAAGAAAACGGGACATCTTATTGCGGATTGCCCCTTTCTACAAGCTACTACCTCGAAGAATGTACAAAAGAAGAAGATAATAGTGGCCACATGGGACGACTCCATGACCGAATCCGAAGAGGAGATCGACACCGCAGACATGTGTTCATGGCACGTGATGGTGAAGTTTCTAAGGTAAATCTAGAAAACTCTTTGGAAGATGAAAACTTAATCATGGATGAATTAGCACAAGTTTTTGAAGAATTACAAAATAAATATGAAATTTTTCTAGCTCAAAATAAAAAATTGAAAAAGGAAAATGATTCTTTAAAGAATAAATTTGAACTTATTTTAAATGAGAAAAATGAATTGTCAAGTTCTTTTGAGAAAATGATTTTGAAAAATATAAAACTTCTTGTTAGGGCAAAAGCTCAATCTCTACTTGTAATAAAAATGAATTTTTAGAGATTCAAAAACGCATTGAAGTTTTGGTTATTACCTTAAAAAATGTGCTTTTGATATGACCAAATTTGCATCCATTTTGTCTAAGAAAAAAATCCAAGGGAAACACATTCCTCATGCATCAAACACACACAAGCATGCACACTCACACAAGCATGCATTTATGTATGGTAATACATATGCACATTGTGGCCGCAAAGGCCATTTAGCAAAATTTTGTTATGCTAAGTTAAACTTGAGTAATAAAAAAATTTGGGCTCGAGAAAATATTAGCCCCAAAGGACCCTAAAAGATTTGGACCAAAAGATACGCCGAATTTAATTGATATAGGTGTGTCGCCCTCCTCTAAGATTTAGGGGGAGATGGTGCCCGGGTGGTGGATGCATCAAAGCACTGATACCAATTGAAATCATTTAGAGGGGGGTGAATATGTGATGGCTATATCTATTTATTGCATTTATTATTTGTTGTGCACTATACTTGTATCCATGGCATCAGTTGACCTTTCTAGCATCAAGTCAATTGATGCCATGGATACAAGTATAGTGCACAACAAATTTGGGTGCCATGGATACAAGTATAGCGCACAACAGTATACTTGTATCCATGGCATCAGTTGACTTTTCTACCATCAAATTTGGGTAGGGACTTGATGCTAGAAAAGTCAACTGATGTCATGGATACAAGTATAGTGCACAACAAATAATAAATGCAATAAATAGATTTAGCCAATAATGAGGATCTCCTTAAGGTGGTTAAACCAAATGCTAGGGTTAGGCTCTGATACCAATTGAAATCACCTAGAAGGGGGTGAATAGGTGATGGCTATACTAAGTGGCAAATAATGTGGATTAAAAAACTATTTAACAATAAGCAAAAACAATCATAAAACTTGCAAGAGAGTAGACAAATAATAGTACAAGTAAAGGAGAGAGAGTTTAGAGATATATGGACAATTGCAAACACAAGAATATGTTTCGAGGTTCAAGTCACTGCTCTACGTCCCCGCCTTCAACACGATGAAGGATTTTCACTATGCTTGATCCCACCGGATCGTCAATACAAGTTCTCATTAGAACTCTTTGGACACACTTGTCCTCTCTCACGGTGCCACAACACCAACTTAGAGCTCACTAGCTCGCTGGAGGCCGCAACTTTTACAACTTCTCAATTTGAGGAAATGGTGATCAACACTTGACCACAAACTAAGCTCACATATACAATCCTACAACCAAGATGAGGAGATGAAACTTTAGGGATTGTGTAGTGCAAAACTCAAGTAGAGAAGTGGAGGGGAAAGTTTCAAGCTAAAAACACCAAGGATTGGACATATACGGCTCAAGGGAAAATCTTTTGCTAAAAGGCTAAACTTTGAAAAACTTTGATCTTAAACTTGTAAATCTTGTATATGAGTTGTATAACACTTCTACTATTTATAGGGGATGAAAACTAGGTTAGAAAAGCCAATAGATCCGTTGGGAGAAATCCCAACAAAAAACAAAACAGAATATAGTCGTTGATAGCCAGTAAAGCAGACTTATCTACTGTCGGTCGACCGGGCCGGTCGACCACCAACGATCGGATTTTCGACCGCTGGGAAAGCGGTCGACCGGGCCGGTCGACCGCCAACGATCGGATTTCCGACCGCTGGGAAAGTGGTCGACCAGACGGTCGACTGAAGTTCCCAGGCAGAGAGTGAACACTCTCTGTCGGTCGACCGATCCAGTCGACCGGAACAAACAGAGAGCTCTGCTCTTTCTGCCGGTCGACCGGGCCGGTCGACCGATGTGCACACATGCACATTGGTGCATGTCGGTCGATCAACAGAGCAGTTCTGCTCTGCCAGCGGTCGACCGTGCGGTCGACCAGACAAGGTCAAAAGATGAAATCTTTTTGAAGACAAAATTTTTCCGATAAATTTTTTTTAGATGAGTAGATACAAAATAAAGTTCTAGGGCTTGGAAAGACCAGAGTGTGATCATAGATCAACCCCAATAAAATTTGAATTATATTTTGATAAAAATTCTTTTCTAAAGTAAAAAATCGTTTTTCCAAAAACTTGTTTTTTCAAAAACTAATTTTTTTGAAACTTCGTTTTTCCGAAATTCGGTAAGAAATTTTGTAATAAAATTTTGCTTGAAGACATGAAGCAATATCAAATGTGTGTGTGACAATCCCAAGGTTATCAGCCTCTATCATCTCGGTTTGACAAATAGACTAAAAATCCTAACTAAAAATAGAAAATAGAAAGATACAAATCTTTGATATAGTCTTCTCAACTTTACTTGATCCTGTAGCTCTTCTAGTTGTGTTAGGCTTTAGGATCTAAAACTTCAAGGCTTCCAAATGTGTGAGTCTTGTGATGGAGCCGACAATCAACCTATGTTTTTACCTGAGACTTTATTTAAACAATCTTGTTAATATCTAACTACATATGTTTTGTTATCATCAAAACTTGAGGCTAATGGGCTTTGGGCCAACATCGACTATGTGAGCTTTTTATTTTTTTAGCATTGTATTTTTAGTTCTTGGTTGTCAATTAAGAATTGAAATTTCAGCCAAAAATATCAGAAGTGTTTTGGATTCTAACCCGAAACCTAAATTTTTTTTTTTTAAAGGTTTTGGGGTTGGTAACTTAGTATCAAGAAAAATTACAAAAATTGATCTGATTTGTAAGTCATTGGTTGCCAATTCAGAACTTAAATTTTAGCTCAAACAATATCTAAAAAATACTATCTTAAAATTTGGACATGACAGTGTGGTAGAAAAGGTTGATTTCATGAATTATTATTGGAGGCTTTTTATTGAATTAGTTATTTGAAAATTGACACATCTCTATTGTTGGAATTGAAGAAGAATAAAAGTATGAATCTTCGAGCTGAATTATGGCGAGATCCGTTGATCAAATCAACTGGATGATGGTTGGAGTGTGTTTTCCTTCCATTGGGGATGAACGTGGTATATTCACATGTTCAATTCCGACTTCGAATGAATGAGATATTCAAGTCCAAAGATTGCCTAATTCAAAGCCAAAAACGGGACTAAAGGTAGCTTAAAACATTTAGTCCCACATTGACCATGGGATGGAAGTTTGTGGTGTATATATAGAGAAAATTGAGAACAAAGGGCGTGCCCTTTGGGTACTTGGAGTTTTCGCGCGCGAAAAGGAGGGAATTATGCTCGCACATGCGTGCGTGCGCGCGCGTCGCCGCTGGCGGCGGCCCGCCGGCCGGCGCCAGTGCCGGTGCCGGTGCCGGAGCCGGGCTCTGGCTCTGGCTCGGGTTTGGGTTTGGGTTTGGGTTCCCTACCTGGCCTGGTTCTTTTTGAACCAGGTGTCGCGGGTATGGGTTACTCCGCTACCCGAACCAAACCCGATCCGCTCCAGCCCACCCGCCAACAGTTGCCTGCAAACGGATCCGAACCGCCCGCCAACGGCTGTCGGAAAACCGTCCGTGCGGTTGGGCGGTTGGACCGAACGGTTGCAACGGTTCTGTCCGAACCGTTGCAACTGTTGAAATCCGGCGGACGAGAATGCCCTTCCAGAGCGCTATAAATAGCGCTCCAGAGTTCCATTCTCAGACACACCAAATTCCAAATATCTCTCTCTCTATTATCTGAGTTCTGATCTGCGCGAAGTGATTTTCGGCGTTCTGAACTGTGCTTCCAGCGTGAAGTAGGAAAGCGGCTTCCAGCGAGAAGTGGGAATCCGAAGCGACTTCCAAAGGAGATTCTGCAAAATTGTTCTGAAAGAGAAATCAAAAAATTCAACAGATTCTTTTATAAGAATTTCTGAATCTGGTACTTCTGAAGAAAGATATTCTTCTACCTTCCTTCGTCCTCAACAGTGGGTGCTCCTCCAGAGAGTAAAGGCAAATATTCGTTTGAAATTTGTCCTTGTACCGCTGCTTCAAAGATCCTGTGAAGGTACTGGTTGACTAAGGTTCGACCGTACGGTGATTTGGTAGTGCTATCCAAATACCGTGAAGGAGTGTTGTATCTTGGGAGACCAGCGTCCATTATCCCGTTAGCACCGGTGCGGGGGACGTAATTGTCTTAAGGAGATTCGCTCTAAGCGTACCTCACTCCAAATACTGTATAAGTGGATTAAATCCTTTATACAGGGGATATACTTTACAGTATATCGAGACTGATTTATATTCAGTCTAATTGGTGCTTTAACCAAGGAAGGAAATTGAAAGGTGGTTCTTAAATTAAGGAACGTTCTATTGAACGGAAAACCTCCCACCTGATATTTGCCGACCTGGCCAATTAGATTGTTGATATATCAGTGATCTTGATTAGTTGTCAGATTGATTTCTGTTAAGTAGATATTCAACATCTATTTCATCATATGTTTTTTATTTTTTTTTATAAGCATAAATTTAAAAGTATTTGCGCTGTAAATCAAGTGATATCAGGGCTATTTGGATGTATTGGGAAGTGTAATTGGAACAGTGTAATTTTTTTTCGATGTTTGGTTGGTAATAAAAGTAGGTGCAATATGGCTGTTGGCAAACAAATCAAGTAAAAGTGTGGTGCCAGATTTCGGCTTATTCTGATACATTTCTTTTTTTCAGTTTTTTATTTGTCTAGAATAAAAAATGTTGCTGAAATGAGAGTGGTATAGCAAATTTTTCTAGCTTTTTTGTTTACTTGACTCAGAAAACGAGAGAGGAAAATGAGGTGAGGCTCGTGTCTCAACTTTGAAAATGAGATGGGGCTCATGTTTGTGCAGATTTCCTGAGCAATTTGCTTCAAAATCTGACAGCAAATTTTGCTGATGTGGTAGTGTTTTAAGCCCTCTCTTTTCTTGTGAAACAAACACATTTTGTCAAAGAAAATGAAGTGAGATCCACAATTGCATACCAAACGCACATTACGAGTCGTAGCCTACAAGAAACTTGTGTACTTCATTTCGATCTTGTAGCCAGATTTCGTCTATGGTTTCCGATCCTTGTTTCCAGATTTCCCCTTTTGTTTCCAATAGTATTCAAATCCACGAAGTCTTGTTGATGAATTTGCGTTAGGGGCCGATTATATTATCTCATCTTCTACCTTTCTATCCTTGTTGCCAGATTTTCCGCTTTGTTTTCCAATAGGTACAATCGATCTAGCCGTGATGAATTTCCGATTTTTTTCTGATCCTTCGATAAAAAGATTCATTCTCCTTAGAAAAAAGAGGAGGTAGAACCAATAAAGATTTCTTTTTCGATTCATCTCTGGAGACCTCATTCAAGAATTTTTTTTGATCCAACCCGTAGGAATCAATAGAAAAGGCAAATCCCCTATGATACACCAGATCCGGCTCGGTTATTGATAGAGTGAATAGATCCGCCATTTCTTGAAATCTCTCTTCTGATTCGAAATCGTGGTGTAACGTGTATCCCCGTTTGTTCCGGTCATGGAATAGATGAAATAAATCAAAAAATCGATTTTTGTTCAAGAATGAAATCTTATTGGAACTGTCCGCGTTAGTCTCTGTTTATGTAGTCTCATGCCGCTGACTAATTGTACAAGTACCACAATGGAAAAGCCTCGTGCAAGCGATTTGCCATTTCTTCTGCATTGTCCCAAGAGATTTGTCAAATTCAAGATCTTGCCAAATTCAAGTGGCAACTGAAACAGAAATACATAATTCTAATTTTTTAGTTTCATTCCAGATGTCAGACAATACTAGAAATAGAACTAAAGTTCTTTCCCTTCTGTTCCATCTTGTTATAAGGGCTCGGAAATAAGAATTTCACAATTCTGGATCATAAATTTCATAATCATCCTGTAAAAAATCATCTGATTTGTAATTTTTCTCAAGCAAACAAACATAACAAATCCCACAACAGTTATGAATCCTTAGCTTTCTGTACAATCACTCACTGTCGAAAACCCCCAGCTAAAAGTTGGATTTTGCCAAAATAGATCCCCAAGTGAGAATTGAGCAAATAACAATATAATAATAGTAACAAAGGACTAAATGCACGGGAACCAGTTTCCATTTACATTTGAGAGCACAACATGATTGTTAACAACAAAAGAATGTTACAGAGAAAGGTTTTGTCAGCTGATGATCCAGCCTGCAGCTTTTCCTGTCTAGCTTTGAGCTCCAAATTTTATTGCTGCAACCTTTCTACTTCAGCCCTGAGCTATGCATTATTGTGTTGTAACTTTGCTAGTTCCCCTTTGCAGTCTGTTTCATCATTTTGAAGTTGCAAGAAAAAGGTTAACAAAAATAAAGGAAAGGAATTGTGGTTACTTTAGAAACAAATGTATCAAATAAAACTGCAGCTTTACATTCTAATAATCTATGTAGCACGGACACTCCTGTCATGGAGTCGTGTCGTGTCCGACACACGCGTGTTGGATACACTTTGTAATGTGTATTTTTAAAAATTTATCACGTATCCGTTTGTCGTGTCCATTTCAATGTTGTTGTGTCCGTGCAACATAGCTAATAACATGGTCACATAATATCCACTCTTACTACCTATCAAAATACTTAATTCCTAATTTGTGGTTCCCATCACCACCCGGTGGGGCCACACCCATCGGACGGCTCACCTCTCTCGCAGTGAGCCAAAAAAAAAAAAAAAACTCACTATTAAACTGTAGATTGTCAGAAAACAGATCCATGTTGTTATGTCTTGACACTAACAATGTTATCTAGTTATCTTGACATAATCTATTATTATCTTATCCAAGCATACTTACATAACACAGAAACTTTGTCCTTTTGTCTCATATTACATGTATTATGAAAGAAGCTGAAAATGATCCACAATGGAAGATAAACTCTTATCACAAAAGCAATGAATATGTCCCACCACATGTCACAATTCAGAGACAGACTACAAATTCTACATAAGCAACACAGTTTCAAGCCTTATGGTAGCACTCTCAACAGATAATAATGGAAATAGTTTACTACCGAAATTTTTGCCAGTACTGAGCATGAATGAACTGAAATGAAGGATTAACATGAGAATTGTGCTCAAGAGGAGAATTGAGGAGAGTTGTGGTTTCATAACAGTGCTTTATATGGTGCACATTCAAGACTTGCTTTCCAGCATATTAACCAAGAATTTTCTCCCATATCCAAGGGAGAAGGTGGGAGTTATCCACCTTATTGTTCTAAGGACAAATGGATGCTACTTAATTTGTGACTCTCCTTTCTTCATAGGAGCTGTGAAGTAATCAAAGAGTTGTTTGTTTGTGTGGAAGGGCTGTAAAATCTAAAGTACTTCAAAGATTTTCGGGCACTTCAATCCGTGAATACTTAAATGCTAGATATTAGGATTCTCACTAAAAAACTAAAAAATAAAAGAAAAAAATTTTCTCCAACTCATTTTCTATGCGTCTTAAGACACTTTTCTTTTCAAATACAAATGCCGAAGTGACACTACGTGACGTCTGTACATAGAATTCGCTGAAGTCATTTTAAACTCTTCATGTTCCTCTTCTAAGCATAACAAACGCGTGAAAGTTTGAAAATGAGTCACTTCAGAGACCTTGAAATTTCTTCCTAGTAAACAAATTATCCCTCAATCAAATGATGCATGATATTCTCTCAAAAAAAAGTCATTAAATGTTCCTTAAATTGTATTTTCAAGAATATTGTGTATGATTTTGTTGGGAAAGAAGAACTCGCTGTTGGGACTTTTATACGTGACCATCTGAGGTTTGCACAGTTGCCCTTGCTTGTGTCTCTGTCACTTTCAACCATAAAACTAGTCGGGCATGACTCTGATATCAATTGAAGGACTTTGGACACCATCTCAAAAGACTAGCTTTCTAGGTGGAGTCGCTCAAATCCTTATATACCTAAGATCATCCTCATGTCTAGCCGCGATGTGAGACTATTCGTTCGACCCAAATTCCAACACAATCTTCACCTAATGGGTTGATCTGAATCCAGCTTGAACTTTTTGGGTTTAGGTCAATCTTAATCTGATGTGAGTTGAGAAAAAAAATCAACCCGTTTGGTTCGATTATTATTTTCTCATTAGAAAACATTTGACTCAATTATTATGAAATTAGATTAGAATTAAACGCCTTTTTATTCATTTGACTCAAGGTGATCCATTTATATATATAATGTAATGCATTATAGAGAAGAATAAGCAATATAATAACGTAATCCATTTAGTATTTTCATAAACAAATAGTTTATATATATAAGATATTTCATCTAGAACAAATGAAAACACATGACCAATAAATCATCTAGAATAATTAACTCATTTGATCTTTCTTCACATTAAATTGTGCGAACCCTATAGGAGATGGCCTAACAAATTATATTTAGTTTTCAGTGTAGTTATCTACAGTTACACTAGAAACAAAAAAAATTAAGAGTTTTGAACAAATTTGAACTTTTTCAAACAACACACCAATTAGCTATTACCATCATGGGCCTTTTCAAACAGTTCTAAGGTCCGTCGACATGGCGCAGTTGCATCGCCCCTCCCCTCTTGCGTGGAGGTTCCGCGTGGGACTCTCGGTGAGGACTTCACGCGGATAATGTTGTTGATAAGTACTCCCTAAATCTGACTAATAAAAAAAACATTACAGAAAGCATTAAGAATATAAAATTACAGTGTTAGCAGAAAAACTAAGTTATAATAATCATAATAATATGATATAATCTTGGAAACTATCAACTTTAGTTGGCTTTGTTCTAAAAATAAAAATAATATACATAAGTTGGATCCTTCATTAACAGGCTAGTTTTCGGGTTGACATTTGGGCTTTTGTAGTAGAGCTTCATTGTCAAAAACTAAAGCCCAAGTCTTTTGGGCTCATCCGCTCAATTGGATGTCTATTTTGTGTTGGGCTTGGCCTTTTTCAGCTCATTTTCTCAGCCTTTTTGCGATGTTTTAATAATCCTTTGAATCTACAATTATTATAAATCTATAATTTTAATTGATTGGCGTCCTGTTGGCTGTCAGACTCTCAATGTTTAAAAAATATTAAAGTTTTATTATTATTACTATTAAAATGCTCTTGGAACTGTTTAATATGTTCTCAGCAGAGAATATGAGTTATGTCACTACAATAACAATATTTAAATACGTTGGTTTGAAAAATGAGTCATGCTTAAATAATTTGATAAAATTAATTCATAGTTATAGCATTTGAACAGTTTTGGTGGGATGCGTGTATTAGAATTTTCTTATCATTTCTTCTTTTTTATTTCATATAATAAAAAAATTATATACACCTGAAACTTAACGTATAAAAAAAGAATGAATATTTACCAGTAATGCGTGCTAAAAATCTAGGTTTAATAACTAGAGAACTTATCTCAAATTCTTTCTCTATGAGCATAATGCAAGGAGTCTCGCGGGTTCAAATTTTGTTACCTTTAGATTTTCAATAAAATCTTGACCATCCATCATTTAAAGAATTAAGAATCTCAGCCATTCATTTGAATTTTATTAACTTGACAAATTTAAATAATTTTTTAGATCCAGATGGTTCTAATTTCTAGGCCTACGTGTTCACCTTTCTTCAATATATTTGGGGATAAAAAGGTCAAAACGTTGTATTTTAATTTGACGCAAAAGTGCATTTATAACTAAAAGACTGTCATGTCATTTATAAGCTTTAATTATTACATTTTGTTAACTAAAACCTATTAGAAATAATATACATTATATAATATATCTATTATATCTATAAAAAAAAAAAAACATCATCAATTTTGTATTTTCTTATCTTGTACTTATCAATATTGCAGAGGAACCTTTTAAAGTCTTGCATTTTAGGCGCCTGACTTTTTTTTAAGAGATGTAAAGAAATTGTCATTTCATTGATATCATTTATAATGATACAAGCAGTTATGATGAGAAACACACAAAAATAAACAGAGAGACGAGTTTTTGTAACTTATCATAAATCTAAACATGACAAACGACTGTGACTGAGACGGTGACGCCTCTCCATTTTTTTTTCTTTTTTTGGGAAAAATGAAAAAGATAGAAAGAATTCATTCTTGTAAATCTTGATTTCACGTGACAAGAGCGCTTCTTTAGGTGTTGAGGGCTCCGACTAGGGGAGGATCGGATTGAGCTGCAGATATCGTGACCGTTGGCAGGAAATCTGATGAAGAGTTGGATGAGTCTGAGCAGTTGACGACACATCTATGATGAAGGGGAGAAGTCGAGACAGAGCTCAGAGTGTTCCGGTGACTTCGTCTTATGTTCTTTTTTTTTTTTGTTTGGAGAAGGAGCAATTTGTAGCTTTGTATTTAGAGATGTTTTTGTATTTTAAAAATGTTTCATTAAATTCTTATTAATAAAACACCGAGAGTTTTTTACCTCACGGTTTTATCTCAGAAAACAAGAGTGCCTGAAAACCAGTGACCCTAGTGCCCAATACATATCCCTTCTTAGAAACGTGCCAATATGTTGGGATTTGGGTCGAACAAATAGTCTCACATCGGCTAGACGTGGGGATGGTCTTTGGGTATATAAGGATGTAGGCAACTCCACCTAAAACACTAGTCTTTTGGGATGGTGCCCCAAGTCCTTCAAGTGGTATTAGAGCCATGCCCTGAACTTAGTCGTGTGTGTGGGTGATGTTCGACGATGTAGATCCCCCAATAGCGTAATGAGCATGCCCACCCCACTGGCGCAAAAAGGCGCAATAGGCCCCTGTGAAGCTAATGTTGGGCTCTCGAGAAATTTAACAGTGGTGTTCCTTTGCAATGGGGGCACGCCTGTGACACGGTGTAGAGGACACAAGTGAAGAGTTGGATCTCGATGTATCATTTGATCTTCCAGTGTGAAAATAGTTGAGCTTGCAGTGAGACTCTTTGTTCGAGAGACTAGTCTTTTAGGATGGTATCCCAAGTCCTTCACAACATATACGCCCACCTCTACAAATAATAGAATCTTTACACTTTGTTGCATTATAAAGCCTCCATACATCGATCCCAAAGATTGCGCTTACATGATTATAAGAAACAAACCTACCCTTGGGTGAGCTCTCAACACCATAGATTGAGTTCTAAACTTCTTAAAATGATGGCATTAGTGGCAAGTGGGAGGCATACTTAAAATATAAGAAGTAAAGCCAATTAAGGCCCCTTTTGGAGCTTTTGTTTATAATTTATGTGCCTTTTGTGGTGGGCGCTTGGATTCTATTAGAAGGAAGAGTCAGTTAGAAATAATAATCAGTCAGTAGAGCCTTGAATTGTTGTAATGAGTGGTTAGTGTATAATAATCAAATCCTTAAACAAAGTGAATTAGCTTAAGAATCAATGCTAGTTTATTAAAAGTTTAGGAGACCTCTTCATGAAACAACAAGGGCAAGAGCTACCATCCAAAAGATAATGGAAGGGAGAGAGGGAGAGCAGTGCACAGTTAATGTCATGTTTGATAAAGGGTTGATACTTCTTTTAAACCTGATGAAGAGAAAAATAATTAAGATGAACTAATCTTTTCAGAAAACTTAAGTTTGCTTATAAAAATTCAAGAACAAATCAACATTTTTAATTTGATAGCTTTGAATCCAATTATTAAGAGTAAGTGCATTCACAAGTGTAAATGTAGAACAAGTATTTTTCTCAGAAATAATGGAGATAACTGTGGTTTAATACTAATTTACTGGGTCCTGAGTTAAATTATCAATCTGAACCACGTATGTTTTGATTAGGTTCGGATCAAATTTATGTTAGAATTAGAGTCAGTTTCCTGTTTGAGAACTCACACACTTGAGAGGAATCGAATCAGATGAAGAGAAAAAAGAAGGTAAAACCTAATCAACTCATTATAGGTTTAGGCTCTTGATTCAATATCACGAGTTTCACACGTGTGGATGAGATCCACATCATAACGAAAATACACGCACGATTAAGGGTCTGTTTGGTTATCGTAACTGGCCGTAATTCGTAGTTGTAATTGGTAAAGTCTTTTACAATTGTAAATGAGTTACATGTATGTAAATTTTACGGTATTTGGTTGGTAATATAAAATTGTAAAGTGGGAAAGTGTATTGTACTTTACGGTGTTTGGTTGTCGTAATGTATAAGTCGTAAGTGAAAAAATTTTAAAAGTTTTAATACTGCAAATAAATATTAAAAAAGTTAAATATTAAAAAAATTTAATATTAATATAAAAAATATTACAAATTTGTATGACCATAAAATTAACTGTAACTGGGCTGTAAGTGAGTGGTAACTGGGTTACAAGTGAGTGTTAGTTGAGTTACGTAACTCTTTTACGAATTACGGTCCAAACAAACGCCGTAGTAGTAACTGGGTAGTAAGTCATTTACGAATTACGGAGTTTTACGCAAAACAAACGGTCCCTAAGTGTAATTGAACGAGTCTAAACCCAACCATTTAAACATGATAAATTTTTAAATAGGTTAACAACATAGGTGACAGAGACGAGCCAATATTTTCAATTGATTTGTATAGGCTCAAATCAAAATAAGCCTAATATTTTATCCAATTTTAACCATAAGCTGCAGATTTTTCTGCATCAACTGTGAGTCTGTGAGATTGGGAGTCACAACCAACAAGAGGACCATCAACCTGCTTGAACAAAGATGCTGCATGCATGTCAGTTTCAGTGTCATGTGCTCCGGTTTCAGAGTCGCCTTCTCCGTGTCTCTGCTCTCGCATGTCTTGGCCCTTGGATTTCACAATAATTACGGTCCCCAACATTCAAAATTTGCTGTCATATCTTTGCTCCGGCAAACATTTGGCTGTAATCTTCTCCTCTCTTGTTTCATGCACACATTGAGCCAATAAGATGCAGCTGGTTTTATAAGATGTGACGGCTTTTTGTTTTTTGTCTAGATTTATTCAAGTGTGGTTACGGATTTCTAGTCTTCTTGTTTTTGGAAGGGGAGGGGAAAAAAACCACCACCACCCTTTTTTTTTTTTTTAAGAGAAACTTAATTTTTTTCTGTAACAGTATCTCTCGTTCAAATATCTATTAGGGAGTTTTATCTATCACGATTGGCCCCCTGATTAGACCTGAGATTTGTTGCCTCGAGGTCACGGGTCTGAATTCCCGTTATAAGACACAGCTCGTATGAGAGTCTATTGTAGCCCCCCAAAAAAAAAAAAATTCTATTAGGTAGATTCGATTGGACTTGTATTTGGAATGCTCAGTTACCATGAAATCTCTTTTAATTTTAACAGGAGTATGATCGGGCGTTTAAGACCTTAGAAATTAATTTTAGAGCCAAGGCTTACCTTATGCTCTACTTGCCCTTGCGTAGCTTGCTTCTCACCTATTTTAACCTCCAAAAATCCAAAATATTACGTCTTTCTTTTGATATAATTAGTGACTTTAAATAAATGAAAAATAATTTCAAACTTTCACTCTTGTTTTAAAAGATAATTCTTCAACGCTGCTGCGCTAAAAATAAAATGTCAGCCTATGGCCTTTTGTTTAGAGGGTAACTTCTTTGTTTATCCGTGAATTATCAATATTTGGGTGAAAATCCTTCTATTATATTGAAATAAGAAGAAACTTCTCCTCTGATCTATTGAAAATATGAAAAAATTAAATAAAAATTACTTCATAAAAAGTAGAAGATTGTTTGTCAGAAATTAAAATTAGACATTATCTCTTCTGTTTTGGACAGTGGAGATTTCTTTTCTTTCCTTCTTTCCTTTCTTTCTATAGGGAAAAGATGTCCTCGGATTTTGAATCTGACACTTCCACAACTCGCTCTCACTTTTTTACTAGTGAGTCAGGTCTCACCCGTCATAATTGAGATTGAAATTCATTTGAAGGCAGATTTTTTGTGGTCTTGACCAAAATCCATGCATGACAAGATCCGACAAAATATTTGTATGGCCCCAAGTCAATGAAGACATCTCACAGTCACTACAAATACAGGATAGCATTCTGCATTAATGCTTACCGAAAGCACTTTACAATTAAACAGGAGGTCAACGCAAGTTGCAACCACTTGACTTGACCCAGTACTTAAATGCAATTGAGTTGACGGACGTGTTGGATTTGGATTTTGATTTCTAGGGTTGAGTTTCGTGGGTGCATGATAAAATGGACTACATTAGATGAGGTAAAATGATGAACATAATATGGAGCAATACTTGGACCCGGTTACGGCTTCAATTCGAACCGGCGAACTGAAACTGTGAAATGAAAACCGAAATCGAATCGAGCCGTCGGTTCCCCAGTTCCAAACCTAGTCGAACTAGGCCCTAACCAGTCCGAATCTGGATTTTTATCTTGAACCGGATTTTTTTTTTGACCCTTTGGGCTGGCCTGAACTATCGGAACTGGAACCGGCCAGCCCCGATCCGGTTCCGGTTCCTCATATAGAGGGACCAGAAATCACCGGTTCCGAAACCAGGGTCAGGTCTAGCAATAGTTGGATTATTTCATCTTCCAAGACATTCTTGCTAAAACCATTCATCTATAGTTGGATTGTTTCACCTCAACTTCGAATCTGTGCTGGAGTGACCGAGTCTAGTCGCATTTTTCATCGAATCCCACAACGAAAAGTTCGGATCTAGTAGCCGCCTCCTCACGTGAGTCTCGATCCAACGAGGATTGTGCGTTGGATTTGATCACGTGCGGTTGGATCCAGTCCTCTCCTTGTAAATCATGAAAATTAAAATTGTTTCCTTAACTCAATTCATTTTGTAAGAGGAAATAGATGAGTGCAATTGAAATTGGGTGGAATCACGGCTCAAATTTAATTTATTTTCCTGTTTTCGCAACTAGAATTAGAAAAAAAAAAAACAAACTGGAATTAGTTGATTCTAGTTAGTGGTTCCCACACTGTTACATCAGTTAGTTCTTCAAATTTTGATCTACTTTTAGAAATGACATCTTCAATTCCAATTATTTTCCACGAATCAAGTGATGAAACTAAGAAATTGGAACCGAATTTGAGGTCGAATCATATTTTTCATTTTCGTTTCGAAAAAAAAAATTTTTGAAATCAAAATGAGAATTTCAGGCCCTATTTTTTGAATCTTCATTCGAATGAAATCACCAAACCCATTTTTGATTCCAAAACCTTGTTCTGAAAATGGAAATGAGATACAAGATCTGATCTCAAATATGGTTCCTATTTCTTAGTTTCATGTTTGGTTAGTTGAAAAAGTATTGGAATTGAAGATATTATTAACAAAATCTGGGGTTAGAATTTTCTTTTTCCTTGTGATTTCGTCTTTTCAGGTACAATCAAAATTTGAGAAATTGACTGATGAGACGGTGTAAGACTACTAATTTCAAATACCGTAAGATGGTCGACGAGGACTGCCTTCACTTGCTGCCTCTCTGCCTCGGGAGGTGGGAGGCCGATGGTCAAACATATAAGCTGCTCATGGGTTCCGTACGAATACGATTTGCCGCAGAGGTAACTGACGAAGCACTAAGACACTGAAAGTCATCAGTGGGTATGGATATGAAGGGACAGTTTTGCTCCAGTGGTTGACTGCGCATAGGCAGAGAGCCACCAGAGCATGAAGAACCAAAGCCGTTCACGAGCTGACACGGCCGCAACCACGCCAGACCCAACCCACTACGCCCGAACCAACAATTATGAGCCTGATGTGCGGTAGGTCAAACATGGCACAAAGCAAGGAAACTCCGCCGAGCACGAGAAAGTCGCGAGGCAACAAGAGATAGGGCACAAGTGGCTCGTGTTCGACGATCCCCGACGAGGGCGGGCTGCCCGAATGGGGCTACAACCATCAATGGGAGAGACGCGAGGCCAATAGAAAACTTGACCGGTCATGTTCCGCCACACGACGGAGGTCAGAACCGACAGACGACCTGTGGCTCGTGGGAGAGAAACCCTAGATGGGGTCTGGGGCTCTGAGAGTGTAACGTCCTGATCCGATGGGTACGGAGACGTTACTGTGACGTATATACGCAGGTCAGAAATACCCTCACATATATACGCTAAGCATCAGTACAGGTAAGAATCAGAGTACGGAAGCACAATGATAATATACATTCCAGCAATAATAACACAAGTACACAGTTATCACAAAGTATGATATAATATCATAAGAATATATGATCACTAAGAAGCACAAAAGCAGGATGTATAATATGAAATACGGGAAAGTACTCACGAGTAGTAAGATGACAATCTCGCGAGCCGATCAAGGAGAGGCTGGAAGAAGGAGGGTCCAGATAGGCAACTACTAATCTATGCTTCTGCTGCGCCACTCTGATCAGCTTCAGCAAAGCCACCACGATCAAGATTCCAGGATCTGGACATGAGAATTCAGGGTTGTCAGATGCAACCCACGAGTACATATGATAAAGCCAAATGACGTGCATAACATGTACACGTGTACATGATCAAGTGATGTGGTTCAAGTATGCAGGTACAAGTAATAACAAATAATATAAGGAAAATTAAAGGAACGACAGTAAATCATATATATCGATGAATCTAAAACTGAAAACATGATAAAAGGCAGTATTTTTTTAAAGAGCATAGATACATACGGTAAATAATTTAAACATGCGATAAATATAAGTATGGACAAAACTAGTTGTACAAACTCAGATTATGAATTCATGGAACAGATACGTCAAGGGGATAATCCAAATAAGGAAACCCTCATCTATATACCACATATCTCATGTCGTCATCGTCTGAGTTTATACAACTTGAGTTGTCCTAAGAGTAACAGAACTATAGTGTGTCTAGAGTAATCATCATATGTCATAAAGAAAGGTGTCAACTCAGGGCATAATACTATAACTGAAGAATATAAAGGTGTTGCATTTTAAATTATTCAATAATAATAATCAGTACCGTTTGATATTTCAATCGCCTCCCTACCAGCGCCTCACATCACCGATAGTCCATACTAGAGTTCGCACTCTGTAGAACTTACCCGGGTCTGATATGTGAGTACCAGGACCCGAACAAAAGAGAGACCAAATATCCCACGTTCCTAATATTGTTACTGTTTGGTTGATATGTTCTTATGTTATTTTTGTCCCTTTCCCACCGGCGTCCCACAACACCAACAGTTCACACTGGAGCCCAGTGGAACTTATCCGAACTCTGATATGCAGGTACCATTATTCGAATAGGAGAGAGACCAAATAACACATGCTCCAAGCGTTATCGTTGTATAGGTATATGTGTGTTAATAGGCACTGAGAATGCTTATCACGCTAACACCAGGCTGCACAGGCAGGAGGGAGGAAGTAGCCCTACAGATTCAAGAGGTGGCCCCTACAGATTCGAGAGGTGGCCCCCACCACGTGTGTGGTGTGGCATTTTGCTCCATGTGGCACTTTGCTCTGAGGGTTGATACAGGAGGTAGCCCACAGATTCAAGAGGTGGCCCCACCACGTGTGTGGTGTGGCACTTTGCTCTGTGTGACACTTTTTCCTATATGGGAAATGGATTCTAGAGGTGGCCCTCACGGATTCAAGAGGTGGATCCCATCACGTGTATGGTGTGGAACTTTGCTCCGTGTGGCATTTAGTTTCATTCAGGATCCGCCGGACACTGGCATGATTGTGGGATACATCCTCGTCATCCCGACACCAGGCATGTTTTGCCGGACGCCGGTATGACTGTTGTATTAACAATAGTGACAGTGCAGGGGACATGAGTACAGGGGATACAGGAGTTCAGGAGTACTAGATGTCTGGTAATAATATAATAATCAAGTCAAGTCCCCAAAAAAGTGGAAATCATGAATATGTCATATAATGCAGGTGTCAGGTGTCAGGTATAGCAAGTACCGGTGTCAGGTGTCACGTGTCAAATATAGCATGGCAAGTATCGATGTCGGGTATCATGTGTCAAATATAGCATGGCAAGTACAGGTGTCGGGTATCGTAGGTTAAATATAGCATGGCAAGTACAGGTGTCGGGTATCATGGGTCAAATATAGAATGGCAAGTACCGGTGTCGGGAATCATGGGTCAAATATAGCATGACAAGTACCGGTGTCAGGTATCATGTGTCAAATATAGCATGACAAGTACCGGTGTCAGATATCATGTAATAAGTATAGCATGGTGTCAGATATCAGGTAATAAGTATAGCATGGCAAGTACCAGTGAATATATATCAGGGTTAGGTAACTAATATGTCGGTGAAAGTCACGACATCAAATATCAGGTATCAACCGGTCACATAGTATGGTACAGGAGAACGGTATAAATATTTCAAGCTCTTCACAATCATTTTATAATAATAATAAATTTATCTTTTAATTAGCTTTGCGAAGCTGAGTAAAAGCGGGAGCAGATCTAAACATACACGGTATAATACCGGTTCGACAAAGTATAATAATGGCCGGAAGCTATTTATAAAGCATGATAATTATTTATATAACATATACTAACTTGCATAAAGAGACATCATATATTAAAAGCAAGATAATAATTATTAGACATGAAATGATGGTAATAAAGTAAGAAATGTACTCGCCTATATCACTGGAAAATGACGTAAAATCCTGGAACACCATAAATATGCGCACACCACAAATCATATATTAAAAAAATACATATATATATACTATTTTTTTAGAGAGAAAGAGAAGAGAAAAGAAAGATATAGAGAGAGAAAGTCTAGAGAGAGAAAGAGAGACTTTAGAGAGAGAATGAGAGAGGAGGGCTGGAGAGAGAGAAAAGTGAATCATTTTCCAGAAGGAGGAAACAAACAAGATAAGGGATCAGGAAAAGAAACAGAGATGGCATGCAATATCCCATATCAATTTGTCCTATTGCCAGCCCTAGCTCGCATGCCAGATATTTAGGGAAGAAGAGGTACAAATTTTTGCCAAAATAATGACACAATCTCTCTCATAAATAAAAAAAATAGAGGTCTCAAACTGGTTGCCTGCATATTTTGCAGGCCATTTGAGTTTGCATGGCCATTTGTTTAAACCTCAATGGTGATTAAACAATTTTGATGGTTTTTCAGAAAATCATCATTGCCTCGTGGAATTCAAGATGCACCAGTCCAATTTGAAATGGGAAAACCCCAAATTAGATAAAGGGTAAATTTTAGACACTTTTACGTAGAAAGAGAAAGAGATGGAGAAAGAGAGAGAGAGAGAGTCTGGGAGAGAGAGATGAGAGAGAGAGAGAGAGAGTTGGGGCTGCTCACGCAGCCCCTGATAAAGGAGGGCCCACTGCTCCCCGTGGGCCCAGGGGGCCTGGCCGACAGAGGGCCAGCCAGGGAGTTGGCCGGCGGTGGCCTTGGCCGCCGGCGACGCCCAACAGAGGAGGAGAAGGGAGAGCGCAAGGAAAGAAGAAAAAAAGAGAAAGAAGAAGAAAAGAAAGAAGAAAAGGAAGAAGAAAAAGAAAAGAGGAGGAGGAGAAGGGGGACTGGCCGGCCCTTTACCGGCCAGTGGTGGTCGGCGGCGGCCCTGGCCGCCGGCGTGGCCAACCAGATAGAGGAAGAAAGAGAAAGAGAGTGAAAAGAGAAAGGAGGGGGCAGCCGCCCCCTCCATGCCCGCGCACAGGGACTAGGAGGCCCCCTGGCTGCGCTTAGCCGCCGGCGACGTGCCGGCGGCGGTCAGCCCCTACCGGGGCGCCGGAGGAAGGGGTGGTTGTCGGGTGCCATCAGAAGAAAAGAAGAAGGAAAAGAAAAAGAAAAAGAAATGAGTGAAAAGGAGGGGGAAAATTGTTCATTTAAAAGGGAAATTGATGTGATAGGATATGGGATTGGCAGTTGATGTGATGGGGGAGTGGGCTGTCAGGGGTTGACTTTGGGAAGGGAAAGGAAAAAGAAATGAAGAAAGAAAATGAAGAGAGAAGGGAAAAATAATATTATTTAAATAGGGTAAAAATTGATTGTTTCAGAATCGCTCCAAAAAATTCTCAAAATAGAAAATATTATTTTAAAATGACCGATGAAATCAGATTCGAGAAAATCAATTTAGATTTCAAATTAAAATTCTTGAAATCTTTCGGCGATATCGGTCGATACCAAAACCGGTGGATTTTCGATAAATTCTGAAAAATCTCAAAAAATGCTTTTAGTTAGAAAATAAGATTTTAAGAAGTCATGCGAAAGTCGTTTCTAAAAATTCAACTCCATTTGAAAAATAAAAATTCGGGAATCAGTCAACGATTCCGACCGACACCGTTTTGAAGATTTTGCAAATAATTCGGAAAAATTTTAGAAAATCATGAAAAAATTAAAATATTAGAAAATGATGTTTGAAATTGAAATCAGTCAAATTGGATTAGCAGAAAGGCCAAATTGAGCAATAAAGTAGGATCGGGCCCTCGGTTCAGATTAGGACTGACTCTAAGTCTACGAATCCGGATCCAACACAAAATAACCACATCAATAATCATAAAATAAAAACAAATACAAATTAAATTAAAGAAATATGATAGAAAAATTGGAATACGTATCTATATATGTATTCCAAGAACGGGGTGTTGCAGAGAGTTTTGGTGCTGAGAGTGTTTTGAGAGATTGGAAGGTTGGGATAAAAGTTGATTTAGTTCATTTAATTGCATACACACATCGTATATTATATTATTATAATACGCGAATATCTGAATGTGTATCCGTATGACATAGATATTGAAGCAAATAGCACCGGGTAGATCTTGTTCTAGCGCTAACAAACGTTTAAGAATATCTTCAGATAGGAAAAATACTCGAATTCACGAGCGAAGAGTAACCAACTCGAATTCACAAGCAATTGAAAGAGAAAAAACAGAATTTAATTGATAATAAAAATTTGATACTAAAACAAAAATACAATGACCTCATGTATGAAAATAAAAAGAGATGTTATTCTAACTAGAAAATCTAATTAAATAAAAGAAAAATAATACCAATCGAATTCAAATCAGATTGAAAAACTAACTTTTACACAGACTCGGATATGACTGACACACACCAGGACTGTCGACAGCTGATGAAGCCCCGTCGACAGACTGTATAGTCCTAACTCTAGGGAGAATACTTCTAAACTCAGTCTGTTGACCACTGAAATTGGGCTGTCGACAGCTCGGCTCACTCTGTCGAAAACTAAGTTTTACTTTTGACAACAGAGGCTCAAAACTGGCTAGTTGCCTTGGTTCTTTTCCTACATTATTCTCTCCCTTTTTAAAAGAACTCATCATCGATTCTAATTTGGATATAGCTGCTCGGTGTGGACTCTTTCAGCTGAAATTCCTTCCCTTCTCAAATACATCATCATCATATCTTCTTTCTCAAAAGTTTCTCTTGTCTTTTCTTGTCGGCTGCTACTTTGTATTTCTTATTAGATTTCTCCACAAAATCTACTTCCTTTTGTGTACAAGAAAACATTGTTGAACCGTGAACCATGCTGTTATATACAAACTTTGCTTGGCGCAAAGCTTGATCCCACGCTCTTGGTTTGTCTCCACATGTGCTTTGCAGTAAATTGCTTAAGGTACAGTTGACAATTTTCGTTTGTCTAACGATTTGGAGATATATCGTGCTACTATGCTTCAATGATGTATCAAATCTCCACCATGAGGTAGTCTAAAAAGTAGTTAAGAACTTGTTATCTTGATCTGAAACAATAAAACTCGACAAATCATGCAATCTCTCAGTCTCTTGAAAGAACAACTTGATCATCCACACATATAATCCCCCTCGAGTCGTGAAAACTGTGTTCCATTCGTCTCTCGGCCTAATCCGGGTTTGATAGTAATCTACTCCTGATGTCAATCTTTGAAAACATGCACGAGCCTCTCAATCAATCTAACATATCGTCAAGCCGAGGTATGAGAAATTGATAATGAATGATGATCTAGTTGACAACCTGGCTATCCATACACATGCGTCAACTACCATCCTTTTTTGGTGTTAAAGAGTCGGTACGGTACACTGACCCATATTTTCTCTAATATCCCCCTTGCGTATTAACTCTTCAATCTTCTCCTTTAGAACTTCGCTCTCTTTGGGATTCATCTGGTATTGTGGAAGATTCAATAGAATGACTCTAGAAATAAGATATATTGGTGCTGTATATCTCTCATAGGTGGTAATCTTCTGGTAGCACGTTGTTAACAACTCTTTTGGACTCTTTTGATACGTTTCATCTTCTTTAAAACTTCAGTAGATGGAGTGACTTCTTCTTTTACTATTAAAGTAGATCTCTGCTTTGTTTCTTTTGATTCCTTTGGATTCGTTAATGAATGTAAGAGTGTATAATAGTGGTGGTTGAGAAAAATTAGTCGATGGGTGACATGGTGGTGGTTACTGTGGTGGATACGAGGGAGGATGTGGTGGAGAAAGATTAGTTGATGGGTAATACGGTGGTGGTTGATGTGCTGGATGCAAGGGAGGATGTGGTGGAGAAAGATTAGTTGATGGGTGATACGGTGGTGGTTGATGTGGTGAATGTGAGAGTGGAGGTGGTGGAGAAGTTTAGTAGATAGATAATCATGTACGCTTCGATATGTATTATCAACTAGACTTTGATCATCGATTTTGAGGGACAATATCTTGAACTCTTGGATTATGCCGTTCAAGAATGAGTTGATAGCACGAATCATTCCTTCAACAGTGTCAATCCTTGTGAAAAGGTCTTACAATCCATCGTTATTTCTCGCCATTGTCAGAAAGTAGCCGGAGCTCTTAAACCACTTGAGGCAGACAAGGTAGCGAACAACGTTGGCTGAATCTCGTTTTAGCGCCAATAAACTCTAAAGGATACCTTCTGGTAGGAAAAAAACTTGAGTTCATGAGCAAAGAGTAACCAACTCGAATTCACGAGCAATTGAAAAAGGGAAAGCTGAACTTAATTGATAGTCAAAGTTCGATACACAAATAAAGATACAATAGTCTTATGTAGGCAAATAAAAATAAATATTACTCTAATTAGAAAATCTAATTAAATAAAAAATAAAATCAAACAGAATTCAAATCAGATTGGAAAACTAACTCCTACACAGAGTCGGATAATGTTGACACACAAAAGACTGTCGACAATTGATGAAGTCCTGTCGACAAACTGTATAGTCCCAACTCTCGGGAAAACATTTCTGAACTCATTCATCGACCGCTGAAATTAGGCTGTCGACAGCTCGGCTTAGTCTATCGACAACTCCGCTCTTGTTCAAAATTGGCCAGTTGCCTTGATTTTCCTCCTACATCATCGTATTTTAAAATGCTACATGTATTCGTGTTCATATCCACACTTTTTAAAAAAATCAGATCCGTATTCGAATTCGTATCTGTATCAGTTTGGATACGGAACCTAAATATCTGAATCTGTATTTTTTACAAATTCGAAGGCGATTATCTTCCTCTTCACCCGCAGACATGTCCTAAACAAATTAACATGTCAACTAACAAGTTTCCAATAGACAAAGCAAATATTGAAATGGGAGCTCCAACTTCAAGGAATCTTTGTGTAAAGCTCTATGCTTCTACGTATTAATATTTATTACCATACATTCCTCACTCTTCGCAGATGAGCTTATCAGATGTGAATCAATAACCTTGCGTTAGAAAAAAGAAAAGTGTCCTACTCTAAGCAAATCTCAGGCAGGTTACAAGAATTAAAATATAAATTCACTATCTAGAGCATAAATTTTTTAAACGTAAAATATGACTCAATAAAAAATAAAATGTATTATCTTATCTAAATAAAATTTTGTACACAATACATAGAAAGTGTCTCGTTCTCTTGAAATCCACTTTAAGTTGTAACTCATGTAAATCTCAATTGTATATTAAATATATAATATTTAAATATTTAAAATATTAAATTTATTACTATTTAATATTTAATTGACAAATTTATTATACATTTTAATTTCTAATAGTTTATTTATTTTAATAATATTGACATTATTTAAATCACCAAACAATTAATTTTGTGATCAATTTTTTTTACTTACACTACCACGATACTAGCCAAACACAATATAATTTTTCACACTTTCACATTATAACTAAATACTAGAAAATTTACTTCCGTTTACACTTTCACTTTTTCATTCTCATTTCCCAATTGTAATTTTTCCTTTCACTTGCAGCAAATTAAACATGCCCGAAAATGACAATTATATGAAACTCGAAGCCGGGTATGACACTACAATATTTGTCCCATGAACTATGGGGCCGTTTGTCTCGCGTAAAACTCCGTAATTCGTAAATGACTTACTACCCAGTTATAACTACGGCGTTTGTTTGGACCGTAATTCGTAAAAGACTTGCGTAACTCAACTAACATTCACTTGTAACCCAGTTACCACTCACTTACAACCCAGTTACAGTTAATTTTGTGGTCATACAAATTTGTAATAATTTTTTATATTAATATTAAATTTTTTAATATTTAACTTTTATAATATTTATTTGCAGTATTAAAACTTTTAAAATCACCAAATAGTTAATTTTGTGGTCAACTTTTTCACTTACGACTTATACATTATGACAACCAAATACCGTAAAGTATAATTCACTTTCCCACTTTACAATTTTATATTACCAACCAAACACCGTAAAATTTACATACATGTAACTCATTTACAATTGTAAAAGACTTTACCAATTACAACTACGAATTACGGCCAGTTACGACAACCAAACAGACCATATACGTTGCCACTCAAAGTTTGAGTAATTTCTAGCAAACAAAAGAAAGAATCTCCATCGACAATTGATAGCTCACCCATCATCCAAAGTGAACTGGAAGCAACTTCATTTCCAATAATGACAATGCCCTTCGTTTTTCCAAATTCACCAACCTACAGCGACATCACAATGTCACACACCGATTGAATCTGACGGTCCAGATGCGCCAGCCTCCCCGTGTACCTTCGTCGGTACAGTGTACCCTGTCTCATGCGGATACTGAACAAGGCAACTCAAGGGACAAATTGGAGACAGCGCTGTGTTGTAAGGAAAATGACTGCTCTCAATGGGTACGATCTTTGAAAGGGATGCTTTCAATTTGTGTATCTCAGGTTGCCCCTTAACTAGTCCCTGCAGCAAGCTATAAATGGAAACATCTGTTGAGGGTGGGTCTTTGTATCTATTTTTGGGTTTCGGTTAAGCAAACGGATTACCGCGAGGACCACGAGGTTTTGGCTTCACTCGACAGAAAGACGACGATCGTTCCCACGCCGACGACGTGATATCAGGGTAAGAATCGAAGATGGGACACGTGGCGAGGGCTAATTGGATGATGCGCGCACGGCGGCGGGATTGCCCGAGAGGCACGGGTGGCATGTGACAGTGTCCCACTCGATGTCAGCGACTCATCTGACATGATTTCGGACTTTTTTCTTGTGGACCCTTGTCAATATAGAATTTGGGTATTTTTAATGACTTGCAAATTGCAAGGTGGCAAGGTTGCAAATTCCAATCATTTCTTCAGGAAAAAAAAATTAAAAAATGTTGAAAGAAAAAGCATCACCATTTTTATAATGGCAATCAATAAAATAGATAAAGAGAAGGGTATGAATGCAAAAAAATCCCGCAACCGCTTTCATGGACCCATGCAGATCTCCTTTGACAATGGCAAATTAACAAAAATAGAGAAGTTGAAGGGTACGTATGCAAAGAAAAAACTCAATCCTGCCACCCTACCTTTCACCCGGAGCGGGTCATCTGGGTCCCAAATTAAATGGCCCCACATATACATACGGCAATCAATTGGGTTGGTGTGAATGGGGTGCATAATTCAAATTACATTGAAAGCTCCCTCTCTCCCCTCCTCTCTCTCTCTCTCTCTCTCTGCGCTCTGTGTGAAATAGATGGCAGAGGAAAAACGCAGACAATAAAAAAGGAGCGAGAAAGAGAAAGGGGAGAGAAAAGGGAGCTTTCTGCGATCGCTCGAGATCTTCGCTTCCAAGCCAAGAAAGAAGAAGAAAAACCTTCAAAAAGGGGAAAACAAAAGAAACCCTAGAAAATCCACTCAATTTCTCTCAACAAATTCGACCTCGAGTGCGAATTTTCCGTACATTTTTAACGAAATGTCATTCTGATTCATCCCCAGTGTCGCTTTGGTCCGGTCCTTTCTCAGTCGGTCCATGGCGTCGAGATTGACGCCCAGGCCGAAGAAATCCTCGCCGTTGGTCTCTTCCAAATCCCTCAACTCGCCCTCGTCGTCGACGACCTCATCCTCTCGCATCGTCCTCGAGCCCTCGATGGACGGCCATAGCTCACCGGCGTCCTCGTCAGCGCGCAGCAAGCCTCAGTTCTTATTGGAGGAGAGCGCGAATTTCGATGCGGAGGGATCGAAGGAGAATGTGACCGTTACCGTCAGATTCCGGCCGTTGAGGTTGGGTTCTCGATTTCAGCTTCTAATTTGGAAATGTGCGTTCTTTTATCCATTTTTAATTATTTATTTTTGATTGAAAAGTCCGCGAGAGATTCGTCAAGGGGAGGAGATTGCGTGGTATGCGGATGGGGATACGTTAGTGCGGAGCGAGCATAATCCATTGGTGGCGTATGCATACGGTACGTGGTATGTGTGGCATTGAGTAATTTTTTGATGGACTCTACACTATTTTTGAGATGCAATATTCTTCTATGGTTTAAGAATGATTAGGAGTAGAATTGGGATTGTTAATAATTGTTCTGAGCGAGTGCTTACTGGCTGGAATGGAATGAAGCAGCACGATTTTGTTTTATAGCAGTATGTGCAAGGGAGTGAACAATGTTGACGGTATAGTTGAAAGATTTAAACTAATTTCATTTGCTACTCGTTAGCACAAAAGGTTGGACGCAGTTTAGTTTTAAAAAGAGAGCATAAACCCAGATTCAAGTGAGATGTCTTATTTGTTGTACTGTATGCCAGAATATGCATGCCTTATGGTGAGGTAATTTGGGGCCTTGTCAATTTCTTGAACTTGATGTCTCTTTAATCCTTGTATCAGTATTTTTGGCTGCTTGAAACTTGTTCTTCTTGATATCCTTTTGTGGTGAGGTACTTGTTAAGCAGCCGAAAATTTAGAGAACAGACATAGGAAACTGTTTGGGTTGCATGCACTTTGATTTGCTTGCCCACTTCTTGTCTCAGTATCATGCTGCCACCTCGCGGATCCCTGACTCTACATTATCCCCTTTATGGCCCTTGGCTCTCTGTTTACACACCGGGGACATAAGGGAGGATTGTCCCCATATGAAGTCTTATTCAAAGTCTGAATAGTTTTCCCATAGTTTCAAAAGCAGTAGAATAGGCTCATCACTTAAGTCTTTGTAGTGCTTCTTGGGGCTGATTATGATTGACCTCCATGGTCGCTACATTGTTCTCCTACTCCTTGTCTCCAGAATACCATTTTGTGTTGCACTGGATAAGCTAATCCTCCTTTGAATCCAACGTCTATTTGACTTCACTACATTCTTAAGTTGTATGATGGTGTAGTACTTGTTAATCATTTGGTTGCCAACACGTGCCCAATATATAATTATTTGCATCATTTATGTGCCACCTTCTTTGATAGGTTGGAGAATTGGTATGGTCATATAGGGAAGGTATGTACTCCAGTTGACTGTTATTCATATGTTAAATGATCTGATTATATTGGTCATTTTGGTTTCATTATTCAATTATTTTCAAGGAATTTTGTGTTTCCAAACTTTCTTTTGAGTTTTGACACACATGTTCTTTCTTGTCCCTCCATAAGTTTCATACTGGTAAAGAAGTTGGCACAATTGGAAGTTGAACTCACTCACACACACACACACACACACACACACACACACACACAGAGAGAGAGAGAGAGAGAGAGAGAGAGAGAGAGAGAGAGAGAGAGAGAGAGATCCCTGCTTTTTGTTTGTTTTTGGCACCTTATCTTTCTATGGCTTGTTGACCTCCAAAGGCATCAAAAGTTTATGCTTCCAACATTTATAGAATTTTGATTTCATCACATAACCTCATTTTGGCAAGTTTTTTCTCTTTAGATGATACTTTTGCATGCTTGGTCATATGCCAATGGTGATGCTTTCGCATGGGATCCTATGTCATTCTTGATTTCTCGTATAGCCATGAGAAAATCATCTTATCCTAGAGACATGTAGCTTATCTCTTCATTTCCATTCTCGAGAAGTCAACATGTGCAAAATTATCTATCTTATTAATCACACTTCTTTAACCATCTACTATAGGTTACAAAATTGCTTTTATTTGGTCTGTCAAGCATATTGGTTTTCCTGGTATGCGGTTTTGGGTTGAATTTCAATTTTGAAGAATTACCCAACGAATAATAGTGAGTAGTAAGTGAAACACAATCTAGTATGTATCACCACACATTTTCACCAACCTATTTCCTTATCTCTTTGTTTTCAAACATATTGCTCTGTTCTATTTTCATGTACCTTTTTTATAGGGTCATAAGCCGATAAGCTAGCCGATATGTATAGCCATGAGCCTATTTGGCCATGCCAACAAGGCTTAAACACTGCCTTCATCTTTTACACCTTCTAGAAATTGGCATTATTCATCCAGGTTAACCATATGACATTTTGATCTTGTTGGATAAATAGGACCAAAATTTGTATTTTGGACCCAATTATATAACTAAATTCAAGATAGGATTGACCCAAAGCAGGGCTGAAGTCAAATCCATCAACCATATTAATGAAACCAAATTAAATCATAACCTACCCTTAATATCTTGAACTCACTATTGCCATCATTTGAGAGAGGAAGGGGGCAAAACTGCAACAGAAATGATGGCATTATTGCATGAGCAACACAAGAAGGGCCACTACCATGTTCTCTTACTCTTGCTCCCATCCCTGTTCTCTTTTTACTTTGTCTGCAAGGATATAAATCATGTTTGGTTTGTGTTTAAATGAAAGTGTTAAGCCTTTTAAAGTTGACATCTCTATCAATTGGAAATCTATTTTAGTCCAATTTTGCATTTGGTCCCACCAAACTAAAAGAAAAAAAAAAACAATATTGGCATATATTCACTTCCCCCCAAACTTGAGACGATACTCAAATTACAAGGATATCCAATGTTTGACACATAAATTGACATGTATTAGCTATATGGGATCAGAATACATCCCAAGACAATTGGTCTCTGTTAGAAGGCAGTAGCATACGTCAATTTCTTTTTGCTTTCTGATCCAACTACCAACCAAAACTGACATCCCTTCACGATAGCAATTGATACAGTTTACGGTCTAGGGGTTGAAGTACTAAATGCTTATGTGATGATGTTTTTTTGGGAAAAATAAAAATAAATTCAATAAATAGAAAGCTGATGGCGAGACCCTTAGTTTTTCTACAAAATGATTGAAAAATAATCATTTAGTGCTCAACTTTTTGCAAACTTGACCTCCCAGATTTCAAAACTTGAAAATTGTTTATTTCTTTAGAACCACAATAGTAATCTAATTAATAAAAAAAAAATAGTTAATAATAGAGTTGAGAGATTAGTTGGATTCTCTTTATCTAATAAACGCCACTCTATTATTTTTTTAATCTAATCCAACATATAAATTATATCACTTAGGTTAACCTGTTTATCCCAATATATTCTTATTGTACCGGGTAATATAATCTTTCTATTGTATCGGGTTTAACCCACAGTTGATGAATTATTAAATTGGATCAATCTATTAGAGACCTTAACTCTATGATATTCTTAGAAGTTGTTGTGCATATGTTTAATAATGAATAAGAAACCACAACAAAATTAATTTTCTCCAAAATTTAACTTCTGCAGTAATTATTGTAAGTAAAGGTTACTAATTCAAATTTCTTGTCTATTTAGAATTTACTACCGCTTCAACTAATTCGTCACATAGGGTTTCATAGAGACCTAATCTATTCTTCATCAATTATTCAGAAAATCATTTCATAACATCACTAATTGTGTTTATTATTTTTCATAATTGAAAAATATTTTAAGCCGTCGATACTAAAAATCTGGTTGTCTGATGTGGAACTTCTGTAAACATTGAAACTGTTGACATTGATACCAAAAAAGGCGAATTGGATTTGTGATCGATATTGAGATTTTATACCTTGATTTTGGCATAAAACTACAAATGTGCTGTGTTGTCTTTATGATAAAGAGAAAATATGGGACCTTTTGTGCTATAGAAGCTTTATGTTGTATGCTAGGAGTTTTGATTTCACATAAATTGCTATACTCTTCCAAAGTAAAGATAATTGACTTAGAAAAGATTTTCTTGAACATATGGCCATGTATGCGTGATATTTATAAAGTGTTGAGCAAAGGAAAAGATAATTGGCCAAGGAATTGTAATATGGCGCTAAAGACTAAAGAGATGTAATGTAAAGAGCTTGTATTTGAACGTGTTATCAGTACTCGTAGATATTTATCAAGAGAAGATCTGTGTTTAATGTGATTCAATACCTGTAGTTTGAACATTTACCGCATCACTTTTTGTCACCTCTCTCCTCCTTAAAGTTTTGAACTTTTGAGGGTTACCGTTGTTCATTCTTTTCCTTTAGTTTCCAGCTGTTCCACATCATTCAGATAATGTTGCTAGCGTAATAGTTAATAGGCCCTACCTATTCTTAGTGAGGAGTTTTTTAAATGAAAAAGGTACATGATGTGATTCCTTACAGGGCAGAAAAATAGTTGCACATCATTTAGAGGTATATTTTAAAACCTCTTATGATTGATATACTGAAATTATCTGGAGATCTCGGGGCATGTTTTTCAAAATCATATAACAACAATCTATCTAATGTTATGAAACTTGATTAAAAATAGTTAGACAACATGTGGCTCTAGAACATGGTAGAACTGTCATCTTGAAGGCAATAATGGAGCATCTTACCAATTACTTACAACTAGTCAGTTATTTTATTGACACTTTATGACATCATGTCCAGTTGGATAACATAATTGCCTGCAATTATGATATGATTGAATGTATTCCTCATGGGGTCAATGGAGATACTAACATGTCATTTAGTGCTTGAATATAGTGTTGAAAGATTCCCCATCATTTTTTTCAAGCAATATGTAGAACTAAAACAATAGAAAGTTAAAGGTTTAAGAAAGATTTTTCAATCAGAGCCAATCAAATCCGATATATAGAGAAAGGGAAATTTTCATAGAGGGATGGTCAACACTTTGAGAGCGGGGACGACATATTGTTATCTGAAAGGCTAAAAAAAATAAGCAATAAAATATATATCGATTAAAAATATAATTATCTTTCTTAAACTTAACTTTTAATTGCTCAAGATAACATTTTATCAATTTGTGAGGAGATAAATCTTGAAAAACATCAAAATTAAATGTTAAGATGAAAGAAAAATATAAGAGAGTGCAAGGGGAGAGATAAACTCTTCCAGAGCTGCATTTAATGTTGCATTTTTTTTCGTACCTGTCCAAAGCTAGGATAAAGAAAGAGGGTTGCGTTGGGCAGCTGACAACGAGCATAAAATATAGTTGGTTCTATATGTCATGAATTTTAAAGATGGACGATAGATTAATCATTAAAATATATATCAATTAAAAATATAACTGTCTTAACTTTAACTTTTAACTGCTCAAGATAAAATTCTATCAGTTTTTGAGGAGATAAATGTTGAAAAACATCAAATTTAAATGTTAAGATGATAGAAAATATAAGAGAGTGCAAGGGAAGAGAGGAACTCTTTCAAAGCTGTGTTTAATGTTTCATTTTTTTACTACATGTCCCAAGCTAGGATAAAGGAAGTGGGTTGCGTTGGGTAGCTGACAACGAACATAAAACATAGTTGGTTCTATATGACATGATTCTAAAGATGATTTATTGGTGTGTCCTTGTCGCAACACGTTGCATCGATTCCACCCCAATGCAATGTTAAGTAGGAGTGCTTCATTAGGGCATCTTGTGAGAGTGATGTGTCGCATTGACATCACCGCAGTGCAATGACAAATGATCAAGGGTGGTTTGGATTTCTCAAATGTCATATTAGTCTTCAAATACAGTGCTAAATAGGTGTAGAATAGTGTGTCGAAGAGAAGTAGGGTAGGACGCTTGTGCGTGAGAATAAGATTATATTAGCCACTTGGAATATAAATACGCTTACGGGGAAGGTGTTGGAGTTTGCAGATACAATGATTAGAAGAAGAATTAATATAATTTGTTTGCAGGAAACTAAATAAATAAGTAGAAATCAAGGGAAATTGAGAATATTGGATATAATATTTGTATACAAAATGGAGAGGAGTGAAAACAGGATCGAGGCACTTGCAGATAACATATTACAGAAAAATGTAGTATATGTAAAAGAGTTGGAGATAGAATTATACTAATAAAAATTAATCTAATAAGAACAAGTGATCTTTCTCGATCAATCCCTTTGCCCTTCATTCTTCTAGGAATTAGAAAGATCCTTTTTGAGTTATAATTTGTTCATTTGGAATTTGGACTCTTCTACTTAGGAAAGGGTCAACATAAGGAACTTACTTCTACGCAATCTTTCGAGTTTGCCCTTATCCGAACGAGGAGATTATTAACATTATTAGTGCATGCGTGCACCACAAGCTGGATTGCTCGAGAACACTAAAAGAGAAATTTCTGAGAAGATGGGTGGATTAAATTCACAATACCGCGGAGGAGAAATTATTAGGAGGGGATCTAAATGGATAGATTGATAAAGACAATATATGAGAGGGTGTATGAGGTCATGGATATAGAGTTAAGAATGATATGGTATAATTTTGGATTTTGCAACATATATGTTCTTATGAGAGCAAATAAATGTTTTAAAAAGAGATGAATATTTGATTTCTTTTAAGACTGATCAAATGGTACTCAAATATATTTTTTTCCCTTACTAGAAGGATAGCTAGAGTAGCATCCAAAGATTGCAAAATTATAGAGGGAGAGAGCTTATACACACATCATTGGTTGATGGTATTAGATATTTGCATTAAACAGAAGATAAGAAGTAAAGTTAATAGGAGACCAAAAACTAATGGTGGAATTTGAAGGAAAGAACTTTGGTCCATTTTAAGGACAGAATATTGAAAGAAGGATGTTGGATGTAGAGGAAGAAGCTAATATTATATGAAACAACATGTCCAGTTGCATCAAGGAGACTCGAGAAATTCTTGGAGAATGAAGGGTAATGGATTGCCTAGTAAATGGAGTTGGTGGTGGAATGAAGAAGCCCAAAAGGTAATTAAAGTAAAGAAAGTATATTATGAGGAGTTAGAAAAGTATAGAAATGAGGTAAAGAGAAATATAAGTTAGCAATGAAGGAAGGTAAGAAAGTGGTGAGCTAGGCCAAATCCAAAGCTTATGTGAATTTATATAAGAAGCTTGAAACAAAAGGAGGAGACACCTAAGGAGTACAAAATATTACGTTGAATCTAACCTCTCTAATCTCTCTTACATGAGAATCAATCACTTAATACAATCTGAAAACTCGTCACAAAATAGCCATTAACATGCTAAAAAGATAGCTTTGAGGCTCGCCTTGAAGAAGCATCATCCATCTTACCAGATCTACTACTCAAGAGAAATATAAGACAAATAAAACATTTGATCTCTTTGTAGGTCTAACTCGCATACTTGAATCAATTGGATTTACGGATTGAAACAAGGTCGTTTCTCATGTAGATCTCAGATTGATTGAATGCACTGATCGGAGCAAAGATTAAAGAAAATATGATGACTGACCCTCTTATAGACCCAAACCCAAGACGGGCATCAAGTATCTCGATCATTGTCAAACAACTACGAACTCGATCAACGTTAAAGTCTTTGATCTTCTGGTAGCGACCCTAAACATAACACTCTATCATGAAAAATTTATAGTAGCCACACATAAGATGGCGAGATCATATAAGAAAATCGAGATGGTTAGAATCACTAGTCAACTCCAGCAATTGAGATTGCACGAAGTCTCGTGCACGTCCTTTCTCAACCGCGAAGATGAACGACGAAGAGCATACCTTGTTTAATCAATCCCCGAATCTAAAGGGAAGTTGAGATGGTTAGGATCGCTAATCACCCCCAGCAATTGAGATTGCATGAAGTCTCATGCACGTCCTGTCTCAACTGCGAGGATGAACGATTAAAAGTAATCCTTGCCGCTATCAATCCCATGATCTTAAACTTTTTCTCATGAACTCTCAAGCACACTCTCACAACCAGGGAAAAGAGAACCCTAGCTAGTGAACAAAGGAAGGTGAGGGGGAGCCCATGCATGAGATTTCCTCTAGGGTTTCTAGAGTTATATATATATATATATATATATATATATATATATATATATATATATATATATATATATATGAGTTGGACTATAAATTTTTTTTTTTTGGGTAGAAAACTTAACACTTTTCTACCCATTGGATATGTTTTGAAATATGGGAGAGCATATCTAGAGTGTTGCTTTACAACTTTACAAAAAATACTCTCTACTATTTTCAATTGTGCCCCCCCACGCCCGCCAGCCACCCCCTAATTAATTTCTCTCTCTCTCTCTCTCTTTGATCTTGATCCGCAGGCTAGTTGTGAGAAAATTTCCATCTCCCTCTCCTCTCCGTCCAGTCCGACGTCGCCGACCTCTCTCGATCTCTCCTCTCCCGTTGCCGATGTCACAACCTGACCAGATCTGGCGGCCGTCACTGGCCGACCTCTCTCTCTCCTCTCCTCAATCTCTCCTCTCTGACCAGATTCGCCCAAATGTTGCTGATATACGTGCTTTTGGACCTCTCTCTCCTCTCCTCAATCTCTCCTCTTTGACCAGATTCGCCCAAATGTTGCTGATATACGTGCTTTTGAAACTTGGATGGTTTCAACTGAATGGTCCAGTTGAAGCTCATGGGGAGCTGGTGGATGTTGCTGCTCATGCTGCTGCTACTAGATCCTTGATGGTGATCAGAGCTGTTCCTTTGAGGGCCCAGACTTCACATGGTGATCAATGCTTTTTTGTGTGTGGATGTGGATGTACTTTTTCTTGTTTTTTTTGCGGAGTTGTATTGCAAAACTCTTTAAACATTTGCTTTATATGTTTGATGTTGCGGGTATAGCTATTTCTGAAACATTGAAATGATTTGGTTATAGGGGATCAGGATGCAACATTCCTGTAAAAGACTCCATGACTTGATGCCTTTATGAATAGATTTATGAATAGATTGTTGAACTAGTTGTTTTTACTGTATATGTGGGGTATGTTATCACCCCAATTAACCTTGAAAATTGTTGTTGTAGATGGAGTTGTGTGCAGCTCTTACTGGAATAAAGCTAATTACAAGCATTCTGATTTATTGTAATTGTAACAACAATCAATTTTTGTCAGTTTTGATAATGTAAAGCTGATCATAAGCATTCTGATTTATTGTATACTGATTCCAAATTCTTCAAATCATGAATTACATAAACTCTTACAACCTTATGTCTCTTGGTCTCACAACATAATCTCTCACCAGCATGTATCTGAATATCAGAACATATTGCAAAACCACATTATGTATCTGAAATCAGATATCTATTACAAAGAGATTAACATAAGCTTAAACATACCAGTTTTGAAGAATTTGTGGCTCTCCCTCCTTCAACATGTAGTTTTGTATCAGAGTGCTCATGTCTACACATAAGAGCTTGAATCTCTCCACTCTGCCTGTTACCTTTTGATTGAAAATCCTTGAATTTTTTGTCTTTTAAAGAGTACTGCAACAATAAAGAATCAAAGATGAGATCGAGGAGGGGTATATCACAGTCTAATAGCGGATGGAGCCCATTAAGGACTTGTATATGCTATAACAATCCAATCCTTACTTCCAAACACTCAGCTTGGAATTCAAAAAGAAGGGGTCTATAAGATCAGTGACTTGAATATGAACATTTTTATGAAGAAAATGTACCTCAAGATTGAATTGAGTCATTGTGGGAGGTGGTGTTGTTGATTCTGCTGACCACTATTGCTTATGCTGGTGCGAGGGGAGATCGAAAGTGGGTGGTCGGTGGCGAAATCGAGAGGGCGAGGGGAGAGGAGAGATCGAGGAGAGGAGAGAGCGGCTACGACTGCCAGATCTGATCGGGTTGCGGCGTCGGCGACATGAGAGGATAGATCGAGGAGAAGAGAGGAGAGAGAGGACTGCGATAATGGATCTAGTTGGGAGAGGAGAGATCGAGGAGAGGGGGGATAGAGGGAGTGAGGGCGATGACGGAGGACTGATCAGAGAGGAGAGGGAGTTGAAGTGATAGGATCATAGTTAATGGTGCACTGGGGACTAGAAGTGGGCCTAAACAAACTTGATGAAAGCAATTAATAAGAATTTGTTAATGATTCATATTACTACGGAGATTGGCCGCTAGTATAGCTGAATGAAAGAAAAGGATTCATGTAACCGACTCCAAAATTTTGAGATAAAGGCTTTGTTGATATTGTTAGGAGGGGGGGAGGGATGATTGACAATTCTACAGAAGTGACTCTAAAGAGGATCAAGTATATGAAGGTTGGAGCTTAAGAAGAAAGTTAGATGGATATATTTAGTTTACGATCACTCTTTAATAGCCTACTCTCACAACTTATTGTGTGAGTTTTTGTGTTTAACAAGTTGTTTGAAGGTTATCCAAGCGAGAGTACGCGTAGCACTTATCTATCGTCTAGATGCTACGTCTTTGGAAGATGGTATGTGCGAGAAATTGGAATGCATATAAAAATATGCTGTTGATTACAACATAAAAACATAGGATAATGACAAATAGCTTTCTTAAGGATTTAAATTTAGAGAAACTTTTCTTTCGTTTCCTTCCCCCATTGCCTACTGAGAGTTATTTCTATTGTCGAATCTAGAATAGTTGCGAACTGTTCAAAAGATAATTCTGCTGCCTGCCAAGGAATGTGATATGAAAGCAAAGATACTGACATTATAGATACTAGCATAGTAGGAGTGCAGGTAGTTCTTATCTTTATTTCTCATGTTGCTTTTAACTGACACGGTGTAGCCATTCATAGTTATATCCATCACAAGCTTTTAAACTGAAGTGTAAGCAAGAACTGAAGAGAGCCGATTTCCCCCAATAATTCATCTTACTTCTTAATAAGAATGTGTTTACTTTTGGTTCTTTGGCTTATCTTGCCTCAAAGCTGACTGCAGTTTTCTAGTAAATTTATTGTCTCCACCCCTTCTTCTAGACTATTTCTTGGTTTTAAAGAATTTTGGAGGGTTACTCTTTCATAAGCTTAAACCACATAAGGATGTTGCTTTTTCTAACCTAGTGCGCTATCATGTTTTACGGAAAGGGCTTTCTGTTGTCTATGATCTTTTAATTAGGAATTTGATGCCAATTTTGATGGTCGATGTCATGCTAACCAGCAGCAGTCAAATCTTGTCAAAACTTTGATTTAGCCTTCTGAATATGCTTATAGCTCGCCACTTGTTTATAGGAAAATACTAAGACAGCGATGATGATGTTGGTAGTATGCTTCTTTCTACATCATGGTATATTTTTTTGGTGTTACTGTAAAACTTTATTTGAGTGGCATAATGCCCTTTTCTACTAGTTGGTACCACTTCCAAATCTTGTAGAATTTACACACATGTGATCTTACTTTCTTATTCACACAAAGGTTATTCTTCCATGCTGCCTACTCTCAATGTGTGTTCTATGTTTTCCATATTGAACCTTAATTCTTAATGTGTTTATCACCATATTCATGAATTTGTGGTTTATGCAACACTGTGCCTGTGCCCTGTGTGCGTAGTCATCTGATATGTGCGTCTTGAATAGATGAGAGAACATTGATTATGATCAAATGCTTGTTTGTGCCTGATCACTTCAGATCGAGTTTTTGGACCTACAACAACCACTCGTCATGTGTATGATATTGCTGCTCAGCATGTTGTCAGTGGTGCTATGGAGGGTGTAAATGGTAAATACATTGTTTTTTTGGTTATTTATACTTGTTCCTTTCACTATTCAATTTTGTCCAAACTGAAATGCCAATTATTTTTTTGAAGGGAATTATGCCTCTTTGTTCTGCATTACTTTTTGTTTGTTCAGTTCAGTGAGCTATTTTTGTTATAAATTACTTTTGATACTTTACGGGTTTCTTATGACTATGCTGGTGTTCATGGCCTTAAAAACACAATCAGATATCTGAAATGAGTATTTTTTGTGAATGCAATTGCTTCAATCACTATATCTGAGATGAATTCCCTGTATCGGTAACCTGGAACAAGTTAAACCTATTTGTCATAAGCTAGCTTAGACAATCTGGTTTTCTGAACTAACCTACTGCAGTGGAAAGCAACTAAATTTTTTTTTACTGTTACAGACCCATAATACCTATTTTCACGTCTCAATTTTCTGTACTGAAAACCATACTAAGATGTGATTAGATTGGTTGTAGTTGAACTGAACCAGGAACCTGATCTAAATAATGTATGGTTGGAAATTGTAGAATTGATATATTGCATACTCTGACTGCACAATGTATTTTGTTCATCTTTTCGCAATTTCACCCAGTCAGTTTCACATTTTAGTTAATCCTGTTTGGCTGTGTCTTATTGTATAGCCGCTTGATGATCTTTATAAGTGTACAGCATTCTCAACTCCAGAATGCTCCAATTTCATATTCTTTTTCCCATGAGGCATTGCCCATTTTTTTTCTTCTAGCTATTATCTTATTGGTCAAACCTGCTAAGCTGTCAATCTCCATCCTAGCACCCCCCCTTCAATCACCAACAGAATAAATAAATAAAAAAATTAAAAAACCCACAGTACCTATTTACAAATTGGGTTGGGTTTGAAACTTGTAGTCGTAGGTCACGTTACAGTCTTAAAATTTTTAATTTTTGTTGAGAGCAGTAATCCAGATTTTGGGATACAGGTTTCTTTGTTGTTGTAGTAGTAATTTTTGTTGTTGTTGCTAAGAGAAGTAATCAAACTTGCACACTATAAGCCGCACCAATGTGGATTCACTAACCAACATGTCAAGTTATGTTTCTTGTTTGAATCATGTTAACAAAACTTATATTAGCTTCCATCATGCTTGTGAAAACAACGAAGGAAATGCTAATTAAAACAATACTTGAGACAGGAAACCCAACAACCACCAACAACCCAACACACATCACACACTAATCAATGCAGAATGATGTTCTTGTGATTAAAATTTGCAACTTTGTTATATTAGGTGGGTTCAATTGGGTCACTTGGTCCACAGAGCCAACTCAACCTGAAGAATCAGATGTGTTGACCCAAGTATGACTGCAATCTGTTTATGCCCAACTGTAGCCTGCTAACTTAAGATGAGCTGTCAGATTCAAGTTGGGTAAATCTTGGATCAAAGCTGCCATTGTTACAAACATGCACTGACGAACGCCCACCCAATAAACAAGCCAGCAACCTCCTGCAACTTGAAATCACATATACAGTGGTAATGTCCTCATGTATTCCCTCTGCCATGCTTCCCTGTATACACGGACAAATATGTCGAAGAAGCAGAAGATGGTGATGATATGGAAATTTATATCATCACTCTCGAGAAACTGTAGAAGAAATATAAAAGAAAGCAGAAGGAAATGGAAATTTGTTTTATCACTAAAATAATTTATTTTCCTGTCCTACTTCACCACTATCGAGAAAAGAGGTGCGGAAAAAGATAATAGTGGTTCTTTCTATTACCTGGTTCAGATGATCAGAGAGACAATTATTGCCTGTCCTGTTCGTGTTATTCCACTCTCTTCTGCCATTTGTTAACGAGGAAAGCAAGGAAAGATAACTGAAAGTAGGTGCCAAAATATGAGCTGGCACAAAATAAATGTGACATTATAGAATGATGATTGGATCTTGTGGATTAGATTTATCCCTTGTATTCATGATAATAGCCTTTATTTTATTTAATTTTTTATTTTGAAATAGAGGCTGGAGCTTGGCCTTGAACCTAGGATCGTCCATAACCTGACCCGGAGGAGCACAAAGATCCATATAGTACAAGTCAAAATAGGTAGAAAGTTTGTCTGGTTTAGTCTAGGTTATAGAAGCAAATAAGATACTCAGCTAGGTTTTGCAAAAAACAACAGTTCTGGAAGGGATCTTAAGGCTGAAATAGAGAAATTTTGAAGAACTCTAATGAAACAATAACAAAATCAAATAAAAGAGAAAAATAACTGGAGATTAACACATCTATTATGGATTTCACATCCAAATCACATCACATGATTATGGCTTGTTGAAGGAAAATTTCAATGCAATCAATTTTCTTATAAAATTCAATTCCTTTTTTTTTCCTCCTGATTACACAAATAAGGCTAAACTTTTATTATACCAGTAGAAGACCTGTGCTACGCGATGGGTTAAACAGCACAAAAAGCTTCCTACAAAGGAATACTAATTATATAACATGCATATTTTTAGCAAAGTTCCATATAGTTGTATATTTTTGTAATACCAGTCTCTCCTAATTTCTCAAATATGTCATACAAATCCACTAGCTTAAGTTAACACACCATTATTTATTGAGTACAAAGCGCACACCGGGGTGGTGGGGGTGGGGGTGGGGGTGGTGGAAGAAAGGCATTATAAAAATAATTGCAAGAGCTACTACACTACACATGTGAAGTTCATGCCTTAATTGTAACAACCTTAATTTGAACAGCCTTAATTGTCTTTTCTTTTCTTCTATATATCATCAAGTGTTTATAGAGTTTTAGAAACCCAACTTCCGAAAAAATATGTTGAATCTTAAACTTTTGCAACAAAACACCCAGAATTTGCAGTATGAAAATATGTAACAACTTATAATTTGCATTTATGTCTCCAAAAATCTATAAAAAAACTTATAAACTGCACATATATCCAGAAGATTGGGAGGTTCTTGGTTAAAAAAAAAAAATCCAAAAGCTATCTATACATCCGAAATATATCTAGAAAATAGTAGTTATTAAAACTGGGTTATATGCATTATAAAAGTTCATATTAATCAAATCCATAGCATCATCAATTCTTGTTGGCTTTTTCCTTCTTCGACCGTTTCATTGTTTTTTCTCGAACAACATATTCTTGGCCTTTTCCCTTTCTTGGTACATCTGTTATAGCTTTATAAAATCTAGCTTCGAAAGTAGATGCTACTTTAAAAAAAATGTTGGCACAACCATGGCCCCGACCATAATCACATCTATTTACTCTTTCTCATCCCAAAACTCTTCCTGTTTCAAATCAGACTGCTCATCAAAAGATTGAAATGGGGAAAAAAATATAATTATGTTGCTATAATTAAATTATATAATGCTCTAACAGTCCTCGTAAAAGTCTGCTATCAATTCTAACATTTTATTACTATCTACACGATAAAGTTCTTCAATAGATTTTTGTTGTATAATTACATTTCAACTTGAATTCTTCTATATTTCCATTCCCTTTTTGTTTGTGCAAGCCAAAAAAAATTGTCATTTGAAAATGTAGAGAATAAAGAGAAAATTGGAAATAAAAAGCAATTGAGTGCATTCAACATAAGTGCATGTGCGCGTGCACACATTATTACCTTGGGAAAATATTGGACTTGCCTACCTTGGTAGGACCCCACAAAGGAGTAGTTGAGAGGTTCCAACCGAGAGACGACTGTAGCACTCGTAATTTGCTGCAATTGAAGCAACTACAACATAAACATCACCATCAATAACAAGAATTACCAATAAACAGAATAATGAGAAGTACGGGGGTAAATAAAAATAAAATAAGATATGCAATGTAGTATGTCACAATGTCTTGTCCTCGCAACATCGGAGAGTATCTATCACTATGTTCTGATTCATTGATATGGAAGATAGAGTTGGGGTGGGGGATTCTACGTCTAAACAGAAAAGAATGCTAAAAAAATGGGAAAGAGTGTAAGTATAGAAGATAATTTCCAACACGTAGCAAGTGGATTCATTAAATAATTTTTTAATTGAACCTTGCAATCAAGATGCATACAAAATAAGATGAAGTAGATATCCCTCATGCATCGCTCATGCTTCCCAGAACTTTAAGAGCTCACAACCAATAAAACTCTAAAAGCAATGGCCACAAAGCAACCTAAAAAAAAAAAAAAACCTGCAATTACATACTCCTAAATTTAATAAGTAAATATTGCCGAAATAGAAAACAGAAGATGAGAACAGGAGCTGCTACATGACGTAGAAAATAATTTCAACACCCGCAACAACCAAGAGTTGTTTCTTCAGAGTTTGCACTACACAGTATCAAAGCCACCTACTGTGTCAGATGTTGAAGACTAAATTCCAAACCTGAATTCTCATTACAGACTACATATAAAAAGAAGAGGTTATGTTTTTTATTTAGGAACAGAATGTCAAACTAACCTCAGAGAGAGAGAGAGAGAGAGTGAGTTGACAAGCCTAGGGAATTAAAAGTGATATTATAAGTAACATGTGATTAGATCACATTTATCTGGATGATCAGAAGATCGTAGCACCTGAAAGAAGAGTTACCTGAGCTAAGAATATGATAAAGCCAATTTGAGCATTTGCAGCTGATAATCTGCTAAAATATAGTCCTATCTGTAGTTTCACTTTTGAATTGAATGGAGATGCTGGAGATGATTTTCTGATGTCTTGAACTCCTAGTCATATTAATTACTCTCTTTTTCTTGAAAACAGTCACATTAATTTTTCAAGATGAAGACTTCGATTTCTGGTAGCATAGACATACTCTGAAGATGAAGACTTTGATCCCATTGGTTGCATAGACAGATTTTTTTTTTTGGGGTTCATATACAAATTGTAAATGTAACAACTATTTTGTATCATAAAAAAATTGATTATAAGTGAAATTTTGAATTCATATCTGTATGTAGTATAATGGATTATGAGATTTAATAAAAAGTTTTGCAAGTGTCATTGTAGCACAATGGTAAAATCTCTTTGCAGCGGACAAGAGGTCTAGGGTTCACATCCCGCTTGCATCAGGCTATGACCTATATTTCAAAAAAATAAATAAAATAAATAAAAAGTTTTAAAGACTACATATATGCATGCATATATGTATGTATGTATTTATATGTAAATATATGCATCTTCGTATGCATGTGCATGCATGTGAGCACGAGCATATATACACATAAACACGAAGGTAGCTATGATCATAATTAATTAGGATGTTGTTATTCCACTCTACATTATATGATAAACCTTCTAATTTGAAGATCCACATTATTAGATGTGATCTACAACATATGAACTTCTTTGAAACAAAATAAAAAAAATTATGCATTTTAAACATGTCTTACCCATACATTATGTTACCAAAAATTAAACAATTTTATATCATGTTTAAAACCTTCCTTGCATGTGTGGACACTTGTTTTTATGTTTTCTGTTTTAGGGCAGTTATTATTGAGATGAAGAGAAGGCAATACACCCTCAACTAAGGGCATGGTTCTTTATTTATAGAGTAAAAAGTGTACATGTCCTAATAGGAGTAGGAGACTACGAAATAATAGAAAAACCCTATCTTTATTTAATGTTGCAAAATATTTATTGTACTTTAATATTTATGTTTTCTACATCACATCTAGTAGTGTGAATCTTCAATACGGGAGGTGGACCATGCAAGTTAGACTGGAAGAATCCACATCTTGAATACTTGTGGAAGCGCACATGCATTGGTGGTGGTGGTGGTGGTTTTTTTTTTTTTTTGGGGGGGGGGGGGGGGGGGGGGGGGGAGGTTATATGCTTTTGTGAAGTTGGTTCTTTAACATCTTAAGCATTTGGGATGAGTTTTGAGATCTAAAGCAGTTGGAATATTCATTTAGCCATTTGGGTGAGACTGTAAGAGGAGGAAGTGGTATCTTGCTTAATATCTGTATCTTCGTTAGCTACATTGAATCAAAAAGCACCTCATGATATCAGGTATTCAAGAAATCACTTCCCATCGTCATGAAATGTACCATGTAAAACAAATATCTGATTGTGGATAGCTTCATATTCTCGGTATATTTTATAATCTAAGAGCACCTGCATGTGTTGGAGTTAATTGGCTTCTGTAATGAACTTGGCTGGGGGAATAAAACTTATGACTTGTTCTTTGAAGCCAGGAATTTATAGAACTGTTTTAGTCCTCTGCACAGAATGAGCATGTTTACACTTCATTTCTCAGTCATCCAAAGGGGAATATAATAAAAATGGTAAATATGATTGTTATTTTGGTATAGTTACTTGCCCTTTAATATGGAAGTTAATTTCGGGGTATCAGGTATGAAACAAAATTAGCAATATTGGAAGAAGCATTCAAGCACAGACTGTAAATTATAAACATGTGAGAAATTACTCTCTGCATTTTTTTATTAGAAGATGTACTGCTTATCCTTGTTGTACTTTTTCTTCATGATTTACAAATAGTATCCTCTTTATGTTTGTCAGGAACAATTTTTGCTTATGGAGTAACGAGCAGTGGCAAGACCCACACAATGCATGTGAGTCTTATAACTTTTCAACTTACAATTCTATATTATATGTTCATTCAAGAAAATAAGCATAAAGTGTAGTCTGTTATTCTCTTTTATCTATGAAGTTCTATACTTTGTTATTGCACTTCTTGCTATATTTTGTTATAGTCATGATATCTTATCATACTATTATTTGATTAAAGAAGTTGAAAGTTCTTGACTGCACTAGGTGGCCTCAATTGATTGCTTGAAACTTCAAATTGTGAGTTAATCATGCTCCTTGCTAAAATTTTAGATAGATGAAAGATACCAGGTGTCATTATCTTCCTAGATGTTATTAGAGGATAAACCTCTAACTGGCAATAATGATAACATCAGGCTAATACTGGATACATGTAAACAAAGACTGAAGCAGTGTGTTTGCCAAGTGAAATAATGCAAAAAGGACTGACATGATCAAAATTTATTGCCGCACAAACAGTTGGGAGGAACAATAACATTGATTTAAGTAAACAAAACTATCTTTTAGCTAAAAGCTAATTGAGGGCTGAAAGAAATAAACTTGCATGACATATAGGAGAAAATTATAGCAATTATTTTAAATCTCCATTCAAAGTTAAATAAGAATTCTAGGGGTTTTATTATAATGCCAAGAAAGTGGAAGTTTGAATTGGACTCATTTATTGCTCCATGGAGTGAAAACTAGAACTGAAAGCTAATATTTGTAAGGAAGCTAAAGCCATTTATCGAATTAGTCTCAATTAATTCCCTTTGTCCCACATCTATTCTCACATGCGATGCTGCACGGCCACAACCACACGAATACGAACACCACATATTGACATGTGACAAATTTTTAAAAATACACATCACACCTTTGTCTTGCACATGCGTGAGACATATCCGACACGATTTGGCTTCATGATTTGAGTGTCTGTGCTGCCTAGCTTAGCTCACATGTTCCCACTTAATTAACACAAAGAGTGGGTAACTCTTTTGTGGCGAAGAGAAGGTTGGTTGACATCATATGACATATATGGTTCACATGAGCTTATATGCTTGAAAAATTTCACCCGAGATATTTGGAAATTAAAATTTGGGTGCTAGTTGGCTAAACTCACATGGGCAAATATACTAGTTTTGAAGCTCCATTGGCCACAGGATTTTGAATATAATTGAAGCGTCGAACATGCAAGACAGAAACCTTAATGTCTTAATCCGAGCGTTATCTTTTCACATTAAAGATGCATGCATTTGTAGAGATCCATAGTCCTTTGTTGGGCTCTATAAACTCAGGGACATGACTTCCTGAGCCTCTTTTTAGTTGATAACAGAACTAAATCATGTATTGCTTGTCTCACAGTCTCGTATATCCAATGGCTGGATAATCCATCTGATGGTCATTTCCAAAAGTAGTGTCTGTTCAATATCAGCTTGCCTGTATATACAGTCTATCAGCTGGCTAGCAGAAACCTCATTGATCTCATAGTGCAAACTCTAATGAGTTAGGCCAGCAGCTCTTCTTTTCTCATCATTATTCATTGAATCTTGATGGTCTTTAATTGTCTCCATGTGCTTGCTTTTGCTCTTAGTTCTGATTCTTGTTATCTTGCTTATTTCTATATAGAAATATAGGAGTAATCTACTCTGGTTAAACCTTGAAGCATACTGTGACATCTATAGTTTTGTTGTTTATAACTTATGCACGCTTACTTTTCACCTGTTTTCCCTGCAATTTTGGGAGAACATTCTATATATTATATGCTGTATGTAACCATCTGGTTTATTTTGAATGTTTTGTAGTGACAAGTTGATTGGTTTGGAGTTTGAAACAATAATTCTATCCTTTATATTAATTCTCTCTGAGTCCTTGAATCACAATGCAGTAATCATTAATAGTGCAGTGATAATGAAGTAATGAACATATCAAATAGCTATGCAGCTATGGACATATCAAATAGCTATGCAGCTATGGCATAACATAAATAGAATCACATTTTATTAATTAAGGTAATAAAATGACTTTGGATGAGGGAAAAGATTGTACTTTAAACATATTTCGCCTACATACCAAGACTTGTCTCTTCCATTTTTTATCAACTATTGCAGCAACTTCTTTTCAGCCCAGTTGTGGTGACCTATTATTGTGTGTAGCGCATGTAGAATAGGAAGACTTGCTTTAAAATGTTACTCTCTATAAAGAAAAGTTACTTCCCTTCCCTAACAATGCCTTTGATGTTTCAGAGGAGCTTTTATCTACAGGCTTTAGTAATTTGTATTTGAATGCTTATGTCTATTATTCCAATAAAATTTCTTAATTTTTCACAAGGACACACTTTCCTTTTTATATAAATTTATTTCTCCTTGTAAGTGTTTACTCATATTAAAGCCCTGAAACTGGAATGCAGACACTTTTTTGTCTTTTGCTGTTTATCTTAAGTGTACAGCGTACTTCATCTTTATATTTATTAGATATCGAATTGGTATATTTGGGAACAAAGTAAACTAGAATGTTTATTTCTTGATGGTGGCTCCTACAGGGAGAGCAGAGGTCGCCTGGGATTATACCGTTAGCTGTAAAAGATGCATTCAGTATCATACAAGAGGTGATGGGATAGTATGTCTTTTACTATTCATTTGCTTTTGTATTATGAATATATTCAATTTTCAAAGTTCAGCAGTTTATTCTATTACTTTTTTTTGTAGACTCCAAGCCGTGAGTTTCTCCTTCGTGTATCATATTTGGAAATATACAACGAGGTTTGTTCTGTATTTCCTTTCAGTTGTTTTAATTGTTTCTAATCGTTATAATAGCATAAAAGGTTATAGCTTCATATTCTTTGGATTTATGGAGTTTGTTCTGTTGGTCTGGTTGAAAATCCATAGTAGTCTATTATGATATTATTCAATCATTTAATTTGTTTCAAACTTGTAATTTGAAAAGTTTCAAACTTGTAATTTGAAAGTCAAGCATAATCTTTTATCATCTATATGTTAGCTTTGTCTTCCCATTGGCTCATCCATGTCTAAACTGGGTATCCTGTTTTTCTAACTTAAGCCAAGTAGCTTGATTGTAAATTCAAAGGTGTTGCAACTTTATTCGATTTCTCATTTGAAATCTGTCTTGAACCAGTGTTTGATGTTCTATCGCCTATGCAGTGTTTCATATTGTTGTATGATTTTGACTCGGACCAATTTGCGCCGTGTATTGTGGAAAAGATTACATGTTAGTGGTGGAAAATTAAATAAGTTGACAATGTCATCTTGTTATTCTTATGTAATGTGATCCATCTTGATTTTTCTGTGCGCATGCTCACCAACACACAACATACACCTTTATGTGTATGTATGACGTGCATGTGCCTTTATGTGCATGCGTGTGGACTCTGTTGTGCGCTATGTGTTGTTCTTTTGTTTTGGGGTGTGCGTGGTATTATAGAACTGTGGCTATTTGTAAAATTTTAATTCTACTTGCACTTTAGCTGTAATTTTACTTTGATGGTTTATTGTGACGGCTGTGGAATAAGGGGAAATTGTTTCTCGATTCTTTGATTGTATTATTCTAGATTACACGTCTTACTAAAGATAAAATGCTTGCAAAACCTTTTCATGAATGGAACACTTTCCTCATGGCCCAGTTTCATGTTTTTAACTGCTTCTTTCTGCTTAATCATTGATTTGGATTTATATGTGATGAAACTGGGGTGAATCTTAGGAGTCGTTTCATTGGAAAAAAGAATAATGTATGTTGTGTTTCATAATTTTGAAAGCAATGGAACAATCATTATCTAGATAAACGTTCAGTACAAGGATTCTGATATGATGACCATAGCCACCAAAAATATTACTAGAAATCATGTTGCAAGGGAAAAACTGGTTGTCAAAAGAGTGATTACCGCATCTCCAGGTACAGATACGAATAATCTCTGAATCTTCTGTATTCATATTTTAACAAATAGGTATATCTGTATCCGCTTTGTTTAAAATATTGATACAGATATGAATAGTGGTGAACTATATGGAATATCCAAATGGATCTTATCTGAATAGCCGATTACATATCCGAGAATTCAAAAATATGTCTTGGTGAATGTGTTCAAAGTCTATTTAGTATCGCAAACTGTGTGATTTGATGTATATTTTTTTTATTTTGACACCTAGAAGGTCTAAAATAAATTTAGAACTCATTTTGTATTATTAAATATATTCATATCATTTGCCTAGTATCCGTATCCTATTCAAAAATAAATTTTTTTGGGGTCAAATATAGATACTAAGTTCAATATCCGGACATCATCCGTATTCATATCTGTGACAAGAAAATGTATACATATATGGTAATACTTATATGTGCTGTGTATCCGACTGTCTACACCCTTATCTCGAGGCATGTAAAAGTGAACTTTCAGGCTCCCGTGGAAGAATATTCCTGTAACAAGATAGAAACAAAAGGACGTAGCTTCATATGGTCCCCACTCGAAATACTGCAATTAATGTAATTGGAGAGTACGTGACATAGTTTGTCTACAAAATCGAGGCATGGAATGAAGATAAAGAATTCCTAGTAGTTAGGATTGATGAGTCTTTCCCTCAGCGACACTTAGTAATTTATGCATGCATGGTTATATCTTCCAAATGTTGTAAATTTAGATTATTTGTGATGTTACATACACAGATCACTATAGCAAGAGTAAAGTCTTTGCCTTAGAAGTGTCAGGGTTGGCTAAACGAATCCTTTTCTCCATTATGCTTTATTAAGCAATCTCTGTAGAGTTAGAAACTACCATATAGGTCCTTATCCTTTGATTTATCCTTTCACTTCTCTAACCAGCTCATTCATCATCTCCACGCGGCATTTTCTCCCATATAAAATGATTCTGTTAACTTTTCCTGATGTGTGGCTACCTCAAACTTCTTATGAGAATTGTTCATTTTCTTGTTGTATCTTTTACTATATTGTCTTTGTTGTCTGTGTTCATTTCAACTATTTTAATTGTCTTGTATAAATTTAAATTTAAATTACTAAGTTCAAAGATTAATTGATTCTAAACTTCTCTAAACCTGTGTTCATTTCCACTATTTAAATTGTCATGTATAAATGCACAATACTACAATACAAAGATTAGTTTACTCTAAACTTCTCTAAACCCCAGTACTAAACCTTGATGCTCATTAAGACATATCAATGAGGTAGTCACTAAAGAGTCATACATTATTATAAATTTATTTTTTGATGATGAAGGCAAATGACAATCCTTCAATTATAGGTGACTTAAGATTAAAAGCAGCCTCGTAGAATGGATAGCTCCAATTTAGAGTGTTGATGTCTCATCATAAAATTTTGACAAATCTTTGCACGAGGACTTCTTCTTCATAACGGACTCCTTTTGATGGAAAATTCTTACATGATGATGATGTTAGAATTTTAAAAGCAGCAAGGTATGTGATTCTGTTGGATAAAATTAAAAAAGGACTTTTAAGTGCCTTAGGTATCAAAGCAAATCAGATAAATGTAAACAAAAGAGATATAAACAATCATCTCTTTGCTTTGTTTGAGTACTAATATCGACAACGTGATCTCATGAAGAAAAGATAGGATGGCTAGGATAGTTGATCTAGGTTCAGGAGCAAAATCTTTTGAAAACAAGAACCATTTAGCCAACTATGTAAATCTGGTTCACAATATAGAATTACCTTCAAAATATTAATAGGTTTATGTTGAAGTATAGGTCAGAAGAAGTCTTATACTGTTCAAGTTTGTATTCTGGGAAAGTGAAAAAGTTTCTAAAGGCAGAGCAATTGAAGGGAGGGTCATTGTTGGTTTTGATTTCCGTCAAAAATTTGAAATTAACTGCATATTTTCAGTTAGTATTTTATGTTATTAGGTGTCATATTATATCCAGTTACGTCAAATTATATTCAAGTAGCCACATTCTTCCATATACAGTTTGATTCCCTTTTGTAATGAAAAGTTTACACCATATTATACTTACTGAAAATTTTCTATTTCAGGTTGTTAATGACCTGCTGAATCCAGCAGGCCAAAATCTAAGAATTAGAGAAGATCTTCAGGTATGTTCCATTACTTTTTAATTGTCCATATACATTAAACCTATAAGAATATGCTCTTTTTGACTTATTTTGGCTTTATCTGTACCTTAGAGTTGATTGCAACTCCCTAAAGCAATGTATCACCTTACCCTTCTTCTAGACACATTTCTAGTATAGGAGAATTTTGGAGTGTTGCTCATTGGTTGAATGGGATTTAACTGCATGATCAATATCATAGCTTTTACTGCCCGTTAACCAGCCTTCTTGGAGTTATGGTAAGCCCTCTTTCAACTATCTTAGTTCACTTAGCCAGGAATTTGACATCGATTTCAGAGGGTTGATGTTAGGTTGACAGATTGTCGTATTAGGAATTTGCACCATTTTTTAAGAGGGTTGACGTTAGGATTTTGAAACACCTAATAAGGTTGATGTTAGGTTGACAGATATTGTGAAATATTTCATGAGTCTTGTATCCCACATGTAAAAAGGGCTTAGATGATTATGATCACGAATGAATATTAAAACTGTTCCTATCTCAGTTTGATTTCAGTTCTTGGACCTGGGAGCTCATTTCTATTTCTTGTCTGCGTTGCATGCGCCAAAGAAAGTGACCCCTCTTGACGTAAAATGTAACATGAGTTACTTTGAGGGGGTAAAGTGATGATTTTTCATAGTTCGGGGGTAAAGTATTAAACCCTTGATAGCATAGGATTTTTTTTTTGCAATTAACTCACATATATAGAGTTTGATGAGGCTCCTCGACGGAGCATTTGGAACCAAATCCTACCTATTGCAATTAGATGATTGGACATCTAATTTGAAGATTCTCTCCATTGAAGTTAATCTATATTATTTGGAGTGCTTATGAATTCAAATTTAGACTATTTTAAGTTTTCTTACCACCCATCAAATAACTCTAAAATGAGCGACCAAAAATGGTGAATTAGTTAGTTTTATGGTGTAAGGTATTCCAAACCCAACAAAAATTGGCATCCAAGGGTTTTAAAGTATTTAGAACATGACTCAAAGGTTAGATTTTCAATTTATACTCCCCAAATCATAGATCAACAAAACTCTCCACCTTTACCCATCCATCTTTAGGCTACTTGGCAAACAAATAAGAAATGAGAAAAAACATTTGATTTTTTATTTCTATGCATTTTATATAAAATAAATCATGTTGAACGGTTTGGATCATCCATTAGAGATGCATAATATATACTTTCTATGTGATAGAATCCATATTCAAATCTTGTCGATTCTAGTCTTAAAATTTGGAATTTTTCTAGTGAGAACCGGTCTCAAATAATCTTTGTAGAAACTTTCCGATAGACCTTCCTATGGAGGATGCACTCCGTTTATGTTGATCTAAACACATTAAATAATCTATGGATGAAAAATCAAGTGATTTGAATGCTCTTTACTCATGCATCAAGTTTTTTCAAAATTATTTGAATTTCAACCGTTAAAACTTGATTTCAATTGATGCATGAGTAAATAACATTCAAATCACTTGTTTTTTAATCAATAGACTATTTAATGTATTTAGATCAACATCAACGAATATATGTGTGTACGGGCGCGTGAGCGCATGTGTGGGTGCATGGGTAAACAGGATCTACAATGGCCTTGTAGATGACTATCTACAATGGGTGCCATGTTGACTACCGGTGAACCATCCTTTATCGTATCCAGATGTTCCCATGTCTACTTTATGAAAATTAGTCATATTGTCGTGTTCTTGTCATATAATATCCATGGTTGTGTCCATGTCCATGCTGCATAGGTTATATTCTCCATTCAGGAGGAGGAATAGGTCTTCTAAGAAAAACACTCAACTGTGCACTTGATCTTTCTAGACGTCGACCAAATTTCACAAAGTCTTGCATCTGGGTGTTGAAGTGATGTCAACCTTCTGATAATAAGTGCCAACTTGCAGGCCAAGTCGAAAACCATTTGATATAAAAATTTATACAGTCTAACTGTTTGATTTATCCATCTTTGACATTGTATTTATTTTAGGTTTAGTTTTAAGATATTTCAATTGCAGTATTTTGTAGTTTCGTGTGCGCTCTCATTATTTTCCTTCTTTCGGTTTAATTGGCTTGTGCGTTGTCCTTTTCTTTATCTTGTTTGGGGTTCTTTTTTGTTGGAAAGATGGTCAGTATTTTGCGGATAGTTAAAGATCAAGTAAATCTATTCTTAACTTTTTTATCAGATATATGGAACGTCAATTAAGCTAGATATGAAGAATATATGCTTACTGCGTTGTAAAATATTACACATTTATACAATCAATTGATTCAGTTAATTGATCTTGCGATTTTGTTGCTTTCATGTGCATGTGTTTGTGAGTTTTTTTTTTTGGTGGGATTTTTTTTTTGTTGGGGGGGGGGGGGAGGTTATGATGGTGCGTTTGTGTGTCTGTGTATTAATTTTTTTCAACCAACATTTGTTTTATAGAATCTTCCTATATCATTTTTAAAATGGACATGTAAATAAACATTTTTAGATCTTTTTCTTTAAGATGCTATCTATTTTGTAAGTGCTTATAAAATAAATATATAATAATTTCTCAAAAGGTTTTAAAACGAAGATCTCATCCTTATGTCATAGTAGTAGTTAAAGTAACAATTTTCAGACATCTTTCACCTAGGTAAAGAAAAGTGTCCTAACAGTATTCTATAGGTGTTATATAGATTTCCCATACAATGCGGTGTCAGTATGTGTGTGTCTGGAACTAGTTTCACCATGCACAAGTGTCCCACTCATACATAAATTGTTTGGTAACTATGAGACTCCCTCCTACTATTCGGCTTTTGGGAAGTTCTTTTTCGCTATGCTTGGAATCTATATTTTTGTTAGAAATTGGATCTTGTCCACTGGTTCATTGAGAAATTTATAAATTCCTAGTTACTAATATTGTGTGTGGCTCCAATCTAAGTATGGAAAGATTCATACAATAATTCATTCCGATGGTGGAGTTTAACAAAGGATGGGCCTGTAGGAAGCCATTGACATGGCTATTCCTTGTAGAAGGTAACTAGAAACTTGATTTCTTGTTCATCTACATTATTAAATCTTGGCTCCATGTTAACGATATGCTATATGATCAAACTATATAGAGTCACATTGACTAAATAAATAAAGATAATAATCCTGATTGACAAGTATAAATTTTGAAACTTAAAATGCAATTTAGAAACCTCTCGCATCATGTCCATTTGAACTTTAGAAGGATAAACTTCCTCAAGGCTGGCAATCTCATCCAATCCAAGCACCTGACCTGTACTCTACCTGAGTTAGTTGGCTTAGTTCACTGTATATACAATTCATAAATGGACTGACATATGTTTGCAACAACACTTCTATCATGAACCTGTATCTATGTCAGGTATGCCCTAATATTCCTTGGATATTTGCAGGGCACTTCTCTTACATGTCCTTAAATAAGGGCATGCATCTATCCTGTGTCCTCAATTTTCATTTATTTTTAATTTCAGATGCTCTTTTAGAACTTTCTGATGCACATTGACACTTGGATACTCCCTTGATATGCATCACACATAATGTTGGCATATGTTTGTCTTTCAGTTTTAATGTCAAAATCTAATAATAGTTTAGATATATTAATAATAAGAGTTTAGATTAAGTTTCAGCCAAACATGAGATATTTTAGTTCCTCTAAAGAATGAAAAAAATATGTTTCATTTATCAAAAGCGTAATCATTGGCAAAAAGTTCAGACACCCTATTTTCAAGATTTGTCTATATGATTTTTGGGTTGGATACAATAACAAGAAGCCTTTAGCCCAAAGTTTGGGGTTGACCATATGAGTTAATTTTCTCGATGCTTCTCTATTATGGTCATTTCTTTATTAACTAATCTCTCTTTTTCATTGTCCCAATCCATTTCTACTTCTACTCCCTATAGTTGCATAATTGTGATCATATGTCTCCTCTTAATTGACATCACACTCCAAATGGCGGACCATAGTGGCACTATAGCAGCCGCTATGGTGTTTCTGGCCATAGCCCTCTACGCTCGCTATTCTTAGCGGCCCTCCATAACATGTAGAAGTTGAAGTGGGTGCTAAAGCTCTTGCCAGCTCGTAAAGCGAATGTTTTGGTAAAGCACGCAATCCACTAAAGAGGGTTTATCCATTTAACTTATTAACCATCCTCGATCTAGACGCGATTGGTAAGAATAAGATCTACTTATCACCCCCTTCTTCTCATAGCTTCAACTTCACCTTCTTAAATCAACTTCACCTTCATCTACTCATCACCCTCCTTGTACTTATAGTGGTTCTTATGCTTCAGTGCTAGCAATCATTAGAAGCGAGTTGTCCACGACAAGTTCTTCTCCATAGAGAAGGCATGTTGTTCTTTCAATTTTGTTCAGGTTTACTTTTTGGTCGTTCCTCCTTTTAAAGGAAAGGATAAAAGCAGAGTAATTCTGTGACTCTTTTTTATTTTTGTTCGATCTTTCTCTAATTCTTCTACTAGAGTTAATCAACAACACTTTACTGTTATTTACAAGTTTTTTCCGTCTGATTTTCCTGATTAGTCAAAATTTTGACAATTTCTACTTTAGTTTTTTTGGCTTTTGGTTATACCCGGTTATACCCGATCAAGGTTTTTCTCTACCTCTCACTCTCATTTTGGCCCTCCTATGAATAAACCCCCCTTTGACATGAACTTACCTCTTCTCTTTTCGTTTTTCTTTTACCTCATGTTGCTTTAGAAATTTGTTTTTTTAGCTATTATTAGAATTTAGAGTAATTCATGCATGATGTATCTATTGATTCTTAAAATTTTCAACTAGACATCTACATAATACACTTCTGCAATCAATCATCGTCAATCATTATAAGAAATTTTAATGCATCTCTATTTTTTCTGTACTTCAATTTTTTTTAAGAGTGTCGTCTTATGTATGTATGTGTGTGTAAAGCTTTTAATTTTTTTTTAAGGGTGTCTTATGTATGTGTGTGTAAATAGATAGATAGATATACTTGTGTCATTCCGGAAGGATTCGAGTCCGAATCCTTCCCATTCAAATACATCCCTACGATATTCGAATACAAGATCCACTCCGTTGAAGTTTGATCGATATTTTTTCAAGTATCTATAAATCAAAAATCAAGTGTTTTGAATATTTTTTGCCCATCCATCAAGCGGCGCAAAATGGACGGCTGTAAGTATTGAGTTGTTTAGATCTATATCTTTAGACATACAAATTCTCGATCCGACCATTTGATCATGATCTAAACATTTAAAAACTCCTACAAACTAATTTTTGTTAGGTTTCAAATGTTAATTTTTGTTAGGTTTCAAATGTTCTATGCTGTTAAACTAAGCAACTCACTATTTAGGCCGTTCGTTTCCCCCCTACTTGATGCATGGGCAAAAAATATTCAAAACACTTTATTTTTGGTATATAGATACTTGAAATAATATAGATCAACTTCAACATTCGAATGTCGGATGTTGGTATTTGAGTGGGAAGGATTCGGCCTCGAATCCTTCCGGAAAGACGCAAGTTTATGTCCTATATATATATATATATATATATATATATATATATATATATATATATATATGTTAAAGATAAATTATATATTACATATTAATTGTACTTTTTTTATTAATTTAAATACTCGTGTCACTTTATCGGCTGCTAAAGCCGTGCTAACTGCTTTAGTGGGCAGCGGCACATCCAGATATGCTTTGCTTTCTACTATGTAGAACACTAATTGGCATGCTGATCAGCCTCTGCTGCACATGTCCAAATATCATCCTAAACAATTCTCCCTCATCTTTTTCTTGGTCGAAGAAAACTTTAACAACTTATCCCATCTTTCAGCATATTGCCACTCTTCCATGTCAACTTTCTCACTTGGGCAACAATCTTTTCTTGAACATGCCATTTGTTACTTGCCCGACATTTTTATCCATAAAGACTGCTGGATTTCTAGCCATATTGTAAAATTTGTTCGTTCAACTTCATTGACATTCTATAGTCCAATGTACAAGGATTTAACCTTTAGTCATTCATAAAAATTAAAATTTTAAATTAATTATTTAAGGATTTAATGCTGTGAAATGGTAGTTTTTTCTAAAATCAGTTTCTGAGCACCTGGAAGAGGCCAGCTAATTGGAGTTCAATTTCTGAACCTGATGTTTAGTAGTCAGTATACATCAAGAATGTTGCAGGCGTCGATAACAGCTACCGTTCAATCCAGAATTTAAATTCTGTCACTTGCATCAGTAAAAGGCTAAAAGCCAATACTGTACATTGAAATCTGGATGCATTGTGTTTTCTAGCTCAAAATGGCCAGCTGAGTTTCTTCCCCGTATGCCAGTGACTTTACTGTGGCAGAATATCTTTGGGACATATCTTCTTTGAGGTTTTCTAATCTCATATTAATCAATGAATTTGTGTTCTGTGCTTGCAGGGTACCTTTGTAGAAGGTATTAAGGAGGAAGTTGTCCTATCCCCTGCTCATGCATTGTCCCTTATAGCAGCCGGTGAAGGTGAGGCTTCTAATTAGTAAACCTAACTCTACGCCGTGAAAAAAGGGATTTGTTACGTTCGCTTACTCACTTCACTTTTTTTTTATTCTCATGCAGCCTACAATTTTATAATTATGCCTTTGGGTGCTGGAATGTTTCAACCATATTTCCTAACTCTGAGATATTAATATATAACTTCAATATTTGGTGATATATTCAACTTCTGTACATAATTTTTTTTTTGATCTTTGGGTGATATTTTCAAAATATCCTCTATTCTACCATTATTACCAGGAATTAAGCTCATTATTCTTCATAATTAGATTCATACTCTATATTCTATAATTATCAATTCAAGCCAGTGAGGCCAGGCTCACTGATAAAGGGGTGGGAGCGAGCGGCTTCTGCGGATTCCCTGCTTCAAATCCCAGCTATGGCGTATGTATTAAAAAAAAAAAAAATCAATTCAAGAACTATATTTTGATTTATTTCTCATTTGCATTTTTTGTGGTTTGCAAATTGGATGCAGTGGTCACTATAGTTTCAATTTATCATTTTTATTTATGTGCAGTCTATCATTTCATCCAACATTCCTTTTATGTCCCCTTCCCATGATAATGCAAGTTGGCTTCCAACTAGGCTGTCCCTTTGCATGCTACACTGGTACCAGTCTACTAACAAGTTACATGAACTGTCAAATTAAGCATTGTTGTTTCATACATGCATATCGGCCCTTTCATTTCCTGAACTTCCTCACCAACTTAAGACTAACAGATTGGAGCCATCACTTCTTTTTATTCCACATCCGACATCCTCGAACTTCTTAATCTGGTTTTCTTGTATTAGTTGTTCCTGTTTTCCCATGTCTTTCAATAAGCCTCATCGCGCTCATCAACATGTAACTGTGTCTGCTGGCAAGTTTTTTTTGCTAGACCCTCTTCAGCACCTGCATATACTATTCCTGCCTCTTATTCCAATTCCCAACATCATACCTCCTAGTGGTTTGCTGCCTCCAAGATCTGTCATCATTCCAGCCTGCCTAACTGATTCCACCATGCCTATTAGCATTTTCACTGCACCTAACCTGTAGTCACAGCTTACCTTCAGCCTCCTTTCCGGCCACATCCTCCAACCTTTACTCGCCATGGATATGCTCTGCCATCGTTTTTACCACCTTCCATCACCCTCTACACCATTTGTGCCACCTTCTAACAATCCCCACAATTTATCTCACCTTCTAACTTCAATAGGATAATCCTTTTCTTATGCCATCTTCTTAAGTGCTTTCTTATTCGGCTTACTATTGGTTTCTATTATGCCTTGATCATGCCCATGATCCACTGGTGAGATCACCATTTAATCTATCCTGTTGATAAAATGTAATTAGAATTATTATCTAATTCTTCAAGCTCATTGGCTTTATTGAATCCGATTTCACAAGTCTAACTTTTAGAAACGTCAAGTCATTTAGGGCAGATTGTCATGGGTTTCAACAAATAGGTGGTGAAGTTAGTAACGTTAGCGTGTGTGCACATGCACAGAAACACTCCTTAGGTGGCCAGCCTAAAATCATATATGCCCTAAAAGGATTGTATATAAGATAATCATGTGGTTTAAACACTTCTTATGTCCTTCTCTATCAATCAAATGGTTTAATTTGTTCTATTAATGAAAAACCATTCATTTTGCATACACTTGATTTATGGTTGAGAAGTATTAAAATTGCATGATTATTTATAGATCATGTGTATAAAAGGATTATGTATAAAATAATCATGTGATTGAAACACTCCTGTCCTTCACCATGGATCAAATGGTGTGATTTGTTCTATTATTGAGAAACCATTCATTTGCATACACTTGATTTATGGTTGAGAAGTATTAAAATTGCATGATTTTTATAGACAGCCATTCGAGGAATTGAAAATCATGATGAATAGTCTGGATCACCCATTAGGATGCTCCAAGTGATTTATACGGATTTCTTGGGTTACTTAATGCTGGTCAATCTTTCTCTGCTTGAATGTTTGAGTTTTAACTGTCACAAGAGTGTTAGCTTCTAAAAACTGAAAGAGAATGCAAAAGTGGTCCTATGCAAAACTTGGCTTGGACTGTTGCAGTGATAGGATATGATTCAACCTTGAAGTTGTAGCAGCCTAACTATAGAAGCTGTATTCTTACAAATTGGTAAACACCGTTCTCAATACCTTTCAATATCTCTGTATGATGGGAACAACAATTGCAATAACCATTGCAAAACTATACTTCTCCATGAATGTTGACGGGCATGACATGACAGTCTGACGCACATGGGAAATTCTTAGATAGTATATATAGCATGACAATGGCACCGAAAGAAGTGTCATCTCAAGCATGTGTCTGACATGGACTCTTTAATGATTGAAATGTCTGTGCTAATCAGGTATGCTGTAGTTTGATATCTGACTTCTGTATTGTGCTAATTATAATTTTTTTTAATCTTGTGGCAGAGCATAGACATGTTGGATCTAATAACTTCAATTTACTTAGCAGCAGAAGCCACACGATATTTACACTGGTACTTGTTAACATGCTTTCTTGAATTAATACTTGAATGTAGGATAAATTGGTACTATATTCTGTTTGGTGTTATTTCCACTGTATAATAATTACATCACTATTTTGGATGAACGACATGCTTCTGTCAGAAGTTTTTCATACCAGCTCGTCTTGTGTGTTGCTTCAGATGAAACTTTTAATAGGTTCCGTTCTTAGTTGATCATATGTTGACAGTCACTGTTGACATGCAAATTGATATTGAAAACATTTTAATTAGATGAAAACACCATTAATGGATCATGGATGCCAAATTAGAAACTGATTGCAAATGCCCTATATTCCTATTAGATTTACATTCATGCCACACAATGTTTTTTAATGATACGGATGCACTTTTTGTGCTGCTCAAGTTAACCGGAAAGAAATGTCTTTGCTTGGATCTGTTTTGGCCTGACCCAGTTGCAAAATATTGTAAAAGGTCAGTCTTGGCCAAGGCCAAGCTTGGATCTCTACATATCTTGAAATACGAGAGGAAGAGAGAACAGAAGGGAGGTCAAAGGAGGCGATTTATCTCTACTGGCTACTTTACTTTTCCCCCTGACAGCTGAAGCTGACCCAATAAAACTGAAGTGTTTAGAAAAAGTGTAGGAGCGAAGAAGAGGGGGGGTGAACTATCTCTCATCTTTTCTCCACTGCCAACCTCTCTTACCCTCTCCCCCTTTTCTAAACAAGATTATTGTTTGATTTAAAGGGTTAGAAGATCGTTCCTAACTATGGGCTATAGTTCTGGTCAAGCTTTATTAATTTTTTAATCTTTTCTAACTTCTCTCAATGTTTCGCCCCTTATTTATGTTTTTTGGTCACTTTTGCTTTCTATCATGTGACCTTTATCTCAAAGGAAACTTCTCAACTGAACTATTTTGTCCATAATTTGTTTTATGGAAATGTCCCCTAGTAAAAGTCGTTCTCCTTCCTTTCTTCATGTTGGGGTTTTCCAATGACATTTCCTACCCAGAACAAAATACTTACCAAATTTCAAAACACAACTATTCTGGATTTGCAAATATCCTGTGAACAGATTAGAGTTATATAATTTGCAGATCAGGATAATAGAATTTGTCAAATCAATTTGTCGTTGATGTAGGACTGCAATTTATTTAGACTGATGAACATGATATATAATCAAGTAGCCACTTTCTGGTATCTTTAACTTCATTCTTGGTTCTAGTTCGGTTTTTATTTGAATAGGGGAAAGAAGACTACTTCACTGCATCATGTATGATATATCAGGGTACATTTGATTTATTCTTTTATTTTTCCCCCAACTGAAGGTGCATTTGGATGTTTTCAAAGTAAAATCAGGTTTTTTGCATTTCTTTGGAAGTTGCTCGATTCTACACTATAATCCGATTACCAAAATTGTAGGTTAAAAATAAAATACTATTATGTTACCCAAAATTTAGATCTTTACTATAGTTTGCGTTTATTATTATTATTATTATTATTATTATTATTATTAAAGAATAGCTTGTGTTTATTAGTTGACAGACAGTGAGAAGTGAATAAAAATGTAAAAGCATGTAGAGAAGTTAGATCAGGGGTAAAATAAATACATTTGAAAAAATGTAAGGGCACAAAAACATATTCCCTAGCCAATAAGTGTGGGTTTCGGATTGCTTCAGAAATACTTACATCCAATCACCAATGGACTCCATTTGTGGGGATTTTTTCTGTGGTTGTGTATTTTTTCCGGGGCGGTGGGGTATAGCATTCACACCCTTTAATCCTAAAGGCTACATTATATATGGTATGGCAACATGGTAAGCGGAATCAGTCCAGGTTGATGAGGTTAGAAAGCTCTATTATTTGAACTTTTCTCTGATTATAAATAAATTGTGATCTAAAACATACGAGATTGCCGCAACAAAGTTATAAGTTCCAAAACCACTAGGGCCCAAAGCCAAAGTAGAAATCGAGTATTCGGTCCATAATTTAGAAAAACATACTAGTCAAATTATTGACGTTTGGCAAGAATAACTTCCTGATGATGATTTTTTTTCCATGGTCTTCACGTAATGAAAGGGAAAAGGTGAGAATGACAATTAAATTTTATGACATTTCTGTAAATATATTATGTTGTTACTTGGAACAAAAAGTACTATGACATATACACTGTTATCTATTTCCATGCAATTTTTACACAGTCCACTAAAGCACAAAATCATTGTTCGAAGAATCGGCCAATTCTGATACGAATCAGCCAAATTGTTTCGAAATCGGCTGACAACGAGATATAATTAGTGGCCAGTATCCGTCGATTACTTCCGACTCCGGTCAATTCCAACACAACTATTGCGCAACAAATTTAACACTATTTTCCTAATTTTGTAACGTAAAAATTTGATTAATTGATGACTCCACTTTTTTGTTTGGATTCTATCTATCTCTTAATCCGACACCACAAAGTAATGGTATCAAATCTTATTTCACTTTAGGTGCCTTGTGGGTATAATGAATATTCTCGAGCCTAACAGAATCCTATGCTTACACTTGTTAAAAACTATAAATACTCCTTTTCCTTGCCAATAATTCCCAAAAGAGAAAATTTGTAGAAACTAAACCAAAAGAGTAACCAAAGGAATAATTTATTAGATTAATTATTTTTTTAAAACTTGATTTGATAGAAAATGTTAAAATTGGTTAAAAATTGAGCAATAATTTGTTGTCTCTGATATAAGTAATTAATTTATAGGAAATATTAGAAAATATTTAGAAAATAGTATCATGAATATAATAAGTAGAATATAATTAGTTTTTTAGATTAGTTATACATTAATTGTTTAAACTTACTTTAATTGTTTGAAATTACTTTGTTAGAACAATTGTTTCTGTTACAAAATGTTGCCATGAATTAACTAATTAAGTTGAAAAATGTTTGAAATTAGTTAGAAAATGGTTGTCATGAATGTAATGAAGTAGAATGTAATTAGTTTGTTGGACTAATTATATTTTAATGTCTTTGTAAATACCCTATTAATTTATGTCTTTGCACCAGCTATTTTGTTGTATTGTAATTTAAATGTTTAAATTCCATCAATTATTCAAAAAAAATGTCAAAATTCTATTAATTATTTGAACAATTGCTAAAACATTTTAATTACTTTTTTTAGAATTTTGTTTTGATCGAAAATGATATCACCGAGACGAAATGCCCGATGTAGCCGATTTCGATACCTAGAACTAATGGCCGATCCCGATGCCAATTCTGAGATTTTGAACTATGCACAAAACACACAAGCACACAGCTGTTGACTGAAACCGAACAACTCCTTTACGACGTATTTTATTTAAAATGGAAACAACTGTATATGTCAAGCTATTAACACATATGTCATGGTTGATCCATGTCAAGGCCATGAGCACAACATAGCTCTTATATTCGATTGAAAATGATTTGTACAGCGCAAGTTTTAATTCAGAGGTTATTTTACCATGTAAAATTGTGGTTTACTTCATGCTTTCTTCTGTATTTCTTCAGGCCAATTCGTACATGTGACGAAAAATTGTTCTTGATGATTGATTTTTAGATGGCAATATTATTTAAATATTTAGTTCTATACTCATGTTCATTTTAATATGTTGGAACAGACAATAGAAAGTAGCCCCTGTGGTGAATGCAGTGAAGGTGAAGCAGTTAACCTTTCCCAGCTTGTAAGTTCAACCTCTGTAATATGTAATTTTGGCTCTCTAGTCCTTTCCACCTGTCAACGTTTGTTGTTTATTCTCTTACTGCCTTTTGTGGCATAGTAATGTTGATGAGTGTTTACTTATGTTTCCTGGTTCTACTATCTATTGTATATAGAATAATATCATACAATGATTTCTTATCCCATTTTGCATTTACTTATATCTGCAGAACCTCATCGATCTGGCAGGTTCCGAGAGCTCAAGGGCTGAAACTACTGGAGTGCGCAGGAAAGAGGGAGCCTATATCAATAAAAGCCTGTTAACTCTTGGAACAGTGAGTCTTTAAGAACATACATTTAAATAATTTGAACTTCTCTTTAAATTAAAATAAATCAGTATGATTTTAATATCTTCTGTTATTTGATAGTTTTTTAGTTCCTTTAAATTTTGTATCTCCTCCAATTTTTCTCTGGGGAGTTGCTTTCCAAAATCCATCAAAATTTTCACAATGCAATATAGTCCAAGAATGGTAAATAAGATGGAACATGGGATGAGAGAAAAACAGAGTTAATGTACTCACTCTGAGTGGAAATGCTTATGTCATCTTTTACTGCTTATATTCTGGACAAACTTTGGATAAGCGTTGTGTGGGTGTACGAACACTGTTTTAGAGAACAAGAGCCTGGGGAGTTGGTTCCTAACTCCTAATGCTCTCTAACCATTCATCCCCGACACTCTGTCAGACAAAGCAGCTTTTTAACTGCTATTATTTTTGATACCCATATTTGTTATTAGTTACTGTTTTAAAATTGGGCTTTTTTTAATTTTTTTAAAATTTTTTTTGATGTATGTGTCTGTGCACACACATGTGGATGCTTTCTTGTGGGGTTGGGGGTGAGAAGGGTGAGGGACGTTTATATTTACAATGTGATTTTAGGTCCTTTGGTGATAAAAATCCTGACCCGCCAACAAATACAAGTTTAGTACTGTAACAAGTACATTGTAAAAGATTGCTGAAACAGTTTCAGCGATAAAACTTAATTTGGAAGATGACAATCTTCTTGTCCGACTTGAATGAATTGAGTTTTTATTGTTTTTTCTCCAATGCATGTTCTGTCTTAATTACTTTTCGATCACCTTTATATAGTGTCTGTTCATGTTTTAGATTAACTGCATGCTTGAACATTTCCAGCATATTTCACCTACTATGAAATGCGGACTTCAGTGTGTACACATCTTGAAGATGCATTTCAGTCTTTATGTTTCTCTAGATATGCGCTGCTTCTGCACACCTATTCTTTCTAGTCACCTATTTATGAATTTTATTTGATCATCTGTATGAGGGTTTCCACCACGTCTATTTCCTATTGTTCACTCGTCTACTGTATGTTCTGAATTTAATGTATTTTCCTTCATTTCAGGTTATTGCAAAACTGACTGATGGAAAATCTACGCACGTTCCATACCGGGATTCTAAGTTAACCCGGCTCCTACAATCCTCCTTGAGTGGTCAAGGCCGTGTTTCTGTATGTTTAGTTACTTCCATTTTGATTTACTTTTCTAAACATGGTGGCCACCTGCTTTTATTTGCTATGTTAATGAAGCTTTTAATAGTTCACATATGTTCCTTCTTACACAGCTCATCTGTACGGTTACTCCATCATCAAGCAATTCAGAAGAGACGCATAATACGTTAAAGTTTGCACATCGTGCAAAACATATAGAAATCCAAGCATCCCAAAATAAGGTGATTTTTACTGGATACCTTGGTTTTTATGATGGTACTGTAAAATCCGCCTTAGAAGGGGCATTTCATTTTATTTGAAACACTGATTTGTAGTGTATTCACTTTTCTTTCCAGCTATTTGCAGTCTTTCATGAGTAAAAGGTTGTCAATCATCTTACAAGAATGAATTATGCAGATTATTGATGAAAAGTCCTTGATTAAGAAGTATCAAAATGAGATTCGCAGCTTGAAGGAAGAACTCGAAAAACTAAAATGGGGCATTGCGACTGTTGGTCCACTGAAAGATATAGGAGGGGATGATATTGTCCTCTTAAAGCAAAAGGTGTGCCTCGAAGTGTAGTTACTTTTTCCATTATAATATATTTTATTCAAAATTTTTGATAACCCATTCTTGTCTATGTTGGCGCATAAAATGTGAGCAATTAATGCTTATACTAAATGTTTGAGTTTCCATCTTTTGCATCTTATTTATGTGCTCCATGTCTATTACTTATAACGTGTTCTGAACTAAAAGGAAAATATAAGTACCATTTTTAAGATATCACCATCATCTTCAGCATAACCATATTGAGAATGCTCCAGAGGAAATTTGACAAAATTATATGAGCAGCTATTAGTTTTACGTCAACTCTCATAATTGGTGCCAAATTCCTGTCAATAAACTATTTCAACTGGGACAGGCTTGCGATAAAACCTAATGGGCTAGCTGGCAGCCAAGAAAAACCTATTGGGCTACCATAAGCTGTCCTACTGTTCAAGCCATATAGGAATCAGTAAAATATCTGTGTTCTAGTAGACCAAGGAAACTAGAGATAACAAACAGACCCTTCAAGGCTTTCTTGTATATAATTTCCCATCTCTTAGCCTTTGTCATGTGAGTTTTTCACCCTAAGTCACTCCTGCCATTGTTTTTGTTTGCGGTGTACCATTTACTGGGTTGGCCTCCAGTTGTGTTGTTAATTTCCATCCCGTTGCACATTTTGTTTTCCTCTGCAGTAACATCTGAAATACTGACATAAAAATAACCATCAATATCTGTCATTTTCGTGATCAGATAATGTGGATCTTATTTTATTTATGCCTTACATTCTTTCTGATTCAAGTTTCTACACTTTAAGGAATATGTGTGGTGAAATATATAATTTCACTTAGTTCTTTAGCACGGTACAATTCTTCTGAATTATCTAATAAATTTTACTACACTTTTTCATCAATACCTGTATTCTGATAAATGAGAATGTTGACATTTGAAAAGCTTGAGGATGGCCATGTGAAGCTGCAATCAAGACTGGAGCAAGAAGAAGAAGCTAAAGCTGCCTTGCTGGGGAGGATACAACGATTAACAAAACTAATCTTGGTGTCTACAGAAACTACACAATCTCCAAGATTTGCTCAACGCCCTGGTCCAAGGAGAAGGCATTCTTTCGGTGAAGAGGAGGTTTGGCAATTAATAAACTATCTACATAAATCTTACGCATAGCATATCCGCAAATTGATTTATAATTTCATGCATTTAGTTCTTCTTCAGTAATATTAAATTCTCGTATGCTAAGCAATCTTGCAATATTTCAGCTTGCTTATCTCCCATACAAAAGACGGGATATGATATTGGATAATGAAAACACCGACTTTTTTAGCCCGGTTGAAGGATATGGTGAAAGCATGGATGAGGTTTCTAAAGAGGAAAAAAAGAACCGAAAGCATGGCCTACTAAATTGGTTTAAGCTGCGGGTAAAGATTTCCTAAAGACCAGACTGTACATAGCATATTTTACTAATATCTCTTAACAATTTAATTTTCTTTTATTCAGTGTTTTCGAGGGGTTTGAATTTACTTTCTTAATGTGTCTGTTTTTTTAGTAGTATTTTTTTAGTCAACAAAATTAATCACTCTGATGATTGGTAATTAATTTTGATTAAGAACAGGAGTTCATAGTATTCATCCAGCAGAATTTGCATTGCATATTCATTATGTTTTAGGTTATTTGATCACTCTTTTTTTGTGGAAAAATTTAACTGGTCTTCTAGATCACTCTGTGAAGTTTTTCTTTCAGAAGTCAGTCTTATTCATACTCTCAATCAACACAGTTAAATTTCTGAGTTAAAGCAGTCAAGGCTTAAAGAATGACATCTCGATTGCTGTCCCTCGAATCTAAACTACACATCATATTAGTATGTTTGCTCTTATTTCTTCTTGTTTTATTTTTTCTGCAGATCTATATCCTTCTTTGAGACACCCAGGTTTCGTGGATTGTTTGATCAGTCTTTGCTTCTTTTGTCTTACTATGACAGTGGCATAACAATTGCATGAATGGGGACTGACAGGACCATCATAGCAAATTGGTCACATAATGATGTCACATATTTGAATGTTCATATGCACCAATTTCCCAGTTTTGCCTGGACCTGGGTTTTGGTTTAGCTTTTAGTGGAAGAACTAATGTATGAAGACGAAAATGGGCACATAACTTATCATGGTAGACTCCAAGTGTAATACATTGAAAACAATGAAGATTCCTACCTTGTAGGATATCACATGATAATTGTGCACCAACTCTTCATTTGTAGATTCAAGTTGACAGCTAATTGTAAAAACTTAGTCGTTTTTTGTATGGGGCTTCTCAAGAATCTCAACTGGCTCATTCTTCCTACACTCTGGTGGGAAGAATGTTTTCATGATGAGAAATCCTCATGCATAAAAGAAAACATTACCAATTCCTAGCAAGTGCCAAATAGTTTGTCAACTTTCATTACTTATCAAGATCAGTACAGAAAGGATTTCAGGACGGTACCAACAGCATCTCAAAGATTGATTCTTTAGATTTGAAATGAGTTCAGTTTGTGCAAAACAGACACTGGATGAAGTAGATACGAAACAAACAAGTCAAATGTGGCAGTCTGTCCGGGTCCAGTTTGAGTTGAAGTCTATTTCAAAATGGTTTTTCAGTCCGTATTGTGATGTACCTTTCGGGAATTTTTTTGGGAAAAAATAGGAAGTCTTTGATGTAATCACACTAGCCTTAGGAGTCCTAATCTAGCTAGGGAAGAAGTGTTAGAATATAAAAGTATTACTCTCACCACAACTTCGGAGTTTTGGTATTGTGGCAAGGACTTTAATATGATATGAGAGCAATCCAAGTTCAATTCCCACTAGGTGTGCACTTAAAAAAGCGGATTAAAAACATATATTGCTGCACAAAAGCCCTTGTTTCGGCCCATAAAATGGGCATTCGACAGTACACCAAAACTCTAGAGAGTGGTGAGGGTAATAATTATATATTCTACCACACCCTTGTAGGTCAAGCACCTTTTTTTAATAGGTCAAAACCTGAGCTTTTGCACAACTGCAATTTTTTTCTTAATTCATTTTTTTAAATAGTGAGAATTGATACTATATTATAATCTCTGCCAATACATGAAAACAACAAAACTCTGAAGTTGTAGCGAGGGTTGATGATAATACTTCTATATTCTAACAAAGTGCATCTACCTCTATTAATAGAGTGGAGCCGTTGCTTATATAATGAAATTCAGGACTGGTCAACAGTGTAGTTCAAAACTCCAAAACCCCTAAAGTCAGGAAACATCCAAGGCAAAATCCGAGAAAAACATTAGGCAAAACTTAAAACTTCTGGAGAGATCAAGAGCGAGTCTTGTATTTTCTAAGAGAGATCTGAGCAAGAGTGGCATGAAGAATAATAAATCTTCCACTCATTGTAATCATCTAAAAATTAAAAAATGAACGGAATTGTGAGATGAGGATTTTTTCCTCTTCTTTAAAAAAAAATTCCAAATTTCCTATACTCTTTTGCATTCATCATCCGATATCTCCTGTCCAGTCAATGTCTGATCGTTCACGATCAGCATTTGAGTGTATATATAAATAAAGTATCTTTGAAGAGTGACAACTTCATAGAGAAAAAGATGATCCAGTCTTACAATATTTCTCATAGTTTGTATAATGTAGATTTGTTGCTGATTAATAACTTTTGCTATATTTATCATATAACAAATCGATGCAGAGGAGCGTAGGAGTGTGAATGACAGACCATCAGAAATAAAAATCCACCACGTTCAAGTTATTTATATCATCATTTAAAGTGGTTAACAACCAATGTCAAATGGTTTTAAGTTTTATATCTAGTGCATCAAGTAGCCACAAAATTTATGGCTGAAAGTGGCAAAGTTGTTTAGGTCTACGGTCTACAATGTTTTTAATCCCATTGAAAATTTGGTGTGAGGGGGTTTAGCTGTTTGGATCATGATGAAATGGTTGGATTTTCAATTTGTATTTTCCCAAATTGTAGATCTATGAAACGTGCTACTTCAGGTCATCCATTTTGTCGTACCTGATGCATAATAAAGAAAACTTGAATACATTTTTTAGTTTTTTGACTAGAGAATGTACATCAACTTAAACAGAGTAGACTTTCAGAGCCATTGTACAATTATTAAATTTGAATTGGAAAGATTTGCATCCAAATCTTTCTCGAAGCAGTCAAGCTCTCTCTCTCTCTCTCTCTCTCATATAATTCTTATATAATGTGCGTGTGTGTGTCCGCGTGTTAAAGTTGAGTTGGAATATTAACCTTTTGCTAGCTTTACCTATATATATATATATATATATATATATATATATATATATATATATATATATATATATATATATATATATATATATATATATATATATATATATATATATATATATATGTGCATTCTATTTAGGAAAGATTCTACCATGAAATGAATTTTTTTTTGATTGTTGCATGTTTGTTTGTTCCATAAATTGGTAGTTCTCTGGTTCCTGATCTCTTATCTTTCTTCCCTACTCTACCCCTTCTCGTCCTGCATTATGTTCTTGTAAAAGTGTGCATTTGCTATGAAATTCTCATAAGCAAATTTGTAATTGAAGATTCTTATTCTCGTAAAATACTGAAACTTTCTACTATTAGTGCTTATGTAATTTTATTGTTTTTTCGCTCCAGAAACGAGAAAGCGGTGTGACAACATTGACAAGTTCTGATGGCGATAAATCAAGTGGGACAAAATCATTAACAGCACCTTCAACTCCTCAAGCAGAGAGTGTCAACTTTCGTCTAGATGCCAGGATTTCAAATTCCATTGCAGAAAATATTCATGCTGATTCTCTCTTGGATGCAGACCATGATAGAGACCTTCCAAGCGATCTATCTCTCCAGGAAACACATTTGGTATGCATATTTAGTTTTATAATTCTTGATATGGAAGTTGCTTTTCCATTAATAGCTTCTTGTATGTTAAGATAGATTATACATATTAAACAGATAGATATGATGCTAGAATTATTTTTCCAATCCGATTTTGAGCATTTCCAGGGGCGATAATAATTTTACTCATTCTGATATGTAGCAGTAGCTGATTAATATGTTTTAAAATTTCTTTAGTTTAACTAAAGTGTTCTGAGTGGAGGGTGAGAGAGGGTTTAACGAGTATCTTTTGCAGTTTATACGGCCAAACTATTTGCATATATCCATTTCAGTGCTCTGATGGCAAACATATGCCATCATTTTATCCACACTAATGTTATGTTTAATTAAGTAAAATTGGTATGTTATTGTTGATATGGTGCTGAGGTGCATAAAATCATTTTGAAAATTGTGAAAGTTTGATAAATCATGGTTTAATTCATTAAAAATTATCATTAAATCAGTTTTCTGTTTGCTGCTAGTGCACAGAAGGGTATATTTGCAAACTAATCTCAGGAGAATGTTATAGAAATATAGAGTAGTTAAAAACATAAGTGGCATGCTGGCTTAACCAACTTCATGTTCCCAATGTTATTTTTGGGCCATATAAATCGATGATTCACACTACTTGCATGACCTTTCTGTTTGACCATCTAGAGAATGAAATCATATATTTCTGGATAACCTATTCATGTCACTAGTCATGTTAACCAATGCTCCATCTGAATATACAGTTGAGAAGCCCCTATACGTATGCTTTGTGCTTTCAAATCATGTGAAACTTGGTTTTATTCATTTGGATACACCATGAAATGCTTGAACCGGGGAGAAACATGGTGTTTTGTTTTTTTAATAATTATGGCATTCACCCCATGAGTAAACAGAGAAGATACCTTTTGGTTCCAGCAATTAAACCACATATAAATGTAGATGACTCTCCAGCAATTAAATCAAGGCATTGAGGTCCATGTGGAATAAAAATGGTGTGCCAGATAAAATTTCTGGCAGTGTGATGGTTTCATAAGGTAAATAGGTCCTTTCCAGTGTGGTTCAAGAGTTTAGTGCCGACCAGAGTGCTGGATTGGGGCTAACAAGAGATGTGGCACAAAAATAGAGCCCTTAGCGATGACGAGAAAGCGTTCTTGTTAATATGCTAAACTACATATTGTGCCACATCTGCCTGAATGCCAGTAAAAAATCAAAAGCACAGGCGGTGTAGTGGTGAGGTAAGTTGTTAGCTGCCGATGTCTAGACAACACCTCTAGCATTGGGCTATATTTAGGTGGCATGACTATCATCAAACCTCATAGTTAATTGCAACATGTTGTTTAATATATTGGTTGCAGATGACCAGAGCTCATGTAGGACTCTTATGATAATTCCTCCATGCCTTGGATGCGTTTTCGCTGGATATTGATTATCATTGCAAATGAAGGTCTCGTGATTGAAAATGAACACAATACCCTTGGAAGCACTGCACCCAGTGCTATAATATGGATCCTGGTTCATTGTTGCGGAGGGCATATTGGACGTTCTTGATGGTGATTATGTCACAACGCTAACAGATTGGGGCTACTAGGATATGCCACTCACAAAGAGAAGCTGCAATTGGCATAAGTCCTGCAAAAGTTCATACCACAGGTCAAAGGGGGGAGGTGTGCTGGCTGTTGTACTGCTCGCCTTGCTGGCAAGGGAGGGGCTGGTCGTGCTTTGAGAGTCTACGTTAAGTTGTCCTTGTATTATAGGTACATGAAGGACATAGAATTGAGTGATTCTATCTGAATCTGTCAGGTTTGATAGGGGTATTATTTAAAGCTCTGGTATAGCATACATAGGTAAAAGGAGCCTGCATCTCCTGTAGTCCTAATCCGCTGCCTGACTGACTGTTAATAAGATCAGTTACCAAGTATTTTGATACCTGCTTATTCGACAGGAAGATCACGTAGTGCAGTAAGAGATTTGGTGCAGCTTGGGTCAAACTAGATTCTTGTCTTTGGACCATTGCCAAAAGAAAAGTCGAAATCACTGACTGGGTGAGGCAACTCTTTATGGACTTTCATGTCTAAGACTGTTTTTTTGGTGCCTAGGATGTAATGAGGCGTATTTTTGGTGTAACCAACTCTTCTCAAGTGCTTTCTGGAATTTGAATAGTTTGACGGACACTTAGCCAGTAGAGCTTGTGCTAATATTGTAGTTAGCACAAATTGAAACCTTTTGACATGAGGTATGCATACAATGTTCCATGCAACTGGGTCCCAACCTTTGCTTTGTGAGTGGCCTCACAGGAATTGGAGCATTTGTTTCTCAATTGTTTCAAACTAATTCATAGACATACATTGTACAAAAAAGATGATTGATTCAACTTAACGTATCACATCGACCAAAATGGGTTCTTCATCCTCGTGCAACTTCAGTCGACTGAGCGGTCGACCGATTTAAGCCTTGAGCCTGTCGGTGTCGACCGAAGTCCTGTCATAAAGTTAAAACAATCTATCTCCTTTTTTTGCCCTCTCTCTTTACATTCTCTACCTCGGTAAAGATTTTTCAAATCTGAGCCGAATTCCAATAAACACTTGACGAAATCGACACATGATCTTGGCGAAATCGACACACGATCTCCGCTTAAGCGCTCCGGGCGAAATCGACACACGATCTCGGCAAAATCGACAAACGATCTCGACTTGGCCGAACGGACCAACCGGTTCCAACGAATCACCAGCACACACTTACAATTGATTTCAAACGATCACACCAGATCCAAATGATTGATTCAATCCATAATTGAGTTTGTCATCACCCCTTCACATAACAATTCACTCTCATGAACCAATTCCCGAAGTTCCACTCATCAACAAAATAAGAGTAAGAATATCACATGAGATATACTTTCTCAGTTAACAATTAATTCCAACTAAAAAAGTTAGGAAAAAATTGTCTTTTAGCCCCTGGACTTTGTAGTTTTGCATCTTGGCCCCAGCTAAACTCAATCTCATTCGAATTGGATGCATACTTCTTGAACGTGGATTTTAGACGTAGTAGAGCAATTCCGGCAATGTCAAGCTTCTATCTCGCCTTCAAACGCCTTTTAGCATGTTTTAAAGTTTTTGAAGTGTGTGCTTGTTGTTCAGTTTTCTCCTAGCAGGTTTGGCTACAAAATCACTAAAAATACCTGAGCAACATTATTTAAATACAAAAAATAGATAAATAGGAGTATAAAAATGATGTAAAATAGTGCTAATCAAACAAGCAACTACCTAAGATCCATCGTTGCAAACAAGCTTCGGATTGTGAAACACATAAGATCTAATCTGAGTTCGAGAAGAAAATTCTAATAAATTTAATATTAATTGGATATAATATCTTATCTTCGCAGCTGCCATCCCCTTTTACCCCCCTCCCCAACCCCACCCCACCCCACCCCCCACCAAAAAAAAAAAAACATGCACGCTAGTCCTCTAGCTTATATATAATTATTAAACTGTCATCTTTTTGATAATGCCTACTCTTCTTCCCTCTCCTCAGTTGCTGAAAATAACAGCCCATTAACCAAAGTTGTCAAACCAATTACTCGCATAGTTGTCACATCAGCACCAGTGCCTAGCTTGTTAGGTAAACATTTTTACTTTTAAAATAGAGAAACATGAAAACAATTGACATAGGAGGAAATTTTCCCCTATGGTGCACCCAAAACTTGAATTTTCCATCAAATCTCAAGATCTAAGCCGATCAAACTAATTTTCATGTCATGAAATGTATATATATGAATTTACGAGTTTTTAACATCTCTTACCTATGCATCGAGTGATTATAAATTAAAGGTTTTTCTACAATAAAACAAATGTGACTACTAGATCTAATGAGCAAATAAGATCCAAAACACATGAATTTTTATATATCTATGTTTTAGACAACAAAGATTCTAATGTACGGTTCAGATCTTCAACTTTGTATTGGAAAGTCGAGTTTTGAGTGCGTCATAAGAGAGAATTTTCTTTTATGTCAGCTGTTTTCCTATTTTCTCTTTAAAATAAATACAGTCTTATCTTTAATAGAAAGGACGCAAATTCTATTTGCAGGAATAAATAAGTCTATAGAATAAATTCAATTAGATCTTATTTCGTGAAACTAATTATTTTTTCAGATACTTTTGTAACTTCGTTTCTCAGCTAATGGTACCTTTTATTTCTCATCTTTGTTTTCCCATATATAATAAAGCACAACATCTCCCTTTCTCTTGGAAGTTGGAACAACAATAACATGGCCCATATATAAAGCTTTGATTTTTTTTTTCCCCTTTTGTAACAAAGGTTGCAGACGATTATGCTTGATTTTTTTTTTTTTTGATGGTTTTCTCTTTTTTTTTTTTCTAATGAAGCTTTGCTTGCCTTACTTCCATCAATTTAATTATGTCTAATTTTACAATTAATTTATTTATCAAATCATGGATGTTTCATATGACTACATGCAGGTCACAAAAATTCGTTAATCAAGTTCTTATGTTTATGTATTTATTAAAAGTTACAATTAATTCTTTACCACCGTGCCAACAAAAATTTCCTAGTTCCACCCCTGATTTATGTCATACCATCTTTTGGAAGAATCAGAGATAAATCTTCTTCTATGCCTTTGTTTCTGAACTCTCTGTTAGTCCCTTTCAATTTAAAGATTTCCAATTTGATGCGACTTTTAGCTATTACTACGGCTTTAAGACTATTCCCAACTTTCAGACATGTCCCTCTAATTTCGAACTTTTGATATCCCATAAATACCAAAAAATACGGCATGTCAAATAGTTTGATTCGCCTTTTTCACTCAGCAGGAACCTACAAGAACACCTACGACCTACCTCACAGAAATTGGAACCGGCAGTGGTGTATCAAAGCTGTAAATTGGCTGGTTAAGTAAAGTTTATGCCCACATAATAAACACCTTGAGAGCACCGTGGTTTATCTTTCTGTGGCGGGGACCAAAATAGGTCATAATTTCCTCTTAAGCTTAAAATTTTCTTTTTCTCCATCCAGTGTCTTAAAGATAAGTGGACAAGACTGCTCCATTATGCACAAGTAGTTCATAACTTGTATCGAATGTAAGTAATAGACAAAAAATGTAAACATGTCTGTTTTTGCGTTTGGCTTTTCATATCCCAAAACATACCTGCTATTTTCGTGTATCTTACTGTATCATGTCACAGTGAGTTAATTTTCATGATTTCGATGCCAGACTAGCATGAAAACTATCGACCATGTTGATTTACTGAGAGAGCGACTAAAGATTCTGTCTGGAGAAGTAGCACTTCACTCAAGTGTTTTGAAGCGTCTTTCAGATGAGGCAGTGAATAGCCCTAACAAAGAACAAATTCAGGTAAGGTTCCGTTTATTGAATCCTTTTGCCCATTAATATGCTTGGTGTGGCATTTTTTTCCACTCAGTATTTGAACTTGCAGTTAGACATTAGGAAGGTCAAAGACGAGATACAGATGAAGAACCAACAGATAGCTTCCTTAGAGAAGCAGATGGCTGATTCGATGTCATCATCTCAAAATAATGTGGAGCAGATGTCACTTTCACCAGTAAGGCCTTGTTCTTCATGAAATCTCCCAGATTTTGCTGCTTCTTGCTTTCAACATTATTGATTTGTTAAGTCTTTTTTTTTTCTCTCGCAGTCTTATGATGAACTGCTAGAACAATTGAATGAAAAATCCTTCGAACTTGAGGTAATTAACAATTTTCAAAAGTTAGTCTTCTTCTATGATATCTTTGCTTAAATACCTATCTGAATATTTTCAGGACAGCTTTCTTTGTGTTATCTTTGCTACACGTGTTGTATTCTCCTCTCCAATTATAGTAACTTTTACATAAATTTAATATTATTTGTAGTGTTTACCTATATTTCTCTTCCTGATTTTTATTTGAAATTTTAAGTTCAAAGACAGTGTTGCATCATTTTCCCCAGGTGAAAACTGCAGATAATAGAGTAATCCAAGATCAACTGCAACAGAAGGTTAGACTTCATCATCATGATCATCATCATCATCATCATCATCTGGACTTTTTATCCTCAAAATGGGCACTCAGCCTTTTTCATCAAGATATCTGGAGATAATAGAGTGACAGTGTTGCATTATATTATTATCAGTATTTGTTAATTTGTTGTGCTAATTCTAAAGAATCTGTTTTTTTTTTTTCCAGATATCTGAATGTGAAGAGTTGCAGGAGACACTCACTTCCCTAAATAAGCAGCTTGCTCAGGCTCTGAATACAAAAAATTCCTGTTTATCAAATGCTAAATCACAGCATTTACATGTAGACGAAGGAAACAGACAATCACGAGATGTTACTGCAGAGCTGCTGCTGCAGGCACACATGGTCAGTTCTGTTAATTTCCTACATATATTTATATAGTTTTACTTGTTCATTGCAATTCAGCTATGTTACTGCAGATTCTGTGTCCCCGTGATTCTTTTCACAAAAGCATTTATTTTCCTTTAAGCATAGTTGGTGCAGCTCATGTTTCATTTCGGGTACTTGTTCATTGTCATTCAGCCATTGCTGAAGAACTCAAATTGGAAAGTAGATTTAATTGCTGCAAGACCTATATCTACGCACAATATTCTTATTGAAAGCCTTGTCTTTAGGTCTCGTGGTCCTTATTTATAAATATACTGCATGTTTCTAAACAAAAAAAACTGCAAAGTAAACTGGTATTCTGAATACCGATGCCACTCTTCCACGTGTTAACAAAAACTATGCAGAAAGTAATTGTTTCTTAGAGTTTAAATTATAGTAAACAACCATGTACGTTCACCCTTCTGTAGTAAACTACCAGGAATTTTATTTATTATTCGTAACTGCCATGAACTTTTTTCTCAACTCTTAAGAAAACTTCCATCTGTTGAACCTCCATCAGAAAATCGATCATATGTGATGGCATTTTTATGATGAAAATGCTTTTTGTTTAATAATTAACTAGTCTTATCTTAACAATAACTTTTAATAATAAAAAAGATTAAATTGTCATTAAAATGCAGAAAAATCATTTTCCAAAATATCACTAGTCACTATTTAGAAAAATTTCTATAACTATTTATGTTCAACTATTGCATGTAAAAAATATTCGTTGAGTTATAAAATATATTAAGGGATAAAGCATTAATTAACTGTGAAAATATCTTTCATGAAAGTATTTCATTCTTAATGAATAATTGTTTGCCATAATATTTATTATTTAACCAATAGAAAGTAAGTTACTTATTAGCAAGTTTCCATAAATCTATTATAAATTGATTTTACCAAAAAAATAGAAATAATAATATTTTTTAAATTATTTGTTTTATTTTAGAATTAATATTAAGTAACCGTTTTTCTTAAATGATAGAAGAACTAGGAAAGCTGGAGAGAGATATCATCTCAATTGTATTATATAGATACATAAAATTCTAATCATACTCTTCTTCCTATGCTACCTTTATACAACTCATATTCCTAACACTCTCCCTTAAAGTGGAGCATATACATCATACATGCCCGCCTTGTCACAAATTTCCGAATCCGGGGACCTCTAAGAGGTTTTGTCAACATATCTGCTAACTTGTTAATGGAAGAAATATGTTGAAGTTCAATGATCTTGTTCTCTGTAACCTTTTGATGAACTAGATTGCAATTCTCCTCAATGTGCTTGGTGCTCTCATGAAAAATTAAACTTTCTGCAATGTGAATAGCTGATGTATTATCACAATATAATCTTATAAGAATTGAAGGCAGAAACGACATGCCACATCGGCGCCCGGATGTGGTGTCAAATGAGCAAGGGTTCCCACACTTTTATAAGCGAGTGAGGGTAAGAAAGTTAGCTCATGAATATAGAATTAGGTTAACATCATGGAACATAGGTTCTCTTACAGGTGGATTAGCAGAGTTAGTTGATGTTATGATTAGACGGAATGTTAGTATTTTATGTGTGCAGGAAACTAAGTGGGTAGGTGAGAAAGTTAGAATTATAGAGCCTTGGGGTTATAAACTTTGGTATACTGGTAGAGATAGAATTCGTAATAGGGTCAGTGTAATCGAGGCGCGAGGCGCAGTGTGCGCAAAGGATCCAGCGCACACGAAGCGCAAGGCGCAAGGCGAGGCGATCGCCTCACTTCAATGAGGCACATATTTTTTTCTTTTGTACGGATGTATAATGAATGTATTCTTTTCTATATATGGATGTATTATGGATTTCTTCTTTGTATGGATGTATTTTTTCTTTGTATTGATGTATTATGGATGTATTCAGTGAGGCACATACTTCAGTGAGGCGCATGATTATGAATGTATTCTTTTTTTGTATTCTAAGATATTGAAAAATACATACTAAAAATGCATTAAAAATTTTACACTAAATTTAAACTAAAAATGCATCAGAGACAGATCTATCTCTCTTTCTTCCTCTCTTGATCTCTTTCTTCTCTCTAGCTCTCTCCCCCCTCTTCCTCTCTTTCTTAATCTCTCAGAGAGAGAGATCTCTCTTTGGGAGAGAAGAGAGACCAAGAGAGGGTTGAAAGAGGGGGGGAGAGAGCTGGAGTGGGGAGAGTGCTTACTTGGCAACGACGACGAAGGCGATAGTGATGAAGGCGACGATGACGAAGGCGATAGTGATGAAGGCGACGATGACGAAGGCGATAGTGCCCCTTTGCCCTAGATTGGTTCGCCTGTAGTAAAAAGATTGGTTTTTTTCATTTTTACTTTTTATCTAACTTAAGGGGCCGAACTTACCTGCTAAATTGGCGGGTTGTCACCTGACCCGCCCCACAAATAATAAGCGCATAGAGGCGATCCCTCGCGCTTCGCGCGAGGCGAACGCGAGGCGCATTCAGTTGTGTGCCTCGCGCTGCCCGCGCGCCTCGCCTGCGATGCGGGGCGCATTGTTGCGCCTCGCTTCGCCTCGCGCCTGAGGCGCATCGCCTCGATCGCCTCTAACAACACTGAATAGGTGAGTGTGATCATATAAACAATTGCTTGAGGATGTAGTGGAGGTTAAGAGAAAGGGTGATAGGATTTTACTAGTTAAACTTATTTTAGGTAGGGAGATTTTTAATGTTATTAGTGTCTATGCACCACAAGTAGGACTTGATGAGTCAAGTAAGCGTCAATTTTGGGAGGATTTAGATGAGATTGTTCAAGGCATACCCATTAAAGAAAAGCTTTTTATAGGCGGTGACCTCAATGGGTATGTAGGAACTAGTCGTTATGGGTTTATGGTGTACATGAAGGATTTGATTTTTAGAAAGAAATGAACCAGGTAACTCGATTCTAGATTTTACTTTGTCATATGATTTGATCTTAGCGAATACTTAATTTAGGAAGAGAGTCTCATTTGATCACTTTTAGAAGTGGATCAAATGCCAGCCAAATAGATTTCTTTTTAACTAGAAAAGTAGATAGTGGTTGTTGTATGGATTGTAAGGTAATACCGGGTGAGAGTGTAGTAACCCAACACAGACTCTTAATTTTAGATGTCCGGATTAGAAAGAGATTTAGAAAGATTAAACGTAAGTTAGATCTTAAGATTAAGTGATGGCGGCTAAAAGAAGGTAACCAAGGAATTTTTGTAAATCAAGTAGTACATGAAGCAAATTGAAAAGCCCAAGATGATCCCAATACAACATGAAACAAAATTACTAGCTGCATTAAAAGAGTAGCTAAATATGTATTTGGTGAGTCACAGAGTGGTGCTCCACCATGTAAGGACACATCATGGTGAAATAAAGAGGTAAAAGTTGTCATTAAGGTCAAACGAGACTCATATAGAGATTTGAAGAAAAATTATGATGGAGTGAGTTTTGAGAGGTATAAGCTAGCCAAGAAGGAGACTAAGAAAGCTGTTCAGAATGCAAGAGTTAAAGTGTACAAAGAAGTGTATGAGAAGTTGGACACCAAAAAGGTTGAAAAGGATATATATGTAATTACTCGAATAAGGGAGAGAAAGACTATAGACTTATGTACTGTGAGGTGTATCAAATGAGGATCAGAAGATTTTAGTTCGAGATGAAGAACTCAAAAAAAGATGGAGAGAGTATTTTGACAAATTGTTCAATGGTAGTTCTACTCAAGACTTGGATGATCTTACCATTCAGTGTCAGGATATGAACCATAATTATATGCACAGAATTAGCAAATCTGAAGTTAAAGAGGCCAAGAGGCTGAAGTCAAGGAAAGCTGTTGGCCTGGATGGAATTCCTATTGAGGTTGGAGATGCTTAGAAGAGGTGGGCGTGAGATGGCTGACAAATCTCTTTAATAAGATCTGACTAACTAAAAAGATGCCAAATGAGTGGAGGAAGAGTATCGTAGTACCTCTCTATAAGAACAAGGATGATATCCAGAGTTATTCAAACTATCGTGGAATAAAATTCATTTGTCACACCATGAAACTTTGAGAAAGGGTAATTGAACACAGGTTAACGCAAAATGTTACAATATCAGAGAACCAGTTTGGGTTCATGCCAGAGCGATCGACGACAGAGGCTATTCATTTGCTTCGTCAACTTATAGAGCGATTTCGAGAGAGAAATTTGCGTGTGGTTTTTATTGATTTAGAAAAAGCTTATGATAAGGTGCCAAGAGAGGTATTATGGTGGACATTGATGAAAAAAGAGTCGCATCAAATATATTGACATAATCAAGGATATGTACAATGGAGTAGTGGCAAATGTCAGAACATGTGGAGGCATAACAAGTAATTTTTCTATCATAATTGGATTGCATCAATGATCTACATAGAGTCCATGCTTATTTGCCATTGTGATGGATGAGTTTACTAGAGCTATTCAGGATGAGATACCGTGGTGTATGCTATTTGCTGAGGATATTGTCCTAGTCGATGAGACGAGAGATGGGGTAAATATCAAATTGGAGTTATGAAGGCAAACTTTAGAATCTTGAGGTTTTAAATTAAGTAGGGACAAAATAGAGTATATGGAGTGTAAATTTAGTAAATAGGGAATCCGAGATTATAATATTGTGAGACTAGATAGATAAGAAATATCGATGAGCAGTCATTTTAATACTTAGGTTCTATTATCCAAAAGGATAGGGAGATCGATAGTGATGTCAACCATAGGATCCAAGCCGGCTGGTTGAAATGGAGAAGCGCAACAGTAGTTTTATGTGATCGTAACATTCCGTTATGATTGAAGGGAAAGTTTTATCAAACTGTTATTAGGTCAGCTTTGTTATATGGTACAGAATGTTGGGCTATAAAGAGACATCATGTCCAGAAGATGAGCGAAGCAGAGATGCGCATGATTCGTTGGATGTGTGGTAACACACGGAGAGATAATACTAAGATAAGGTGTAGCCTCTATAGAAAAGAAGATGAGAGAAAACCGCTTACGATGGTTTGATCATGTATGTGCCCAAACCATCGTAAGCGGTTTGATCATATACGAAGTAGACCTACAGATGTGCCAGTCCGGCGTGTAGAGCGTATCAATTTAGGACAAGTTAAAAGAGCAGGGGAGACTAGAAAAAACATGGATGGAGGTAATACGACAAGATATAAAGGCTAAAGGTCTTAGTGAAGGCATATTGCTCGATAGGAATGAGTGGAGAAAACTGATCCATGTGCCCAAAGCATCGTAAGCGGTTTGATCATGTACGAAGTAGACCTACAGATGTTTCAGTCCGGCGAGTAGAGCGTATCAATTTAGGACAAGTTAAAAGAGCGCAGGGAGACTAGAAAAAATATGGATGGAGGTAATACGACAAGATATAAAGGCTAAAGGTCTTAGTGAAGGCATATTGCTCGATAGGAATGAGTGGAGAAAATTGATCCATGTGCCCGATCCGGCGTAACTCTCTTTTGGTTCATGTAGCCTACCCCAAATACTTGGGACAAATGGCTTAGTTGTTGTTGTTGTAAGAATTGAAGGCAGAAGATGTAACTCAATCAAGATATCTCGTATCCGGACAAATTCACATATGGTATCAATTGAGGCTTGATATTTTGACTTAGCACTAGATCTTGAAACCACAGCTTGCTTCTTGCTCTTCCACGATACAAGATTTTTTCCCAAAAATCAATTGTTGACCGTTTACCAATTGGTGATCCTGCCCAATCTGTATCTGAAAAATCAATACGTCTACAATTTGAATACAAGAGTCCTCTACTAGGGGCACACTTTAAATATCGAAGTATTCAAATCACAGGATCCTAATAACTTGTCTGTGGAGCAGATAAGAACTGACTTACTACACTAACAGGGTATGCAATATCAGGTCGAGTCATTGTAAGATAGTTAAATTTTCGCACAAGCCTCTTATATCCTGGATTATCTAAAAACTCCCGTTCATTAGCATCTTGGTGTTAGCATCCATTGGTGAATTTTCTGATATGTACCCTATCATATCAGCTTTTGAAAGTACGTCTAACACACACTTCTGTTGAAATAGAAGGATCCCTTTCTTTGATCTTGCTACCTTAATGCGCAAAAATATTGTAACTGTACCAAATCTTTTGCTTGAACTTCTTTTGCAGATACAATTTCAGCTTACAAATCCCTCGAGTATCATTACTAGTAATCAGTTTATCATTCATATAAACAAGTAACAAAATTCGTTTTCATTGATAAAGTCGAAAGAAAACAGTTTTTTTTTTAAAACAACAATGTCCAAACTCCTGAACAATGAAGGTAAATCTCTCAAATCATGCTTTAGGAGATTGCTTCAACTCATATAAAAACTTTCATGAGATGACAAGCTTGTCCAAACTCTCCCTGAGCTACAAAATCAGGCGGTTGCTCCATATAAACCTCTTCATCAAGAATGCCATATAGAAAGGCATTATTGATATCAAGTTGATGTAACATCCAGTAACGGGTAGTAGCAAATAAAATGAGGAGACGAACAGATATTTATTTAGCTACAGGAGAAAGTTTCATGGTAGTCAAAGTCTCATAGTAGTCAATATCATATATCTGAGAATACTCTTTGACCACCAAACGTGCTTTTAAGCGGGCAAGGGAACCATTTGGAGTTTTACCGTGTAAACCCAATGACAACCAACTGATTTCTTTCCGGGTGGAAGAGGTACCAAATTTTGTGTCATTCTACTATAGAGTAGTTATTTCTTCTTGCATAGCAAACCTCCAACCTGAGTTTGATAAGGCCTCTAACATAGACTTGAGAATAAAATGAGAATCAGGGCATAAGATAAAAGAATGAAAAGGTGATGAAAAATGAGCATAAAACATAAAATTATATAAATGATGCGCGATATATCTCCCTTTACCTTTTTCGATAGGCAATAGATTAGCTAAAGATCAAAATGAATATTATCAGGAGGAATATGCTTTGAAAAAAAGGTAAGATTCTCACCAGATTGTGTATCAAGAACTGGAACAGAAGACTTTAGCAAGGTTATGGGATGTGAAGTAGGCTGTGGAGGTCGTCGTTTATACATTTGGAGAGATTTATCCTTGACAGATGACATTTGTTCCAATTTAGTTGTTCCTAAGGATGCATTAGTCGATAATAAGGGGTTCAAATGAAGAAGCATAAACTCATCAGACTCTAACACCTTATACTCAGACTCGAAATAAGACTTAGACTCAAAGAAAATAAAATGAGTAGAAATCATAAACTTGTTCAAGCTAAGACAATAACATTTGTATTTCTTTTGAGTCCTAGAGTACCCTAAGAAAACACATTTCAAAGATTTAAGGTTTAACTTAGTCCTATCAGTCCGATTATCGTGTGCAAAACAAATGCACATAAAAAATTTAAGGAGCAAAGCAAAGGGTATCTTGTGTGGATGAAATAAAGAGTACGGGATTTGACCCTCGAATACAAAAGTTGCCATACAATTGATAAGATTGCAAGCAGTTAAGACTCCATCACTCTAAAAATATTTAAGAATCTTTTTGTGTATTAAAAGTGTGCATGCAACTTCTAATAGATGCTTATTTTTACGTTCTGGAATGTAATTTTATTGAGGAATGTAAAGACATGATTGATGAATGATGAACAATACCACTTTTATGCATAAATTCCCCAAACAATAAACTAATTTTTTTTTTTCTGCATTATCTGATCTTAAATACGAATAGATGCACCGCGCTGATTTTTTTTATTTCAGCAAAAAAAAATTGAAACATAGAAAACACTTCTAAACAATTTTCATCAAATATAACATGTTACATGAGAATAATTAACTGCAAAAATGATAAAATACCTAAAATCAAGTTTTGAACTAACATGATATGGTCTCCAAACATCAGAATGCACTAAATCAAAAAGCCTGTCAACTCTTTTATTGACTCACACAGGATAAGATATACAATGATATTTATCCAACTGACATGACTCACAATCTAATGAAGACACATGGCTCAAAGCAGGAACTAATTTTTTTAAATTTTGTAAATATAGATGATCTAATTGACAATGAATATTCAAATAGAGAATAGATATGGAGCAAGCTACTGCTTCACAACCTCTTAAGATAATAAAGACCTTCAGATTCACAACATGTGCTAATCATCCTCGCGTTCGAAGTTCCTGAAATACACAATTGTCAAGAAAAAACTCGCTTAACGGTTCAAAGAGATGTAGAACTGTGCTAATGTTACAGGAAGTAATGAGGATACTGAATTCAAAGTGGATAAGATATTTTTATTCCAAGTCATGATCAGGGGTTCCAGAATCAATAGACATAAAGATTGTGTTTGAGCTAAAGTGGCAATAGAACAAGAAGATGACATCATCTGAGCAACCTAGAACTATTGGAATATTTGTTACCTCACAAATTCTTCATAAGACATAGTCACACTCCTAGATGAAAATAAATCATCCTGGACTGATACCATATGTGCTCCTCGAATAGGCCGAGTAGGCTTACATGTTAATCTCCAATAAATAAACTTTGTGTGACCTTTCTCCAACAGCTAAATAAGTTTTTGGGACGACTAATACTTTCTAGATAACCATTTTAACTATTAAATGTAAAAGAAAAACCACAAAAGATAATATTCTGGTTCCAATAATATTTTTGTTCATTGATTTGCTCTTTAAAATATTTTTTTTAAATTGCTTAACCCTTTATTTTTCTTCTTCCTCTTCCCTCTCTTCTCGAGCTCATTTACTCAAATCCTAATCCAAGCACATTGCACCATTGTCCATTGTGATCTTCACATCCTCAAACCCCAAAATGAGCACGTTGCACCGTTATGTTTATAGAATTAGATTTAGGTTGAATAAAAGAAAGCAGGAAAGATCAAATTTCCCTATAAAATATTGATACTTCGACGAAGGAGACGTACTAGTGTCTGATAGTGTCCTAGACATTCTGATACTTAATGGATTTATGTTGGATACTTATTTTTGACATATCCTAAAATTTATAATGTATCCTAGATTTATCGAAGACATATTATTGATGTGTTCAAGACCTGAAAGGTAAAATCAATCTGATATTTGAATGATGCGTTCACATTCTATTATTTTTTTTAGTATTGCATTTATATAACTTTTTTTAAGTTTTTTAAAAGGGGATTCTTAATAAAGAATATAATTTTTCATTTTCATGTAATTATTGATTTCTAGAAAAATATTTCATAATGTCCAAGATAATATTCTCTTTTAATTGTTATAGACTTACAAATACATATCCTAGATAATGAATTCTTAATGCACGCACAAGTATTATTTTATTATTACCGACTCATGATGCGTCCTCATACCTTATCATATTCTTATTTGTATTGTATTCGTTTCAGTGCATCGTGTGTTGTACCTGTACGCGCGCACAAAAATAATTTTGCACGTCCATGATGTACCCATATCCTACTTGTTGCCAAAAAAAAAACCTATCCTGATCGTGTTGTACCCGTATCAAGTATCCATTACGTGCTTCATAGGATTTTCCTTCAGAAACTAATATGAAATCTTGAGACTATATATTGTTGTAAAAGATACAACATTACTTGCTTAGAAAAGATTGAGGCAAACATGGGTTCAGAACCATAAAGAAGCAAGAAGGGTCATATTTTTCCTTTTAGAAATAGGTGTGAAAATTTTAGATGGGCATTGTTAAAAGGTTCGATTTTTTATATGCTCAGAAAAAGGTTCAAGCATATGAAAGTTTAACCGTAAAAATGAAACTCTTTTGTTGTCAAAATTGGAATCATTGGAGCAAATAATGGAACAATGTTTATAGAATTGGGTTTGGATCCATAATGGAGAAGCAAGAAAGATCATATATTTTTCTTTGGAAAATCAGAGTGAAAAGATTTAGACGGGGCACTTAAAAAACTTCAACCTTTGCTTGCTTAGAAAAATGTTAGGAAGGTACTTCACAAAGTGATCAGGGAGAAGAAACGGACAAAGAAAGAAGGAAACAGGAATGTGGAAATTTTTCAGCAGAAAAATAATAATAATAATTCCCTGTTAATTTCTCTGTTAATCAAAAATCAAAAATTAAAACGGAAAATTGTATCTCCAACTTCTGCCAATGGCAGTTTTATAGTTATTTGAAAAAACTAAAAGTTGATTGTGGGTATGAATAATAAAGAAACTCTGCGGCAGTTCACTAAAAAAGGATAAAGGTCCAAAGTAGTTTACTGTAATTTAACTTTTCTTAGAAGCTTGATGTCAAGTGGCAACATTTTACTTACTCTTGTTTGTTATCCACTATTTGCATCAATGCTAGAAACTAAAGCTTCTCATGTTCCTAGCATTGGGATTCAGCAGCCCATAAGGGAAGCCAGCTGCGAACTTCCATATATTAGGGGTCAAGGGTGCATTACTGGGGTTCATTAACATGAACAAGTAATGCATGTTAGATTATTAAAATATATCCCTCAACCTTCATTACTTCATAGTTTTGGTGCAGAAGCAAGGAGTTTAAGATGATATCAAAGTTGCCCAGATTTAAATCTAGCTGGGCATGTATAAAGTAGATTTTAAAATCAAAGAAAATACATACACATAAGCTTAGGTTTCAACGCAGAAAATAGGCACTCAACTTGCAGGTAATTGTTAGAATTTAAAATTATCTCTCTCAACCCTTTGGAGTCTCAGCGCAGTGGCAGAGACTTGATGATAATAATCCTGCACCTCTTGTGCATCTTAGTTGTATTTGCAATGCAGTTCCTTTAGGATATTTATCATCCTTCTATATGAGGCAGCTTTGAAAAATTGGACTAACCTAGGATTGCCCTATGGGAATACTCTTGGTCACTGGTGAGTGATGTCAAAGCGGTAGGGGCATACTTTCTCTATACAAAATTTACTATCAGTTGCTCATATAGAATTCCTGGAGTAAAAGCCCAATTTTATCTTCTTTTTGTCATGAAATTTGTAGCTTTGGAAATGTGATTCAGTTTGCTCTTTAGCTCGTTTTGTGTCTCAGGGGTGAATGTCAATTATCACTTGTAAACCATCTCATATTTCCTTTTTGTCTCGACTCCTGGGTGATCTAGGGAGTTGGGAGTATTACTTCCTAGTTGCATGAGATAAAATTGAATGACCAAAGGCTTGCTATGGCTGTCAAGGTTTTATGGCATATGGTTCTCTTGCTCATAATTATTTTGCTTGAAATTCAGTGGAGGGTTTTGTATCAGTATGTCAACAAATTGTGCAAACTTGATGAATTCAGCTTGTTTAACTTTTAATGACACTCCAATACTCGATCCCTTTTCTAATTAAAGGCTGAGATGATGGCTTTTATGTAGTTGGTACCTATAGATTAGCTTGCTCTTAAATCACTTTTCTTTCCTTTGTTCAGTTCAATTTTTTTAAACAGTATTCCTTTATTTGAATTTAATCTTACAGGCATCTGAGATTGAAGAGCTGAAGCTAAAAGTAGCTCAGCTCACGGAATCAAAAAGCCAACTTGAAACTCGTAACCAGAAGTTGGCAGACGAGAGCACATATGCCAAAGGTCTGGCTTCAGCTGCAGGTGTGGAGTTGAAGGCCCTATCAGAAGAGGTCACCAAGCTCATGAAAGACAACGAGAGGTTGGTCATGGAGTTGACCGCTCTAAGAAATTCACAAAGAAGAACAATCAATGGACCAAAGACTACCAGAAGAGACAGCCAAATCAGACGGCAAGAGCCGGCTGCGCCCAAGAGAGAAGTGAATGCAAGTTCTTACGAGAGGGAGCTGTTGCTGGAAGCTGCTCTCAAGGAAAAGGAGCATAGAGAAGCTGAGCTCCAGAAGAAAGTCGAGGAATACAAACAGAAAGAAGCCTTTTTGGAGAACGAGCTAGCAAACATGTGGGTCCTTGTGGCAAAGCTAAAGAAATCTCAAGGGGGCGAAGCTGATCATTCGGACTCCAAGTGATGAGAATGATACCCTAAACAGAAGCAAGTATACAAATGGAAGATATTTGAGTAGCGTTGTAAATGGCTGAGGGCCACAGGACGTACATTTCTTTTTGTAAAGGGCTTTTTGCTTTGTTGTGCTTGAACTGCCATTGAGGTTTTGTGCATGTAAGAGAACCCTCTGTATATTGAGCTTACACTACATTGTGAAATCAGGTTTCTTTTGATTGGTTTTATTAATGATATTTTTTTTTTTTTTTTGGTTAGTCACTTCGTTAATAGTTCTTGGAGAAATTTTACCGAGCTGGTGGTTGTTGGATTTAAGAAATAGAGGAATTTATCGACACAAAATTCTCCAGGCATAATTGAATGTCAAAATGGTTGTTTTTTTGGTTTGATTGAACTGAAGATAAATTTGCATATGGTATGTCATGCACTGGATCTACTTGAAACATCAGTATTTGTGACTTGGTGACCCAGTTCTTGCTCTCTGACTAAATCTAGCTTTTTCTTTTATTGACTTTTGATGCATTATTAATGGTTACCACTTTGATACACATGAACTAAAATTTTGATCACATCCAGTTTTTTGCTGTTCCTGGATTGCAAAGAAGAGTTCAGAAGCCAAAATGTCTTGTTTTTTCACTAAGATTAGGAGCCAGTTTGTGCCACCAGCTGTCATTTCATTTAACCCAAAATTGGTCCTCTCTGATCAAAAGTTTGCATGAAATCATTAATCAAGGGAGGTGCCACCATAAAGAGAAGGATCCTATTTTTCCCTCTGGACTTTCTATCTTAGCTTTCCTCTCTCTTTTCAAGTAAACAGTCTTCCTTGTCTTCTTGTTTAATTCCTTCTTTCTATAGAATTTCAAGCCGTAAAATGATCAAGAATAGATTCTATGGAGTTTGGAAGGATCTAATCATCAGCATCAAGGGCGAGAATAAGCCCATCACACACACACACACACACACACAGAGATGCTTGATCTCCAAGAAGTATTTGCCTCATTTTATCAGTATTCCAGTCTACAACCTTCACCTTTTTAGCTTTATCTTTCTGAGTCCAGCTGCTATCGCCCATTGAGATGTTTGTGTGCATCTGTCTGTGTACAGAGAGGGAGATGCTAGATTCAATACATACATAGATTATTGTATTTAGAAAACAAACTATAAGGAAAAAAAAAATGCCAGATTAATGCAGAAACTAATTTAGAATGAGAAAGAAAAGAACAAGGCTGACAAGGACCAGCACCACCACAAACGCCCTCCAAGTATTCCATCACCCCAAAGCTCTCCTGCTCCCCACTACACTTTTATTCTCCAACTCACCACCAGTTGGTCGGTGCTACGTGGCACAACCCCATTGGGCAGCCCCTTTCCCATGGCCATGTAAATCTTGGACGCACCTGCGCGTTGTCAGATGGGAAGGATTCCCCTCCGCTCAAGCAAAGGTGCCCATGTCCTCTCTCCCTTTCTCATGTCCTTTTCTTGGGATAACTACTGTGAGGTCCTCTTGTTTCTTCAATGTTGTTTTATGTCCAAGAACAAAAAAGAAAATCAAATTGTCAATCAAACTACAGTGAGTTTTAATCTCCCTCAATTTAGAAAAAAAACAGACAATAATGAGACCCCTTTGAAACGTCTCATTTCTTCTGTCATCCATGAAATTAACCACTTTTGTCACTGCTCTAAATTTAACTACTTTGAGGTATATTTTTATGTACTAACAGTTGAGTATTTTTTAGATGAACCTTAGCTTTTTTTGTAAAGTAATTTTCTAAATCTTGTTTTCAACTTCACTTCTCACTGATTTGGGCTAGGTGGTGCAATATCATGGGCGGACCCGTAGTGGGCCGGGCCGGGCCCCTTTTTTATATATACAGGCTTAAACTCTTTTTTATTTTTTTTCTTTTTCATATATTGTGTTAGACACCTTTCTATTTTGGCTTTTTTAACAAATTTATTCCTAGTTTCACTTCTGATTTAGTGGAGAATACTGTTTTATCCTTTTGATAAGTTCATATAATTCATAAGCATATGTTATAAAAAATTGTAGCTCACCCTAAAAATTTTCCTAATTCCGCCCATGTGCAATATCATCATAAAATCCCTTCCGCTGTACCAAAATTTCTTAATTATTCCTACTACTGTAGCAAAACTTCAACAATTAAGAGCTATATTTTTATATTATAATAGAGGACATAAAGTATCGCCTACTAGTTTCAGATAAAAGAAGATCATATTATGATCTAGGATGGAGTTAACCTGAAAGTTCAAATCTTTTCAGTTTTTGCAAAATTTTCTCTAATTTCTTTAATTTAAGATGATATATTACACATAGTTTTATTGGTGTGACTGTATTTATTTTGTCCCACTACATTCTTGTCAGTCAGTCTCATTATATTTTATAAAGGTTTACAAAACAAATTCTAACTCAAGAAAAATTAAAGGGAATTTGTCAAACCAACTATTTGTGCAAAAGTTGGATACAAGTTCAAGTTCTATCTCCATGGTGCCATGAAAGAATTTTTTTTCCCCATACTGAGAAAAAAGATTGTCCCCCTTATAAATTTTAAATAGTGAAAAATAAAATCAATGCCCTTCTATTTCAAGGATGAGCAAAAGAGAGTTTTTGTAGGTGACAGGGCCTAATACTACATCCAGACAAAAGAGGGACTAAAATAAACTTTTCCTCTTACTTTGGCCATCCTCGAAAGCTTCCCACCCTCTATAAACCCCCCGCAAACCCCTCAAACAGGAAGACACACTCAATAGAGAAAGTAGCACTAGGAAAACACAAGAAACATGGCAAGTACCTACTACAATTATCAAAACACCCCTTACTCAAACTCCTCCTACAGAGACCCCCCTCCCTTCCCCCTCCACCTGTGCTTCTTCCTCGCCACCCTCTTCCTCTTCATGGGCCTCTCATGGTACCTGAGCTACGAGTCGATGATAGAGAGCTTGGTCGACCAACTCAGGCTCTTCCTCATCCTCTCACCTCTCCTCCTCCTCTTTGTGGTGCACTTCTTGTCGAGCGGGGACCGGAGCACCGTCCCCTTCAACATTCTCTCCTCCCTCCCTCAAGAAAGGGAGTCCTTTCATCGCGCTGGGGGATCGCCATGGGGAGTGGGGATGGTTCTTGTTCTCCTCTTGTTCATGATATCATATCAGGGTTATTTTCATGAGAGATGGTTCCCTTTGTTGAGCCATCGCTAGGTGAAAGAAGAGCTTGTTCATATGGTGCAAGTTGATGTGGTAAGTTACCTAGTCGGGGTTGAAGGAGTAAGAGCTAGAGCCAGCTAGGGTTTTTTGTTAATTTTGTCTCTTATGCTATGTTGTTTCTATCTTTAGTTTACGTGGCGAGGGTAGTATTTCATAGTTTTATCATTTTATGTATGCATCCCTAATTTTTGTGGGAAATGTACGAGAGATGTGTTTGTTATCATAGGGTACCACAAATAAAGCTTTGCTATGTAGTCTCTTGTTGTACTAAAGCCACACCTTTTCCTGATTTCTTTCTTTTTTGAAGTTTTTTTTGGGGAGCTACTGTTTGTTGTTTGTTTGATATTGAAATATGTACATCAGTGACACTCACTTATTCAAGTTTCTCTTGATTGAATTTTTTTTTTTCCCCTCGATGGAAGCTATCGTCTGAATTTGATTTTTTTTTTTTTTTTTGGTAATTCAGTAGACTAATCTAGGATCAGACTGACTTTATGTCTAGGTATGAAATTTGTCCGCTTTTTGTTTCTTTTCTTTCTTTCTTTCCTTTTTTCTCTTTTTTTTTTTTTTTTTTGAGTAAAAAGAACAGTTTATTTATATTACTAGGTGAAAAATATTAATTTTTTTGTGAGAAAAATTTAAAGAAAAACATATAAATTGGAATCAGGTTAAAGAAAAGGTGAGAATGTTAAAAAATTCACAAGAGCTGCAAGTGGAGTGTCCCTATTAGTAGGGCTGAACTTCGGCTTGATTGGTTCGATTTTTTCATAAAAATTAAAAATTGAAACCGAACCGAATTATGTTTCAATCAGTTTTAGTTGAGAACCGAATTGTGCAGAACCGAATTTTTTGGCTCGGTTCGAAAATTTCGGCTGGGCCTTAGCACAAATAGTTATTTTGGGTCAGAAATTGTATTATTGTAAAGTCAATTTTTTTTTTAAATTTTTTGGATCCAAATTTTGAGTCAGACATATTTATTTATTTTGAGTCAGAATTTGCATTATTTTGAATCAGAATTTTGGGCCAGGTATATTTATTTATTTATAAAATTATAATATAGTTTTTTCACTCAGCTCAATTTAACAAATGTTAAATCAAAAATGCGAATCAAACCGAAAATTTCAAAGTCAAAACTGATTGAACCGAACCAAATTACAGTTTGATTTCGAGCCGAATTTATCAGTTCGGTTTGAAAATTCGGCCCAATTCACTTGTAACTGATTTTTTGCTCACCCCTACGCATTAGGGCCTTCTTGAATATTCTAGTTTGTAATAGATTTGTAGTGTTCTTTGAGAAGAAAAGGGGAAGAGAATGGCATGTATCCTTTCTTTGATATAAAAAGGGTCCCTTTTATCTTTCGGCTGGGATGCTGACTAAAGAGCTGGAGGTCAACCTCAAAAGCTTGGCCACTTGCGCCTGTGTAAATTCCAATGATAATATATTCAAAAGATTCCAATGAAAATGAACAAAATATCACTATTATTATTGTCTAGAATCATCTGAGTGGATTAGATTTTTCAGCTTTGAAATGACTAATTAGTTCTCCATATTCTCATGTTTTAAGGCCTTTATTTATTTATTTATTTATTTTTTTGGTGGAGTTGTCTAAATTCTTATATAATCAAGACCACGAACAAAGAGTCTCCTGTAAGGGCCAACCTCTACACCGCGTGGGGAGCTGCACGCCCGCCTATTGCGCCATTGGGGGATTTGCATCGTCGAACATCACCTACACACACGATTAAATTCAGGGCATGACTCTGATACCAATTGAAGGACTTGGACACCATCTCAAAAGACTAATCTTCTATTGCCCAAATCCTTATATACTCAAGACCATCCGCACGTCTAGCCGATATGGGACTATTTGTTCGACTCAAATCCAACAGATTTTTTAAGACCGTATAAATGTAGTTAGTAAATTAAGGGAGGAGGGCAAGAAAATAGATGACTAGAAGTAGTAAAATTAAAATTGTTATATTTGTTGTATTTTTTATACTTAATAACTGTAATTTATTTGGTAATTTGAAGAAACTCTCTTGTACTATAATCCTTAATTGTTGTCTTCACTTACCATTTTGTGCATCAAATCAAATATTAGAAATAGTAACTCACCTGCAACATTTCTTTTGAGCATCATTTTCATCCATCCAAAATAAACCCCAAATTGTAGGACCTTTTTTTTTCGTTTTTTCTCCTTATATACTTCACAATTTATAACAAAAATTGTGCTAACTGTTCATACATTGCACCAGCTAAATGCATACTTGATATTTTCTTAGCTATGTCAATTAAAATTCATCCAAATTATATAAGGTTATCTATGTACAAATTTTCATACAAAATTTGAAACACAACTATTCTTTACGAGTGTAAGTCTTTCAAGATCTTCAATCATTCTCTTCTGGCATGTTTCTCCTAGAGACAATTACAATGTGTAAAGTTAAACATTAGAATTAGGTGATTGTTAACATTTTCTCAAATTGGATTGTAGAATTAAACATTTGTTGAACTACTCTTTTAAATTCTTAACAATCCCTCTCACATAATTTTGATTCTGGTAATTCTTAAACAATCCCCCTCACACAATTTTGACTCTACCAGAACATATGTTATGTAGCTTTCATATCTTATCAGTGTTGGGTGATTGTTTAAACAACATTGAATGGTTGGAGCTGTTGCGCGCGAGACTACAACTAATGAGGAATTCACCAATAGAGATAGATGCAGCGGAGAAGTACCCACACGATAAGAACAGAGAAACAAGATAGACAAACAAGCCAACACAATATTTAACGAGGTTCGACAATTTGCCTACGTCCTCATGGCAATGGGAGAGAGTTTTTATTGAATTTAATCAATTACAGGTTACAAATATTGGGGACACTACCCCTCCTTATATAGCCAAAGAATCCACGAAAAAAAGAAATAAAAACACAAAAATCGGATCAGAAACAGATTCTGAATTAGACTTGAAAACAAGCCGCGCAATAGAGTTAGTCGACTTATAATATCGATTAGTTGACTTATAACCTTGATTAGTCTACTAATCTATGTATTAGTCGACTAGTCTGTAATGAAACAGAAACTTCCAACTCTCTGTTTATCACCTTAGTCGACTAGGCCATTGCCCTAATCGACTATACTTAGTTCCTACCTATACAATCTAACTTTGATACGACCGATAAAATTTCGTATTCGATCTTATTGATTGCAACTCTCTTTAGTGAACCTTCAACAGAGTTTAACAAACTTTTCAATAAGATTTTACCCTCTCTCCTTACAGGAGGATTCTTGTTGATTCGGTTGCGAAAGATATTGACCCATGTTTTACTTTCTGTAATGTTCAAAACTTCATATTTTGTTCGCCTCAGCTGTTGATCCCCAAATGAAGTGAACTAGCGCTGCAAATCCGTCATCCTATGTAAGCATAAACCTTACCTCATTCGCCTCCAGAGCAAGGAGAGAGATGCAATTGCAACTAGTTGATCATTTGGAATTTTTGTTACCCTAATTTTTTTTTTCCTCTCTTTTTCATTTGTGGCTAATTTCGTTATAATGTTAAATTGCTAAATGTGAATCCTTTCAAGCTTTTTGAAGTTCATTTATAATGCATTTTATCTGTTATTGATTATATTATTATTTACTTACTTACTTATAATAGTTTGTTCGTGTAGATCAAAGTTTTTTCTGTCAATGATGATTATGTAATGAATGATGTCTTAGTTCATTCATGATGATACATTGTCAAGGAAGCTTAGATCCAAAAGTATGAAATTCATGACCATCCAAAACTATATCATCTTCGTTTAGTCTATGTTTAGTCAATTGCATATCGAAGAAATTTTATAAGGGAAATTGCAAATCAAGTAATGAGTATTGCCGCCATTTTAATGGGTTTTTTTTTTAGAGGTTAAAGCAGTTCAAATTAGTTTGACTAAAATTCACTAAAACACCATGAATTTTTAGCCGTTTTGGAAAAAAAAAGTACTATGAACTTTGAAAAATGCAAAACACTATTATAAACTTTCTCTAAAATTTTTAGAGAAATAACTTACATCAACTCTGGTTTAAGAAAATGTTCAGGTGTATGTGTATATTACGTGACAATCTAATAACTAAAATATCCTTTAAGAAAAAGAAAAAGAAAAAGAAAAACTCTAAAAGCCCCTCCTCTCCTTCGTCTCTGCTTCATCCCCAAACCCCAACAGCCTCCCGCCTCCTCCGCCCTCCTTCCCACCTCCCTTCGCGTCTCTTCGGCCCCTTCATCGAGGCTGTTTGTTTCGTCGTAAAAATCGTAAAAGTCTGTAATTCGTAAATGACTTACAACCCAGTTACAACTACGGCGTTTATTTGGACTATAATTCGTAAAAAACTTACGCAACTCAACTATCACTCACTTGCAACCCAATTACCACTCACATACAGCCTACTTACAGTTAATTTTGTGGTCATGTATATTTGTATTATTTTTTATATTAATATTATTTTTTTAATATTTAGCATTTTTAGTATTTATTTACAATATTAAACTTTTTAAATCATCAAATAGTTAATTTTGTGGTCCAACTTTTCCACTTACGACTTACACGTTACGACAACCAAACACCGTAAAACACAATGCACTTTCCCACTTATAGCTTTATATTACCAACCAAACACCATAAAACTTACATGCATGTAACTTATTTACAAATTTAAAAAACTTTATCAATTACGACTTACGAATTACGGTGAATTATGACAGCCAAACAGACCCGCTCATCTCCTACGGCCCCTTCACAACCTCCTTTTGTCCCTCTTTGACCCCTTCCCTACCTCCTTCGTCTCTCCTCTGACTCCCCTTGTCCCTTCTCCACCTCTTCCCCGTCTCCCCGTTCTTTTCCCATGCCCCTGATGCCTCCTCCCTGACCCTTGCCATCCAACCCCCTCCACGCTCTTCTCTCTTTAGTATCGGTTCCCCTTCGTCCCTATTGTCGCCCAAAAGCGTCAAAGATCTCGTATGATACCCCCCCCCCCCCCCCCCCCCTTCTTCTCTGATCTCTCTTTTTAAAAAAAAATTGTGTGGTGTCAGAGAAGAGGTAAAATTGTCTTTTTTTTTCCCTATTTGCAATTGTGTGATAGTGTAGTGAAACTTTTAAAGTTTATGATAGTATTTAACATTTTTCCAAAGTTCGTGCTATTATTTTTCAAACTTTTAAAAGTTCATATATTTTAGCCAATTAGTTACCTAACAGTGTGATAGCTTGCTAGGCCTTAAGCTTGGATAAGGTTTGTTCTTGGCTTGAGCTTTATCAAGATAACTCGATATGGCTGAGACTACAAACAAAGTTGATTTGATGCAATTTGGTTCTTGGGCTTGGTCCAGTGCTTCAGCTTAATTTGATGCGTGCTTGGTTGCAAGGAAGTGGCGGAAGTAAGAAAATGAGGAAGTATAATTGCTCACTTTCCTATCTATCCAAACACCAGAAAAGAAAAATAAGAAAACCTCTTTTCCTTTTTTCCTTTTCTCTTTTACATAACCATTTTCTCACTTTCAGAGCGCTACAGTTAATTTTGTGGTCATATAAATTTCATTTGTAATAAGTTGTCGCATAAAGCAGTTAATTTTTTGGTCATGTAAATCTCACTTACATTCTAATTACACTTGCATTCTAATTACGGTTTATTTTTTATTTTCTTAATTAATTTTTATTTTAATATTATTTTGCGGTCAACTTTGTGGTCAACTTTTCCACTTCCACTTTCATATTACCATCCAAACACCAGAAAAATAACATTTTTCAAACCACACTTTCCAACAACATCTAAATACCGGAAAATTTACTAACCAATACCCAAGTTCTAAAGGGAACTATTATCACTTTCTCGCTTTCTTACTTCCTCACTTTCACCTTAACCAAACAGGCCCAAAACAATGCTCTATTTAATCTCTTCCCAACGCGCTTACATTGCAAAAGGTCTATAAAACAAACCCTCCCACGATCCAATCAATAATCGAAAAGGTTAGAACAAACTCTAACTTACCTATCCTGATCCCTTTTATAATAAAATATCACGAGCAAAATTAAAAGCTTAAAACAACGCACTCTTAACCTCTTTCTTATGCTCCTTCATTGCAATAAAACCACAAATCAGATCTTCCTGTAAAGCAATGGATAATCGAAAAGGTTAAAACAAACCCTAACATACTTATCGCAATCTTTTTTGTAATAAAATATCAGCAACGTAACAAAGAAGAAGACAAAAACGATGTAGATGATGTATAGGATGAGTCAAAACATCTTCATCTGGAGCCGAGAGAAAAGAGGGTGGATTAGGACAGTGATTTTTCTGAGAGAGAGAGAGAGAGAGAGAGAGAGAGAGAAAGAATCCATCTACGGGGGAGAGTGATTGAGAAAGAAGAGCGAATTTGTAGAGAGAGAGAGAGAGAGAGAGCTTAGGGGTTTTTTTTCAATTTTTTTTTTTTTTGATAGATAGAGAGTTTGAATTATAAATAAAAAATGTAAAATATTAAAATAAAATATAAATAAATGATAGAAACAAATAGATGGTAGAACAAAATAAAAGGAGGACAAAAAACATGCACGGGCTTTATACTATTTGCTTTTAAGAATAGCCGTAGGTTCTCTAATAGCCAATAGAGAGAGGAGAGGCTCATTTTTGACGGGGAGTGACTATAATTATTAATGTTATTTGCAGCTTTATCATTTTATAAATCAAATTTAGGAACAGAAATTCACCAGCAACATTTATTCTTGAGCACCAAGTCCATCCAAAATCGCCCCTAAATTTTAGATTTTTCTTTTTGTTTGCTCCCCTTACTTATGTCACTTACTGTAAATTTTACAAGATTAAATCCTTATCCTCGTCGGTTCCACCTGATCCCTTTCAATATAACTGATATTCTAGCTGCATTATAATTGATATATGGTTACCTTATGTACTATTTTTCCTTGCAAGAGTTGAAACACAACTTTGCTTATAAGTTGTCGTGAAATTGTATAGTTGGGTCATATGAGATGTTGGAGGAAACTTAAAGAAATTAGAGAAAGATGTTTCTTTCACTGTGACTTAAATAATCAAATATGAGTCAAAACATGTTTGCTTGGAGTTGAAATCTGACATGTTTCCTGCAAACCGAAGCCAATTCATCCAGCACCTAATATTTAGTCTTATTTAAGTAACATACAGAGATGTTCTTATTCACGCCGTGAATAGAAATCACAATGTTCTAATTGGTCTCACTCAGAGGCAAAAACATGAAGGCATTTCCTTCTGAATTCCAAAAGAAAGAAAAAAAAAAAAAAAACTAAAGGGATTAACATATGCATGTGAGGAATAATAAACCAACAGGTGTGCTAAATGACTGTCAAATAACTCGCGAGTCAAATTACTTTAAAAATTTGTGATACCAATTGAAGGACTTGTGATACTATTCCAAAAAGTAGGTGGAGTTGTCTAAATTTTTATATACACAACACCATCTCATGTCTAGTCTATGTGGGACTATTTATTCGACTCACATTTCAACATTTCTACTCTGTGGTACCTGAGGTTTACGTGTTCTCTTGCTGAGCATAAATTTCTCATATATCTTCCCATCTTTATTCCTTTATTCGACTATCACAAAGTCCCGAAATACGTGACAGAAGAAAGTAACTATACTCGGCTAATCCTAAGTTCAAAGATAAGTCTCTAATTATTTTTTTAAGATTATCAATTAACGTAGAGGAGACAAGAGTGTACATGTGTTTTAAACTATTCATTTTTAGAGTACTTATAGATCTGTTAAAAATTTACTATTTTTTTTATATATTTTATTAGCATTTGATTTAGTATTATATTATAATATCATATAGAACTATGTACAAGTCGGGTCCAGTTAAGTTCGAGATCGTGTCGGGTCAAGATTAGGGTCAGTTTTTTTAAATCTATACCCTACTCATTGTAGAATCAGGTTAAGCATGAATTAGAGTCTGAATTTGTATTGTTCGATCCAATGCTCGACATGAAAATCTAATATGTAAGAATTCAATCCATGCTCTACCCTTATGAATTGGTTCGGGTTTAGTCCACAACTAGATCAGGGCTAGGTAATCTAATAAAATTTCCAATCCTAGTTTTACTTAAGGCCGTGTTTGGTTTGGGATAGAAGTTGGGAAAAATAGAAGTGGGAAAACTCATTTTTCACTTCCGGTATTATTTGAAAACCAGAAACGAGAATGAAAAAAACCCTTTTTTTTTTTCATTTTCTCTTTGCTTTTTTACACTTCAGTTTACACTATCATTTTTCTGCTGCGAGTGTTACAATTAATTTGTGATCATGTAAATCTCTCTTGTAATAAGTTGTAATTCAATACAGTTAATTTTTTGGTCATGTAAATCCCACTGCAGTCTAATTATAATTCTCAAAGAACTTTATAATTAATATTATTTTAATTTTATTTTACGGTCAACTTTGACTCAATTTTTTTTACTTTCACTTTCATTACTAATCAAATACCGAAAAACCATAATAATTTTTACTTATAATTCCACATTACAATCAAATACAAAAGAAATACTTGCACAAATCTCAACTTTTTACTTTTTCTGCACTTTTTCTTTTCCATTTCCACTTACACTTTTTCCTCTCACTTGCAGCAAATCAACATGCCTAAAAAAATATTAGACTTTAGGAAGAAATGGATTTAAGTCTCCATAGCACTTGAATTCATATCTTGAGACACATGCATTTTATTTTAATTTTAATCAAAACTAGCCGAATAGAG
>JAVJIF010004923.1:0-15000 GCA_038442645.1 Agave tequilana
AAATTTTTTAGAACTAAACGAATTTTCTTCTCTGTTGCAGGTTAAGGGCAAGCAAAGTAGGAAATTAAAGTTGCAGTAACATATAAGTGGCCTTGAACCTCTGCTCTAGAAAGCAGAGACCAAGTGCCCTCTGCTTTGCCGCGGATCCGCGGCCAAAGCCGCGAAAACGCGGCAAAAAGGAGTGGACTACTACTGTCTTTTTGCAGGGCTGCTTGCTTTGTAAATTGTAGTTTTCTGCAACTTTATTTTTTTATATGCCATCACATAAGCCTGCTAATAATCAACAGTAAAACATTTGTTGAAAGATAAAAAATTGATTAGACGTTAGCATTTTAGGCACGTGTCTTTCAATTCATTTATTTTTACTGTTGAAGAGTGCTGGAGCAAGGTACGTATGCATTGCATTTAGCATAGGACTCACTTCTTGGGTGATTTATATCGCTTTGAGTGAATCTTATTTATCTTGTACACTTGCACAAATTGATCTTAAGGGCACTAACCCATAACAAGATAAGGTGGGATTTAATCACCCTTCCTTAGCCTAAAAATCAGATTCCAAGCACTCACTAACCAAGCCTAACTTAAAATGAGTAGACGTTGGCCCTAGGGACATCTCGGACTCAATTAGGAGATTATCCTAAGGGGGAAAGGTGTTAGAATTTGACTCCTGTCAAATCAGTGTCTAGGAAAGGGATTAAGGGCCGAAAGCCCGAAGGTTGGTGGTTATTTAATTAAGGAAGTCTTTGACGGAAAACCTCCCACCAACCTTGCCCTGACCTGGCTGATTAGCTTGTGGTCAAAGTCTACATTAAACCTCCCGTGGACAGTCTAACCAGTTAGGAGTCGTCTAGGTCTAGGTCTACCCTAACTTAGTTTAGAATTTTTTTTCTTTCTCTTTTATTTGTTTGCTTATTTGTATTTTCTTTCTTTTTGTTTGTATTGTGTGATATGGCTTATAATAATAATTTTTCCAACTTCAATAATAATCCATATTACACATCGAGTTCATTTTCGGATATTACCAACCCGGCATATCATGACTTTAACCAACCTAGTGTGCTGGATTGGTCTTATCCGAATCAATATAACCCATGTCCCCCATCTAATAACTATAATGTCCATAATAATTTCAACTCTTCACCGAGTCAGTGGGGATTCACCTCCCCCGAGCATAATTATCAACCAACTTGTCCTCCTTCTCCACCTAGTCCACAATATTTTCAAGAGTCATACTCAGTTCCACCCGTCCAAAATAGGAAACCATCAATTTTGGAAATGAGTATGCGTGAGTCCGAACAACAATCACAAAATCTGATGGACTCACAATTTCACTACCACTTCCAAAATAACTCTTCATCTTTTCAACAAGACAATGAACCCATCAACTATGAAAAGATGCTAGAAGCCATGACTCATGCTCAAAATGCTCGTAATCGTGACATAGATATGATGGTCGAATCTCTACGTTCTCACCGTTGGACCAGTTCTGATGTCACTAACCATTCTGTTAGAGCCGAAGAGTCCTGTAGTTTTGGAAATCAAGATTCCATTTCAGAACAACCATTTGAACTTGCCCAAACTCCAAATTTGAAAAAGATATTGACAGTTTAGCAAGTTATCCTTTTCCTGAAATAGAACTTGAAAATGAATATGATCCTGAACCCCAACTGAGTGATTCAATTCTACTTCCTGATTCGATTATGACTCCGGTATCTTCACCTGATTTCGATCTTTTCCCCGAGTCAACGTTGGATCCTATGCCTATTCATCATGAATTGAATCCCCCATCTTTGAGGATCATATTGAACTTGACCAATTATACAATTTTGAAAATCCTATTGACAAATTGGCAAGTTCTCAATTTTTTGATATTGAACTCAATGAGATATGTGACCTAGATTCTCATATCTGTGATCCAGTTCAACTTTCTGAATCAATATTGACTCCTGTTGTGTTACCAAACTTGAGTAATATTTTAGAGTCAGTTTTGATTCCTCCACCTATCATTCCTGAACTGGAATCACCCAAATTAGGTCACATCCCATTGTTAGAAAATACATGTGGACTTGAGTTTCAACTTCTTGACTTGGACCCGCTTCTTGAACCAATTTTGACTCCTGAACCTTTACTTCACTTAAGTCACCTTCCTGAGTCGGTATTAGTTCCTGTCCTTCCTGAGCCCAAGTCAACCGTTCTATCATTTCATACTCCATTCTGGGACGAGGTGGTTGACAAATTTGACTCCGAAATTAGTTATGGAATATGAAAATTAGATGGGGTTAAATATTTAATAAAGATCCTTTATGGATACATCTTTTTAATGGGTTATATTAGAGTAATTGTTGGTGGGTTCCTCCGAACCAAAGAAAAGTCGATTGGGCCGCGTTTCGTGGACCAATCAGACCACCACCGGAACCACCACCTTAAGGTAACCTTTTCCTTCCCTTTCTTCTTTTTCATGCATCTATGCATTAATTCATACATTGAGGACAATGCATGAGATAGGTGTGGGGGAGGGTCTAACATAACTTTTCTTTTGTTAACATTTTTCTTTACTTTTAAAACTTTTTGAAAATAGAAACAATATTTTGACATATTTTTTGTAAGAAATTAAGTTAATTTTAAGGAATAGGAAAATCTAAATTAGGATTTCTTATACTTGGTCAAAAAAATAAGATTATTTGTTTATTTTAAGGGTTAGGAAGATAATTTGTCAAAGTAATTTAGTCTTGATCTTTACCTTGATGAAGTATGCACACCTCATACACTTACACACTTAGGGTTCAAAAACAAAGATTCTTATGCCTTATAAAAAATATATATATAAAAAAAAGATAAACAAATCTAATTATTGATGAGCTAGGTGCTTTGGCCTAAGCAAGCCTTAGTATTTACGCGAAAGATAATTAGATAAGTTTGAAAAAAAAAGATAAACAAATCTAATTATGATTAGCTAGGTGCTTTGGTCTAAGCAAGCCTTAGTATTTATGCGAAAGATGATTAGATAAGTTTGAAAGAAAAATATATATATAACCCTCTGATTAAGCTGGGTATTTGTGCCTAATAAAGCATAAATATTCACGCCTAAAAGGGGTCCATATAATAAAACCCTTAGTTTTGTGGCCTTGTTTGCTCGAGTCCTTAAGTCCTTGGGGTGTTTCTCACCCGGTGCCCTAAAATCATTGGTTTGGGAGTCATCGATTAAAGGCTCGTTACATGGGCAGATTAGAAAGCCTAATAGAACTGAGGAATAATACCACAAAAAAAAGTATATATATATAATAAATAAGCATAAGAGTTAGAGTTAATGAACCCTTAGTCAAAATTTCACGATCACAAGGTGCATATGACTTAAGGTAAAGTATAGACTAGATGAAAAGTACAATTTGACTCCTTACTTTGATTGATAACAAATTTTGAATAGAGACTAAGTTTAGGAATGAAAATTCAGTCTTCCTATAACTTATAGATTGCTTAGATCTTACAATCATATTTCAAATATTTTTCTCTTTCAAAATGCTTTTCGAAAATACTAACTCTTTATTTCACTTTCTTTATGGATTTTGTGGGTGCAATCTGCTGAAAACCCTCACGAGACAAAACTCGTTCTCTAGGGAAACCTAGAGGTTTAACGGCTTATTGCACATGTTCAGTGCAATCGCGTGACCTGCGAAAGTGGTCTAATAATCCTTAGTATAGTTTAGTTGTTTTGCTCGAGGACGAGCAAAAGATAGGTATGGGGGTGTGATTGGTTGCTAATGTTGCATATTTAATATCATATGTCCATACTTATTATAGAATAAAAGCCTGCATTGTCCTAATTAATTGTTTGATTTATTTGCAGGCCCAATCTTTAAGGAGATGAAGAGAAATGAGCCAAAGCCCACAAAATTCTGAATTAAATCAGAATTAATTCGCACTAAGTAAATCAGGGCAAAATCAAGAGGTGAAAACCGGTTGAGAAGAATCCTCTCAGAATCGATCGGTTAAAGCCAAGAATCTAAGGCCATTTCGTCAGAATTCGGGACTCAAACTGTAAAACCAACTCCAGATAAAGTCAGAAGGCCAAACCAGCGCGACCCACCAATAGGGTGTGGCCAGGTGGCCACACCCTGGCCGTGGAAACGCGGCAAAAGCCGCGTTTTCGCGGCAATCTTAGGGAGTTATGGGGAGCATTTGCTCCCCCGATCTCCCCAGGATCCTGGTTGTTGGGTTTATGCCTATAAAAGGCCTGTACTTGCGCTGAAAATGGGACGCCAATGGAGAATGCAGAGTTAGGATTTAGACTATTTTTCCATTTCTTAGTTTAGGTTTTTGTTTTTCTTGTTCATGTAATTGTAATTTTCATTTATGTAAATAAGAGGAGATCAGACTTTCATCAAAAACAAGAATGGAGCTTGAGCTGAGTGAGACACCGGTGTAAGACTTATTTCTTTTCTTTGATTGTTATGAAATCGAATCGATGTTTTTTCTGTATGTGTACTTCTTTTTAGTCTTCTTCTTCTTCTTCTTCTTCTTCTTCTTCTTTACTACTTCACTTTTCTTTTTGGTACAATTGTCTTCCAAGTGAGTCTAAAGCATCGAAAGAGCCTTGCTTTTGCGAGTGCCACCGATAGCTCATGACGATGGAATGGAGTCTCTCTCTCTATCATTTCATTCTTGAAGTAGTCTTGATGATGTAATGTAGAAGAGACCAATACTCAAATCTTATAGGCTATGCGTTGAATGCCTCCACTTCAAGGTAAAATCGTCGCTGAAGACTCAGCTTTTGGTGAAAAGAAGGTAAGCAATTGTTTTTATTTCTTTTCTTTTATTTCTGTAAATTAAATCACCACTTCTTCCAACTCTTTCTTTTCGACTCATTTGTACATAGTCGCTTTCGCCGTTTTCTGATTTTTTCCACCTCTTCTCATCTCTCATTTTCTTCTAACTTAACATAACTCTTTTTCTCTTTTTCTTTTTAAGAAACAAAGAAGAACTTTCATTTTATCTTCATTAAGATTTCAATAAAGAATGTAAACGCTTCCATCACAAAACCCTCCTTGTGGATCACGACCCGCATAGCCACTTGCTATAGCGGTAAGAATTGAGCACTTGCACATCTTCATTCTAAATCTGAACTTCTTTATTATTACGTGCAGGTTTAACCTCAATCAATATCTTAGTCCATAATTTATTAATTATATTCCAGTTCATAATCATCTCTACATACTATTCATACTCAGACATCAACTCATTCATCACCCTACATTCGTACCCTCATATGGTTCAATTTTAGAGATGCAGATTGATCTAGTTTAGATTAACTAGAGATAATGAATCCATCACATTGGTGATACAATTATATAATCATAAGTTAGTCACCATTACGTGATTTCTATTTTGTTTAAAATTTCTCATTCTACATATATACTCTTAGCACCTCCTAGTGATCCCACATTCATGATTATTATCCATCACACACATCATACTCATAAAATTCAGTTATGATAGAATCAAGTTCCATACCCAACTTAATAGAATTTTCAATTCAACTTCTTAGAATTGACTGGTCTGTCAAAATAAAATGGTAACTTCTATGTCGGGATACAATAAAGGCACAGTAAGAAGTGCTAGAAAACATAAAGCAAAACATCTATCAATCATGAAGTACATCACTGGATTCTTTGTTAATCTGTAAGTTTAGTAAGGATTAAAATCACAAATTTTCTACCATCCCTCTACATGATATAATAGTATGAAAAGATTAATTAGTCATTCAATTCATATAAAATTTTTCCTACACAATTATAATTGGTTCACTGGTTTTACGGTCATCACCATGATAATCTTTGTTGCTTTATTGATTAATTTGGTGAGTTTGATTCATAATAATTTGATAATAATCCTATACATATAAATCTTTGTCCGTGAGATTCAAGTCTGCACTATGTGTAGAATTAAATTCATTATATTATTATCAAGTTTATATATATTCAGATTATTTCACATGCCGATATATTCTCAAGTACCATTGTTAGATTGGGTTTCAGGCTGACATGTTCTTTACTAGAAATCGAGTTTATGTTAATCACTAATTAAGCAATTTATCATAAAATTCTTTGCTTGTAAGGCATATAGCCTCTTTTTACCATCATTACATATGTGTTTGAATTACATCAATTATCCGAATCAAAATCTTGTAGAATTCTTAACTTGAACACTGAGTAGTATTTTGACGATAACTCTTATCATACATGCCCGATTGAAACACAGTAAGGACAACAAGAAGATAGACTCTCTTATCTTTTTAATGGTATATCATATACTACATGTAGTTCAATTTATCTGTGATAATTAGATGAAAACTTAATATTTAAATAACATTCTACAGTTCTGTCTGCCAGGACAACCGACAGTGTTTTATCCTAACTTTTGTTTTTTAATCAGAACAAGATACGAAAACCTCCGCTAGAATTTAGACTTGATTATTTTTCTAATGACATATTATATGACCTACTTCACTTATATAAATAGTTCTAAATAGACAGAAACCCTTCTATCATGCACAAGTTCTGTAACACAGTAATTTTAACCAGTTAGTCTTTTTTCAAAAATAACTTTTTGTACAGACCTACGTTAAGGATGTGGTAAGAGTCATTAGAAAGTAGACTTAATTATATTTCCAATGGTATGTTACATGGTATATTTCATTTCAAGTATACACACAAAAGAAGCCCTGACTTTCAGATTTCAGATTTAACAGACTTTGACAGATTCGTACAACCATTTCAATAGTGCCTCAAACTAAAAAATTCTCAATTTCTCCTTAACCTCTTTACCTAAATTAAAATTATAAGTAAGCTATGAACTTAAATCTTTATAATATAAATCATAAGCTAGTTACAAACTTAAACATATATAATCCTTAGTACAAACTTGATCCATCATCACCACTTCCCAAATTTACCATCATCTTTTTAATTTAATTATACCATAATTTCTTCCATCTAATTAACATCACAAAAATCAGATTTTAATTAGATTTCATAGCTATTATGGAACTTGAATTTATCATCAAATTCTTCCACCAATGTCTTAGTAGCCATTCTTGATTTTCACTTGACATTTCTAATGCATTAAGCTTGATTTACACTACCAATTCCTTGTAAATCACCTAGAGGGGAGGGGGTGAATAGGTGTAAGTGCTAATCTAGAAACAAAATGCGCTAAAAGCGGAAGCTTAAAATAAATTTGCAACACACTTAATACAACCAACAAGTGTAGCCGAATTTCCCGTGAAGGGCTCTGGACTAACTCCTCTTGATTCCCTAGATATGGGTTGAGGTGCTATGTGAAGCTCTTGTTGATTAGGTACAAGTGAGGCACACACAAGCAAGCCAAGCATATAAGGATGATAAGCAATATGAAATAATGCAAGGCAACACAAGCAATATGAATGATATGGCAATATGAATAATGCTTTGCACAAATAAAAGAGAGAGAGTTAGAGATAATGGATCAAACGCAAACACAAAGATATGTTTCGAGGTTCGAGCCCCTAGCTCTACATCCCCGCCTTCACCACGTGAAGGATTTCCAATCCACTATCTCCCACCGAGGGAACCTCCACCGAGGAGGATTTGTTACAACAATAGGAGTACTGAACTCCTCTCTCAAACACCGCCTCACAACTGAGGGGTAGGCCCGTAGCCAATACAACAACTAATCCACCTCACACTTGAGGGATACAAACCAACAACCAACTCCACCTCACCAAGAGGGAGTAAATACCAATCTCCACCTCTACCAAAGAGGGAGCAAATCAATCACCTCAAATCCACAACCTCAACCTCTACCAAAGAGGGAGCAACCAAATAATGAGGGTTTACAATGGGTGGTCTCTTTCAACCACAAACAATCTCTCCTTTTCCACAAACAAAAAGATCCTAAATAGATTATGATAGAAGATATAGCTCAAGTGGATATCAAGGTATTTTTGGAAATCAAGTAACAAAGAAAATACTTGGGAAAACTCTTGTAAAAGATAGAGAATGAAAACCAATACAAATATCCCAAATTCCTATTTTCTTTGATTTTCCAAAACCCTTGAAAAAACAATAAAGATGAAATCTTTTTGGCACTTAAACTCTTTTAAAAACTTGTTAAACACAAAACAAACTCTGGTATTTTTCTTTTCAAAAGTCTTTTCAAAATAGCCCAAGAGATGGGGTATTTATAGCCCCATCAGAAAACTAGCCGTTAGGCTGATCTGGCAGCCTGACAGGCTACCGGTCGGCGGCCGGCCGACCGCCAACGGTCAAAAATCCGACCGTTGGAGCAAACCGGTCGACCGCCCGGCCGACCGAAATAAACAGAGAGCACTGCTCTCAGGTCGGTCGGTCGCCGGCCGACCGTCCTGTGACTGCCAAACGTGCACAAGCTTGTGCACGTCGGTCGACCGCAAGGGTCTACCGGCCCTTGGTACGGTCGACCCGTGCGGTCGGCCGTCCTGGCCTGTCAGCCACTGTTCTGGGACAGAAAACACATGTTAAAATATTTCTAAAAATCTTTTAAGTCTTTTTAAAAATACCCAAAAATAGTTTTATCATTTGCATGATACATAAACATGTGATAAAAAGTTTGGCTCAAATATCAATCAATATGAACTATTTTTGTGTCATATCATTTTTACCAAAAACCAAAACATGTATTTTATCAAACTTAGATTTTTCAATACATGAATAGGAAAGTCAAAATAAGTTTGTTTAAAAGTTAAGCATGCATGTATAGAATGAAACAACTATACATATATCAATTAAACTTGTTTGATCAACTATTCATGAAAACCGAAAACCAAACATAAAACGTGTGTGTTTGTGCACTTGAGCATATCAACTATACTAAGCTTTACAAATGGATCTAAAATACACTAAACTAAACTAGGATACCTAAGTCTTCTTGACGATCTTCAATCTTCAAGCCGACTCGATCCCAAACGTGATCCACCGAGTGCAAAGGTATGATCTTGATGCTCGGGCACGGGAATCACCAAGTGAAGGCTTCCAAACTCCTCTTTTTGAAGCAATCACCAACTAATATCTTGCTTAATGATCTGAAACTAAAATCACAAGATTATTAGTAAACATAACTACATGAGTTAATCATCATCAAAACTAGAGTGGAAGGCCTTTGGGCCAACAATCTCCCCCTTTTTGATGATGACAAAACTCATGGAGTTATATATGCATGGATTAAAGTTAAGCTTCAAAGAAGCTCCCCCTTAACTCATGCATAAACAAATAAACAATAAATATGCAATGAATAACAATGTATAATCAATCATGCATAAATAATAAAAGGCTCTAGATACCAATGAAATGTTCAAAAACAAAACATGCTCTAGATACCAATTAAAATTAAAATTAAACTAAATTAAACTTAATATATGCAAAACATAAATATGCATATATAAAACTTGTACCAATCATGCATATTAAAAGATTTGGTTTATATATGCAAACTTGTACCAATCATGCATATTAAAAAGATTTTGGTTTTTATATGCATGTTAAACTCTCAAATAATTCTCCCCCTTTTTGTCAATCATCAACAAAGGGAAAAAAAATCAAAACAAAACAATAATCTTCTCACCTTTTAATACAAAGAATCAATCATCAATAAAGGGTAAAAGCAAAACTAAATCAATAAATTTTTCTTCTCCTTTTGTTCGAAACAACGAATCAATAAAGGGTTAATAAAAAATATGTTCTCCCCTTTTTGTCTAAAATAAAACAAAAACCAAATAGGGGTGACATTCAATTAGGATATCAATTGAAAATATGTCAAAGTAGCATCTTGATACCAATTGAAAGTAAACATAAATCAATCAACAAATGGTATATGCGATATACATTCATGAAGAGGAAGATGTGAAGCTTCCCTACATAGATACATTACATGAAGGAGGGATGACAAGCCCTAATTCACATAACATACACTATGCAATGCATAAGAGGGGATGTGAAGCTCCCCCTACACACGTGTACCACATAAAGAAGAGATGTTAAGCTCTTCAATACAAGATACACTCATCATGAATCTATATCTGAAGAGATGTTAAGCTCTCCTTGCATATATGCAATATAAATCAAAACTTTTGAATTTATTTATTTCTTTTTTAAAACAAAATTTGAGATACCAATTTTTTAAAACATTCAAATAAACATCTTGATATCAAAAGAGAGTATTTTTCCTTTTAAAGTATATGATATCAATTTAAAATATTTATTTTCTATCATAAAGCAAGGGAGTGGAAATACAAATACCAATTGTAAATATGAAGTTGAATTTTCTCCCCTTTATGAAATACCAATAAAAACACATGCATAAGCTTGAAATAAGATACCAATTGAAAATTGAATCAATTGAAATAAAGTTGAAGCTTAAGCTTATCATAAACACAAACATATATATGTATGAAAAATAGATACCAATTGAAATTGATATTCTTGGAATTGAAAGCATACATACATACAAACATATATGAGTATACAAGAAAGGTTAAAATTGATACCAATTGAAAGAATTCAATGATACCAATTGAAACAACAATAATATCAAGTGTATATCTCATATAATCTACCACCCAATCATGGTTCAAGTTTTAAATGATTTTCATTTTTAAAGCATACATGAACATGATCTCCCATCCAACCTCCCATGAAGGTAGGGTTTTCAAAAATAGGTTTGAAAATTAAAGTATGTTTGAAAAACTCTACCAAAATGAAGAATACCGTAACTAGTTATATGAATAATTTGTAAACTAGTACGAAATCCTTCAAGTAAGGAATAAAACAAAATATTTTTCATGAAATACGAAATCCACATGATAATCAACACTCTAAGTCAAATAAGCATAAATATGACTCATGAAAACAAACACATGAATAAACAATAAATGTGAGTGTACAAATAAAATGTGAAGATCATAATCATGAAAATGAGCACTTAAGCACGATATTCCTTGAAACATGAAAACATGAAAATCATCAAAACTATTTAATCTTCAAGGTATATGTATGTCTTATACAAATTAAAGTATACATACATATCCAAAACACAACGAGTCCACAAAGATATATGCATGAAGGCACGTGGCTCAAAAGGATGTATATGTATAAACAATAATTTAGATAAAATGGACATATACATGAAGTTAAACAAAAACACATGAAAACATGAAAAACTAAATTTTCATTAGAACAAATTTCATTTCAAGGTATATGTATGATTTATCAACACAAGAAGTATACATACATATCCCTAAACACAATTGAGTCCACAAATAAAAATTTGCATGACAAGCAAATGACTCAAGGGGTATACATGTATATCTTAAAGTTTGGCAAAATAGACATATACATGAAATGAAACACATGATCTTAAAACAAAACCAAAATGGGAATACAAGTTTAAAATGCATGGATCATCAAAACTAGACTATACTAGCACATCTAATGGGTTCAAATAAGCATTCAAGTTCAAACATATATAGATTTATTTGTGGCCCACTATATGCACAAATATATACCTAGTCTTAATGAAAACTAACATTTAAACATATATTCAAATCATGTAGCATCAAAAACAAGATAAAATCATCATGATAAATTTAAACATGATTATTATGTAAATTCACATGTTATTAAACCTATGATAAACATGATAGCTAAACAAAGGTGAGAACACTAAAATAATGGTCCATATTAAACAGGGTGTCTCAAAATGCTAAACATGTATGTCAAGGATTTAATAAACAAGGCATTTTCATAATGATCATATAAACAATAAAACATGCTATATATGATAAACATATTTGAACTCACACTCATGGATTCATGTCAACTCCCTTGTTTGACATTCTTGACTTTCAAAATTGAAAAGTTAAGATGTCTATGTACCTTAAAGTCTTAGGTATTCATGTTTATCTTGCTGCCATTAAGGATTCATATTTATTAATGGCAAGCATCTTGAGGCCAATACAAAAACTATCCATGCTTTTAAGCTAACTCTAAATGATTAGTATTTACCTAGGGTTTCTAGTATTGAGTCAGCTTTTGTATTATGGAACACTCTTTGCTCTCTTGGGGAACAAATGCTAAATAAAAAAGAGAGTAACTCGGATGATGAGAGTGATACTTCCAACATGTGTTACATGGTCCAAGGGAATAACCCCCTTGAGGTAAATTTCAAATCCGAGGTTGATGAAGATGTTGACATGCTATATGATGAACTTGCTATGTTTTGTCAACAACTTCATAAAAAATATGAATTGTTAAAAATGAAAAACAAAAGTTTGAAAAATGAAAATGATTTGGTTTTAAAAGAAAAAGATTCTTTTAAAAATAAATTTGAAAATGTTTCAAAAGAAAATGAATCTTTGAAAAAGGAGAATGTTTTCTTAACTTCAAATTTAAATGAAATTTGTGAAGGAAACTATTCATTGAGAAATAAAATTATTTTGATGCAAAAACAAAAGAAAATTGCTTTAAATGAAAATAAATCTTTGCAAAAGAAAATTGTTTTACAAGAAAAAGAAAAGATTTCTAAGAAGAAAAATAATGTTGATTTCATTCTTGCCATATCTCTTATGCTAATAATGTTGCATCCTTCTTTGATAAAAATGAGATTCATGTTTTGAAAAAGAATTGATTGTTTGAGCTCAAATTTGAGCAATTGTGTATTTAATCATAATACGTTGGAATTTATGTTTCATAAGAAACAAGTTCCACACACATGCACATACCCCATAGCATACACATGCACATCATGCACACACCTCATATTTGTATGCTAGAGTGTACAAATGTACACATTGCGGCCGCAAAGGCCATCTTGCAAGATTTTATTTTGATAGAATAAATTCTATAAATTTTGCAAATAAAAATATTTGGGTTCCTTATGATGCTAACCCCCATGAACCCAAAAAGATATGGGTACCAAAATTTCCATCTCTTATGTTTGATGTATGGGCTTTCACAAGACGTGAGAGGATCGGTACCTTGATGGTGGATGCGTTTCGAGCTAAAAGATCATAATTATGGATCCATCACTTTCAAGGGATGTTTAGGTGGAAGAACCACCATGGTTTGGAGACTTAAAGATTAGATCATATTGTTTGATAATTACCTCTAACTCCATTTTGTTTACATGCTTTCTCATTATCAATTTTTAGTATGTTCTAGTTTTAATACTCATTAAACTTGTGATATACATATATAGTATTTGAGATACACTTATGTTTATATGAATTCATATTTTTTATGTTCTCACTATACTTTAGCTATTATGTATATTCTAGTTCTAAAAGCACTTACATTTATCCTAATGATCATATTTGTTTAAATTTGGTGCTTTATGTGTTGACTACATGTTTGAATGTAGTTTTTTTTGAAATTTGTATTTATACTTGTACAATTAGTGAGTTATACTTGACTCTTTTGTTTGAATGTCGTAATGCTCATGTATACTCATTAGATATATTTATATAACCTAATTTTGATGGTTCTTACATTTTATTTGTTTTCTTTATTTTTTTACATGTTCTTTATTTGTTTCATATATATGTTAATTTTGTCAAAAACTATAGATATACATGTCTATCTTAGAATCACTTGCCTTCATGCAATATTCATTGTGGACTCGTCTATGTTTGGATATGTATGTATACTTTAGTTTCGATAAAAAATACATATACCTTGAAGCTCGTTTAGTTTTTGATAAAAGAATTTCATGTTTGTTTTGAGCCTTATTGATTTATTTCATGAATTTACTGTTCACATGATTCTTATACACTCACTTTATGTTTACTCATGACTTTGTTTTCATGAGCATCTTTGAGCCTTATGGATTTTAAGTGTCACTTCTTGTATATTTAGCATGCTTTCATGAGATACATAATTTGTTTCTTCTTTGAAGGATTTTTAACTAGTTTTTAAAAATTATTTTAAATTAGTTATTTATTTATCACTTGGTAGTGTTTTCAATTAAAAATTTTATTCAAATCAAATTTTTTAAAACCCCTAGCTTCTAGAGGCAGTTGGTTGGGCGACCATGCCTGTATGCCTTATTGAAAATCTATTTAAACTTGTGCATGATAAGGGTGAACGTTATAAGTTATACACATGATTTTCATGTTATTTTATTTTTGTATCTTATATTAGTTTTCTTATATATGTATGCTTCAAATTACAAGTGATATTTTTCTTTTTCATACATATGTTTGATTTTGATTGTGCTTATTTTACAATGTATTTACAGATTTTTAACGTACAAATTATGTTTATACTAAGCTTGATTTAATTCTAAATGTTAATTGGTATCTTTACAAGCTTATGCATTGATTACAATTATTTTTTTATATCAAAATGTACTTCATGTTTTACCTTTAATTAGCATCAAAATCTACTATTAGTATCTTAATAATTTTGTTTATCTACAAGTGATATCAATATTTGTTTTGTCAACTTCTATTTGATTTCAATTAGTATCAAAATTTATTTTGTTGACTATAAGAAATTTCAAATTTTATTTTAAAAGTGCGTTCAAAATTTTCTTAAAAATTTTGTTTGATATGTATTGCATATATATAAGGGGAGCTTAACATCTCCTCTATATATAGATTCATGTTAAGTATATTTTACATATTTATTTATGTGGTACACGTTTGTAGGGAGAACTTAACATCTCCGTTTATACATTGTATATAATACTTATGTGGGTTAGGGCCTAATCATCCCTTCTCCATGTAATGCATGTATGCAGGGGGAGCTAACTTAACATCTCTCCTCTTCATGAATGTATATCGCATATACCTTTATATTTTTGCTTTTCTTCACTCTTTTGTTGATGGATTGATAAAAAGGGGGAGAAGAATTTAGAGAGTTTATATATGCATGTTTAATATTTATTGTTTATACACATATGTTTGTTTAGTTCATGAGCTTTTATTGAATATCT
>JAVJIF010004923.1:20000-259470 GCA_038442645.1 Agave tequilana
ATATGGTATAGAATATCTACTTCTAATAATCAACATCAATAAAATATCATCTAAATAAGTTCCAAATACTCATAATTTCAAATCCAGCTATATCAATCTCATCTTAATGAGTTCAAGATCTGATATAAAGAATATAAATTCTAAATCAACTCCAACTCAAGATCAGTCCAAATCACAATCCAACTTTCCTCACAACTAAGACTGAGTCCAGCATAATAAATAACTAAATAAAAACTAGCAAAAATACTAATATCCTGATGATAAAACATCGAGTCCCGAAATGTCTATCAATAACTACATCCGATCTATTATTTGTGGTATCTTTAAACCGTCTCATATCGGTAGATACGTCATATCTACTTATCCATAATATCCACAAGAGTTCCGGTCGGAAGTAATCACTAAATACATGAATATCAAATCTGATAACTAATACAAATTATTTCAACTTCAAGATCGAGCCGAGTCAAGTCACAGTCTAAGGTGTATCAGTACTAGGCCTAAACCAACAGCGGCAAACTACTAACACATGACATGACGCTGATGCAACCTCATATCAACTACGTAAATATAGTGGACAATCACAGATGTCTTATGAAGTGGTACAAGTAATCAAATTAGTAAAATATAACGGAAAGTCACATGAAATAATAAGAGTAACATGTAAATGCATACCGACAATGGTAAACAGACAAGAACAAACACTCACATGAAATGACAAGGCTTCAGAACCGAATCGCCTTCTGGTCTTCACTGCACGAACTGGTACTGATCTACGGATCATCCCATGAATCGGTCTTCGAATCGCCCGTGTATCGGGTCCAGAATGGGTACAAATCTGAATCTCCCATTACCGAGTTTGGATCATCCGAGCGAGTCTGAAATGCTGTAACACGCCACCGAACACAAAGAGAGGACGGGGAATCAATACACACACCTAATACACTCACACATGTACCCATACAAGCATTCCACACTTGCATACATCCACGCGTACAACCACAAACATATACATATACGGGTATACACATACATATACACTACAATCATGCATACATATACATAACTATACATTTATATACGTACATATATACATACATACACCTATATACATACACATATGTACATGTATATATTATTATATATATACATATATACACATATATATACACACACACACATATATATACATATATATACACACACACACACACACACATATATATATATATATATATATATATATATATATATATATATATATATATATATATATATATATATATATATATATATATATATATATATATATATATATAAGTATACACATTTAAATACACTCCCCATGCATCCAATTTCACAACACACATTAACATAAAGTACACATTAATAAACACTACTCCCATACATGAATATAAACACTTATATGAAAAATGAACAGAGAAGGGTGAGGAAGCTTACGCATAGAGGAAGGCTCGGCCAAGTGATGGCTCAACGGAGGCCGCGACAAATCTCCCGGATAACACCGGAGAGGGGAAAATGAGTCCGGGCTACCGGAGGGGTCAACGGCTCATCGAGCTATCTGTCGGAGGGTGGAGAAGAGGCTGGGGCTGCTGGAGACTGCGCTACCAAGGGAGAGGACAGGCCTGGCTACTGCTGTTGCGGGCTGTTGTGGCTACTCACAGCCAACCAAGGAGGAGGGAAGTTGCGGCAAGGGAGGCGGCTGCAAAACTCGGCCAAGAGGGCAGCAGAGCTACTGTTGGAGGAGATCTCGCATTCGTCGAGGCTGGATAATGCGCCTGAGGGCTGTTGCGCCATGGGTGCGCGGGTTGCTGGAGTCTGGGCTATCGAGGACTGTGCAGGGCTGCTGGTCTGCTAGGTACTCGGCTGTGGGCTATGGATCTGCAGGGTCTCCAGGCTGCGGCAAGGAGAAGAGAAGTAGGATGGGAAAGGGTACAGCGGCTGCCAAGGAGGTGTGCCAGGTTTGGCTCGGCTGGTGTGTTGTCCGTGCTCCGAGCAGGTCGGCAAGGCTTAGAGGACGGGAGCTCGATCGAGAAGGCGACTGTTAATTATGGGGTTCGGCAGCAAGGGAAGGTCACGACAGCTATGTGCGCCGGGAAGGAGGTGCTCCGACGAGATGGAGATCTTGGGAGATGGGGGATCGGCTGTATAGGGGAAGAAGGAGGAGATGAGTTAGGGATTGGTTTAGGATTAAGAGTTAGGATTATATAGGGAGTTTTAGATAGTGGGTATTGGGTTTGGGTTATTGGGTTTGGTTTGATACTATTGGGTATAGGATTACCGGTATGGGGATAAAAGAGAATAATGGGTAATGGAGTTTGGGTATGGATTAGATAATGGGTTATGGGTTAGAATCAAAGGAAAGAAGAATACTACAATAACAATAAATAAATACAAACTATAATAATTAATAATAAAACAAAAATAATTAACCAAAATATTAATAAAAGTAATTAGTCATAACGATAATAATAATAACAAATATATATATCAATAATAATAATTGTAACACTAATAATTATAATAATAATTAATAAACATAATAAAATAATAATATAACAGTTAACACTAAATATAGTAATTAATAATTAACTATCAATGACAAAACTTAGGATACATTATATAATAATAAATAATAAAAATTAATCTCAACTAATAAAAATAATTATTGACAAACAATTATAATATTATTAATTAATAATAACAATAACAATAATAATAATAATCACAATAGCTAATAACAATAATAGTAAATAATAACAACAACAATAATCATAAATAATAATCATAAAAAATAATAAATTAAGTTGGTTAAATAAAAAATGATCAGTAAATTAAAATAAATACTTTAAGAAAGTAAAAAATGCAGTATTACTAACTAGGGATATTACTTAGAGTGTGTGTGTGTGTTTTGGCTTCCTCGATACTTCCGTTATAGCATAGAGGCTAAACGGATCGAATCCACAAGGACAGGAGGCGGTAGAAGCTTTCACGGTATGTTCACGTGTGTGTTTGTGTGTGTGTGTGTGTTAACGGTTCTTTTATGCTTCAAAGAATCAAAAGAAAAGAAACAAAGAATGAAAAGAGAAGTAAACGGTGAAAAAAAGATAAAACATTGAAGAGAAGGTACTTGTAATTTTTAAGATCTATCTAAAATAAAGTAAAAAATGAAAGAAAACTCATAGTTACTAACTACTATTGGCTCTATCAATATGCTAACCTCTTAGTGATAGTTGCCTCACATGCATCCTTGACCATCACTAGTACTTGGTTCAAGAGCTTTTCAAAGTATAACCCATAAGATCACTTTCACATCCCAACTCAACAAACAAGTATAAGGTACACTTAAATCATCAAAAGTAAACCAGAGCAAGCATGGAATAAAGTAATATTAGCTTGTTAGAGAGTTGGGATGTTAGAGTGTTAAAATCCATCATCATGAGTCATCAATGGCTCTTGCAAGAGCAATGTCAAGTAGAGGCTATTAGATTCATGTGGATTATCAAATAAGAAGTAATCAAGTTAGTGATTAGTAGCTAGTTGTCATGAGAAAAATTAGCTAAGCATGTAAAAGGAGTTAGACAGAAGAAAACAAGGAGAGATAGAGAGAGAACCTTTCATAGAGTGTCACCCTCCATTACAAGCACTCTTATTTTCCTATTATATACTACCCTCTTTTCTATTACGTGATCTACAAGAAATAAAAAATACAAACGAGGAAGAAGAAGAATAGCTAACCTAAACTAAAGAAAGGAAACCATCCTAAAACTACCCTAAAAACTCTCGTCCTTTCTATTCTGAAACACTTGGGGTATTTATAGGCAAAAAGGGACACCAACGAGACATCACAGGGCCACGTGTCGAAGCTCTTCACTAATCCATGCATATATAACTCCACGAGTTTTGTCATCATAAAAAAGGGAGAGACTGTTGGCCCGAAGGACCATTACTCTAGTTTTGATGATGATTAACTCATAAAGTTATATTACTAATGATCTTATATTATTTAAGTTTCAAGATTAATCAAGATCTTTGTTGGTGTTTAGCTTCCTCAAAGATTCAAAGTCAAGAAGCTAACATGTGCTAATTCAAGAGCTCAAGTATAAATAACATATCAAGAACTCAAGAAGGAGTATAGCGCAAGATGAAGAGAACGATCACATCAAGAAGAAGATTCAAGTTCATAAGGAAGTTGAGTTTTGTGTAAAATTTAGATTCGACTTGATTGCTCAAGCTCACACATACACAAGTTTGATATTTGTATTCAAGAAAAATTTCAATTTTCGGTTTAACCCGTTTCAGTTTAACTAGATGATGTTTTAGTTTTATGAGTAGAACTTCTCAAAAATAAACGCATATTGCTTTATATGTATATTAGATTTTATCCATACACATTCAAACGTGTTTGAGAAACTATTTGTGTTAAAACCTGTTTTTCAATTTAAAATTTAGTTTTTGAAAAAAAAAAATTTATATAGTTTATGTTATCAAAATGGTATTTGATATCTCAAAAAGAAGTTCACATGATTGTAATATGTGTTGATTTTTATCATACATATTTGTGCTCTTATGTATTTATAAGAACTTATTTTTGTAGATTTTACAGAATTTAATTGAGATTTAAAAAGATTTTAAAAATGCAAAATATTGAGTTTTGAGGGTCTGGCCGGTCGACCGAACATGCACAAGATGTGCATGTTGCCTTCGGCCAGTGGTTGGCCGACCACTCAGTCGACCGACTATCTGAGCTAGTTTTCTTAGCCTTCTGGCCGGTCGATCGCTAGACTAAGCTCAATTTCTGAGCTCTCTATTTAGGTAATGATCGACCACTGGCCACGGCTATTTGAAAATAGTCGTTAGCCGGTCGACCACCAATCGACCCAGATTGGGTAACGACCATATTTTGAATATTTGACTATTTTATCTTTTCCCAAATGGGTATATTTTATTTTATTAGTGTTTTATCAATTGTTTTAAGCCCTGATTAAATCCCTAATTATCTCTACCTTATTCTTATAAATAAGGGTCATTGTATAAATTTTTTAATAAGATTTTTAGAAAAAAATTTGAAAGAGAAAATTTGTGTTTAAAGTTTTGAAAAATCAAGAAAACAAAGTTTTTGGGAAATACAAGTTTTCATCTTCAAGTTTTTATATCTCTAAAGATATTTTCCCAAGTATTTTCTTAAGAGCTTCATTTCAAAAATCCTAATTTTCTTACAAATTTGAGCTATCCTTTCTATATCTACCCTTTTAGAATCTTGCTTTTGTGAGATTTCTAACTTGTGATCTTTGTGATCACTAAGTGGTGTAATCTTCATTTGCTTTGTGCTTCCCTCTTGTGTAGAGGTATATTTACTTTGTGCATTCCTCTTGCGTAGAGAACTATTAGTTTTGTGCCCTCCTCTTATATAGAGGATTGGAGATTATATTCTTTGCGGAGTTCTTTTATGGAGATAGTGAAAATTCTTCTAAATGAAGGCGGGGACGTAGAGCAAGTGGCTCAAATCTCAAAATAATTCTTTCCTGTTTGCGTTTACCTATCTCTCTCAACTCAACTATACTATTGTTTATATCTTGCCTTGTTATTATTGCTCATCATATATGCTTGATATTCCACATGTGCTCACATTCATTTTGATCTAAGAGAGCTATTAAAGCACCTCAACTCTTATAAAAGAGAAATCTTGAGGAGAAGCTTTAGAGCACTTCATTGGGAAATCGGCTTCACTATATGACATCTATTTGGGTTTTAGTTTTTATTAGTTTAAGTTTTTAAATCCGCATTTGATTAGTACATTGCCTTTTCACTCTTCATTTAGGTGACTTTGCATGAGGACGTGAGGTTATCGAGTTCACCAATGGAAGGAACTGTAAACTCTTGACAACTCTTTATGTGAACTATAAGAATACCTTGTTCAGAGTTTGTCTCACATTTGATAAAGCATCTGGTTTAGGTAAATTGGATAACAAGAATTTGCATAGGGCTCGAGTTATTGGGCGGAGATCACTCAGTGGCATAGGCTACCGCTAATGATAGATAGTGCTGCAGTTTCTTGCAGCACTGTGTAAAAACCTCTTCTTTGTAGATGAGAGATGACTTGGATTTTGAAAATGATGTGTGTGTGTGTGTGTGAGAGAGAAAAACAACTCTAATCATACTCCTACCCCCACATTATTAGGGCCTAATTAACACTTTACTTCTTTAATTTTATTTGAGAAAGTTTCTTTTTTCTTTTTGACGCACCACACATTATTGATCCACCATAACTAGAGTTGGTAACGGGTCCGAGCCAGCCCTAGAAGCAATGGGACGGCAAGAAAATTTTTTAGCACATAGATAATGAGAACAATATTCTGGGTGATGACTAGACCTGAAATTTACCTTCTAGTTTATTTATATGCCGTGTTTGGACTCACCTTAGCCGATCACAGCCCGGGGTATGACCCATTTAGGGCACAAATGGAGCTCCGATTTGGCCTTCAATTAGTAGTGCAACTAGATGTACTATTTAATGAATTGCACATCTATTAGTCATATAAAGTAGAACTCAACCACACGTTTTAAGTCATTTATCATCTCATCCTTATTCTAATTCTCACACCAAATGAAAAAATGATAAGCCCTATCGACCTCTCACTCTCCTCCGCCAGATTACGCACAAAGTAGACACAAATTAGGAGACCAAAATTGGTCGCTAGCAGACTAGCACAGTTTAAGCACAATCGAGTTGGCCCCGGCACAGGGGCCCACCTAATATCAGTCGATTGGTACATGAGTATATAGGCTTAGACCTGGTCTTACTTGGGCTTTGTTGTTTCTATGTGAGACGTGTCTGATCTTAGTTAGACACGATAGTGCATGACCTACTACAAACCCTAACTAAAACCTCCTCAGTGGCATGAGAGGGTGCTTAAACTCACCAAATTGAAAAGTGAGTAGGTTAGGAATTTCCTACTTTGTAGGAAACCCCTGAAGCCTTCTAATCTGTGTAATATACTTGTCCATAAGTTTGCTTCCATACTTGACTTGCCCTACCAAGCCGTGTTTGTTTCACTTTCTTCTTTTAGTGGAATGGAAATCTGGTGAGAATTCAACAGAATTTACGTCATTGTAAACAGCTGACTATTAGAGAAAAAGTAAAGCATGGCTTTTTCTGAGGTGGAAATAGGGGGCAGTCTTCCTCTTGCTGGCACCAGAAGAATGGAATATTCGGGGAATTATGAGATGAAACCTCTGAACTTTAAGGGTGCAAAAAATTCTACTCTTCCAACCCCCTCAACCGTGGAACGAGAAGGCGTGTTAGTTGTTCTTCTCTTATTTGAGCTCAGACTTGTGTGACCCTTGAGCTCTTAATGCAACCCATTTTCTCTGTTGTGACCCTTGAATTCTTTTGAGTTCCAAGTCCTATTCATAAACAAAAAAAAAGGGTCAAATCTCTCCTATTAAAACTGCTATGTTTCGAATCTCTGAGGTCTATGCAAGAAGTAGATTCATCGGTTCTAGTTAAAAAATGATTGCAATTTTAAATTAATCTATAGAAATCTGATTATTTTTTCTAATATTGATACAAAGTGGCAGAATGTTACGGCTTCTTCACGTTCGCCTAAGCCTCTTGATACTAGATTTCTTACACTTTGAAAAGCTTTGAAAAGCAACGACCCTGCCAAAAGTTCGAACGTGCGCTTCGATGGTTTTACATCATGCCTTACCATCTAAGATCCTCTTTCGCGAGGGCGGATTCCAACTGGATTTAACATGTCATCATTGTTGGCAACATGAAACTTTGCAGCATGTATTATAGCCTTATAGGTCTGCCCGCAGCTCATGAACTGTGAGCATTGGTTGCAATTTGATGCAGGGAGGCAGAGTCAGGGATTCACGCTCAACAGCGGATCAGACCTAGGCCTCGATCGATCGCCCGGCCGACCGAGACAGACAGCAGAATACATTGGTCGACCGTCGGAAACAAAAGACACAAAGAAAAGCACAGGCTGTTGGTCGACCGCACGGTCGACCAGAAGAAGACCAAGTGTCAGTCGCCCGGTTAACCAGCCAGAAGCAGGTGTAAACCAGAAAGCCCGGTCTCATAGTCGGTCGACCGCCCAGTTGACCGGCCATGTTGAGAAGACCTAGCGGTCGACCGCCCGGTCGACCGCCAGACGAATATCTTCTGAATTCTGAGTTAGTTTAGGATTTTGTTTTTTAGTCCAAATTGGACTCCGATTGGTTTTATCTTTCTTTATTTTGAATTTAAACTTCCTAATTAGATTAAAACTCTTATGTAAGCCTATAAAAAAGCCCTTGTATTCTTTATTTTGTATTAGCTTTTGATTAATAAACTTTGAGTTTTCCTCTTAAATTGCTCGTGGATTCGAGTTGCTACCTTTGCTCGTGGATTCGAGTGTTGTGCTCGTAGATTCGAGTTTGTTTTCTATCTAAAAGATTTTTTCGAGTTCGTCAGCATCGTTCGCTTCCGCATCTCGCGTCAAATTGGTATCAGAGCTTCGATAACGCTCCGAAAATGGTAGGAGACGACGATGGATTACAAGGCCTCTCCGCAAGGATAGGCACTGTTGGAGGGAGGATCAGCGTTCTTGAATCAACCTTGGGTGGCATAGTCCAAAAACTCAAGAGATTGTCCCTAAAGATCAATAATTGAAGTCTAACTAATGGTACGTACCAAAGCGGATATGATCGTTCATCAATCAAACTTCCTCCACCATCTCAACCTTCACATCCACCACAATAACCTGAAAGATCACCTAGAGGGGGGGTGAATAGGTGATTATGCTAATCTAATGATCTCAATGCGAAATTTAAAAACTGAATGCAATACACTCAAGTGCAATCAACAAATGATGCACACACAACCAAGCCAAGTAATTATGAATGCATAATATGAATAGTTATAAGGCACAAAGTAAAGAGAGAGATAGAGAGAGAGTCAATGGATCAAGCGCAAACAACAAGATATGTTTCGAGGTTCGAGCACCCAGCTCTACATCCCCGCCTTCGACGCACGAAGGATTTCTAATCCACTAGCTAGTCCATAAAGAACTCTCACAAGGAGTACCCAACTCCTCTCTTTACAACCACAACCTCCTCCTTGAGGCAAGCTCCAATCCAACTAAACAATCACCTCACAACTTGAGGGATTAGCACAAAGCAAACACAAGGATCACCTCACAACTTGAGGGATACAACCCAAGGCACAAAGCCAAGAAAAGATTGGGTTTTTAACTTGGTGGTCTAAACAACAACCACAAACAATTTCTTTCTCCCACGCAATGATCCTATAGAATAAGAAAGTAGATGTTGCTCAAGTGTGGAGAAAACCAATGGAATGGAAATCAAAATCACAAAGAAAATCCTTGGGAAAAACTGAAACCAAGATATAGAAGATGAATCAAAACTCTTTTTCCCAAAAATCCTTTTCTTTGATTTTTCAAACCCTAGCAAAAACACCAAATAGATTGTTCAATTTTAATCCAAAAACTTCTTTTGATTGCTGTGAAAACACCAGAGAGTAAGGAAAAATTCGCACACAAAATCTTAGAGAAAAACTCTTTCCAATGGGGTATTTATAGCTCCCAGAAAAATATAGCCGTTGGCAGCAGGAAATGCCAGAAATACACTGCCGGTCGACCGGTCCGGTCGACCGTCCAACGGTTAAATCTGCCCGTTGGCAGCTACCGGTCGACCGCCCCGGTCGACCCAAACAAACAGAGAGCTCTGCTCTCAGACCCGGTCGACCCGGACGGTTGACCGTCCCATGTCTACCAAACGTGCACAGATCTGTGCACGTCGGTCGACCGACCCGGTCGACCGACTTCAGCCAAGTCGACTTGGACAGAAGACTAGTCGACTGGTTGAAGCCTGGAACAGAAAACTGGATTAGAAACATGTTTAAAAATTCTTTTATCTTTTCTAAAAATCACCAAAAAATAGTTTTATCATTTTGCATTGATATATAAACATGTGATAAAAAGTTTAGCTCAAATATCAATCAATATGAACTATTTTTGTGTCTTATCATTTTTACCAAAAACCAAAAACTGTATTTTCTAAAACTTGGATTTTAAATAGAAAATACGTTTTGTCCAAAACTCTTCCAAATACAAAAAAACATGATATTTAAACACTTTGAAGCATGATGCATATGGATAGAAATCCAATATACATGAAACAAATATATATCCATGTTTTTGTCATTAATTCCAAAAATATGTTTTGTCAAAAATGCCAAAACATAAAGCACATGAATAAGTAAGTCAAAACTAAGTTTGTCTAGGAAATTAAGCATGCATGTATATAGAATAAATCTAATATACATTAAACCATGTAAACTTATTTTGATCTATATATTCATGAAAACCAAGATCGGTTAAACCTAAAACTGAAAAACCGAAAACCAATATTCAAAACATGAAACGTGTGTGTTGTGAACTTGAGCATATCATACTATTGTAATCTTTACAATTTGGATCTAAACATAAAACTAAACTAGGTACCGAAGTCTTCTTGTAGAGCGCAATCTCCAAGCCGACTCGATCCAAAACTCTTTGATCCACCGAGCAAGTGCTATATATGATCTTTGACGCTCGCGCTCTTGAATCAACATGTGAAAGCTTCCAAATCATCTTGTTGAAGCTAATCACCTACTAATAACTTGATTAATGATCTGAAACTAAAATCACAAGATTATTAGTACACATAACTATATGAGTTAATCATCATCAAAACTAAAGTGGAAGGCCTTTGGGCCAACAATCTCCCCTTTTTGATGATGACAAAACTCATGGAGTTATATATGCATGGATTAAAGTTAACCTTCAAAGAAGTTCCCCCTTAACTCATGCATAAACAAATAAACAATAAATATGCAATGAATATCAAACATGAAACATGCATATCTATGCATAAACAATAAAAGGTTCTAGATACCAATGAAATGTTTAAAACAAAACATGCTCTAGTAACCAATTACAAAACATGCTCTAGATACTTTAGATACCAATTAAAATTAAACTAAATTAAACTTAATATATGCAAAACATAAACATGCATATATAAACCAAAATACTTCTCCCCCTTTTTGTCAATCATCAACAAAGGGGTAAAAACCAAAACAAAATAAAATCTTCTTTTTTTTTTAATACAAAGAATCAATCTTCAATAAGGGGTAAAAGCAAAAACCAAAACAATAAATTTTTCTCCCCCTTTTTGTTCGAAACAACGAATCAATAAAAATAATATTTTCCCTTTTTGTCTAAAACAAAAACAAAGTCAATTAGAGGTGACAATCAATTAAGGTACCAATTGAAAATATGTCAAAGAATAGTATCTTGATACCAATTGAAAGGAAACAAACAAAAATTATTGATACCAATTTTAAGCAAAAACACATGAAAAATCTTGATACCAATTGAAAATAAACATGATAAATTTTGAATGTCTAAACACAAAAATTTTGATACCAATTGTAAATATTTTTCATTTTGAACATATGATACCAAATTTGAATTTTCAATCATAAAGTGTGGGAGTACAAATACCAATTGAAAGACAAAAACAAATTTTCTCCCCCTTTATGAAATACCAACTAAAACAATACATAGGCTTGAAACCAATTTAAAAGTAATGAATTGAAACAAAATAGAAGCTCAAGCACTAGCATAAACAAGATTTTGTGCTTAAAGATATCGGGATATAATAAGCACAAATAAAATATATATGTATGACAAATAGATACCAATAGAAATTGATATTCTTGAAATAGAAAGCATACATACATACAAAATATATGAGTATACAAGAAATGTCAAGATTGATACCAATTGAAAGAATTCAATGATACCAATTGAAATAACAATAAGATCAAGTGTATATCTCATATAACTATACCTCCCAATCATTGTTCAAGTTTTAAATGATTTTCATTATAAGGCATACATGAACATGATCTCCCATCCATCCTCCCATTTGAAGGTAGGGGTTTTCAAAAATAGATTTGAAAATGTAGTATGTTTGAAAATCTCTACCATAGTGAAGAATACGAACCAGTTATAGGAAAAACTTTTAAAACTAGTACGAAATCCTTCAAGTAAGGAATAAAACAAAATTGTTTTTCATGAAACACATGTAAATCACATGATCACTAAAGACTCAAGATCCATAAAGTCCATATCATAGTCTCATGAAAACAAATCATGAGTAAACTAATAAAATGAGTGAACAAGTGTTATGTGACACATATCAACATGAAAATATTCAATCAAGCTCATATGAGATTCCTTGAAAACATGAAATTCATCTAAGATGTGAAATCACCAATTGAAATCATCTTAAAAACATGAAATTCATTATAAATGTGAAATCACTTAGCAAACATGAAATTCATCCAAACGATTTAAACTTCAAGGCATATGTATGTCATGTACAAACTAAAGTATACATACATATCCCAAACATAATGAGCACAAGAGTATATGCATGAAGGCACGTGGTTCAAGGATGTACATGTATAATCAATAGTTTGGACAAGATAGACATATTCATGAAGTTAAAACAAAATAAGTAAAATGATGAATACAAGTCAAATGCAAGAATCATCAAAACTAGATTATACTAGTACATCAAGTGAATACAAATGAGCGTTCAAGCACAAACATATATAAAGGTCTATTTGTAGCTCACTAGTTGTACAAGTATAAATCCTAGTCTTAATGAAAACTTATCATTCAATCAAGTAGTCAAAACATGAAGCATGAAACGGGAATCATAACCCAACATGATAAACATAATAATCAAAACATGAATTATTAAAACAAAAAGTCATAGTTAACCATATGATTAGCATGACTAAGACATGTGCATTAGATCTATGATTAACATGATAGCTAAAACATAAAGAGAACACAAAATATGGGTCCATACTAAATATGGGTGTCTCAACAACTAATCATGTAAAGCATAAGTCTAATAAACATGGCAAATATCATACTAACATGAAACAATAAAACATGATTCAACAAAACAAAAATCATAAACATCCACATGATCATTATGCATATGCATGTGCATTAGATCTAGTGCATACATGTTAGTTTAAATAAGGTGAGAACACTAAATATAGATCCATATAAAACATGGGTTCTCAAGTAACTAAACATGTATTACACTAATCTAATCAACATGACATAAGTATAATGAACAATAAACCAAGACATGCTATGAATAGATGAACATGAAAAGCATGCAAATAAAAATGGGAGTTAGAGAATGATACCAAAACCGATGAAGGTGCATCTCTAGTTCTCCAAACCACGGTGGTTCTCCCACCAAATTTTCTTGAGAGTGAAGCATCCAAATGGTTCTCTTTTAAGCTTAGAATGCATCCACCTCAAGGCACCAATACTCTCACGTGATGCGAGAGCTCCCACCTACATCAAAAAGCATAGAGGTGGTCTTTGGTACCCATTTCCTTTTGGGTCCACGGGGGTTAGTATCTTTTCTAACCCAAACAAAATTAGTTACTAAATTTTCATGATAAACACGATCATAACAAAATCTAGCAAGGTGGCCTTTTCGACCACAATGTGTACATGTGTACACATGAGCATACGTGTGATGGTGGTGACCGTGGAAAGCATGTGTATGCCGTGTAGGGTGTGCATGCAAAGATGGACCTTGTTTCTTGCGAACCAAGGTTTCGAAACGTGAATGATTCAATGTGCATTTGCTCAAAGTGGAGCCCAAATATTCAACACTTTTCTTCAAGACATTTATATCATTTTCAATAGTGGAAGATAAAGTGGAGCATGCAATAGGTGTGCAAGAAGAAGAAGAAGCTATACTAGCATGACACACATGAGAATCAATTTCAATTTTCAAAGATTCATTTTTCTTTAAAACTAAATCCAATTCTTTTGTAATTGAATCAATTTTATTTTCCAAAACAAGGTTATCTTTTAAAACAAAATCCAATTTAGAAGATAAAACCTCATTGTTTTTCACAACATCATTACAATCATTTTTGTTTTTCAAAATCTCGATCTCATCAAGGGCAAGGTCTAGTTGAGATCTTAGTGAGTCACGTTCACTAGTGATCTCTTCCTTTTCTTGCAAAACCAATTCAAAATTAGAACACAAATCCTTTAATTCATTTTTCAAAACAAGGTTGTCCTCTTTCAAAAGATTGTGTTTTTCCAATAAATTTTCAAGCTTTTGAGCAAGTTTCAAATTCAATGTTTGAACTTCAAAACAACCATGGCAATAGGAACTAGAGCTATCATCTATTTGAGAATCCGATTGTACCTCAAGGGAGTTATTCCCTTGGACCATGAGGTAATGCTCTTCGGACTTTTCTCTCTTAGAACTCCTCATCTTGTTGATAATCCTTGGAAGCTCGGGAGACGTCAATAAGCTCCAAACTGCAAAAGCCGAGTCATAACGATCAAACACCGGTAAAAGATGTTCACTAAGAGATGCTCTAAGTGCTCTAAGTGCTAATGCATTAGCCTTTTTATGCTTACTACTATTAGGGAAGGATTCCATAGTGGAGGCTTGATAAACTAGATGTCCTAGTCTTTTCAAATGGCTACTCATATTGGCCTTCCAAGCATCAAGTCTAATATGGTCAAACATAGGAGGGCTATCCATGAGAGCAAACTAAATGAGTGCAAATGAACAATGCAAATGAAGATTAGCAAACCAAGATCTCACTCCTAGGTGGTTAAACCTAAATATCAGGAGTACTAGCTCTGATACCAATTGAAAGATCACCTAGAGGGGGGTGAAAAGGTGATTATGCTAATCTAATGATCTCAATGCGGAATTTAAAAACTGAATGCAATACACTCAAGTGCAATCAACAAATGATGCACACACAACCAAGCCAAGCAATTATGAATGCACAATATGAATAGTTGCAAGGCACAAAGTAAAGAGAGAGATAGAGAGAGTCAATAGATCAAGCGCAAACAACAAGATATGTTTCGAGGTTCGAGCACCCAGCTCTACATCCCCGCCTTCGACACACGAAGGATTTCTAATCCACTAGCTAGTCCACAAAGAACTCTCACAAGGAGTACCCAACTCCTCTCTTTACAACCACAACCTCTTCCTTGAGGCAAGCTCCAATCCAACTAAACAATCACCTCACAACTTGAGGGATTAGCACAAAGCAAACACAAGGATCACCTCACAACTTGAGGGATACAACCCAAGGCACAAAGCCAAGAAAAGATTGGGTTTTTAACTTGGTGGTCTAAACAACAACCACAAACAAGTTCTTTCTCCCACACAATGATCCTATAGAATAAGAAAGTAGATGTTGCTCAAGTGTGGAGAAAACCAATGGAATGGAAATCAAAATCACAAAGAAAATCCTTGGGAAAAACTGAAACCAAGATATAGAAGATGAATCAAAACTCTTTTTCCCAAAAACCCTTTTCTTTGATTTTTCAAACCCTAGCAAAAACACCAAATAGATTGTTCAATTTTAATTCAAAAACTTCTTTTGATTGCTGTGAAAACACCAGAGAGTAAGGAAAAATTCGCACACAAAATCTTAGAGAAAAACTCTTTCCAATAGGGTATTTATAGCTCCCAAAAAAATATAGCCGTTGGCAGCAGGAAATGCCAGAAATACACTACCGGTCGACCGGTCCGGTCGACCGTCCAACAGTCAAATCTGTCCGTTGGCAGCTACCGGTCGACCGCCCCGGTCGACCCAAACAAACAGAGAGCTCTGCTCTCAGACCCGGTCGACCCGGACGGTCGACCGTCCCATGTCTGCCAAACGTGCACAGATCTGTGCACGTCGGTCGATCGACCCGGTCGACCGACTTCAGCCAAGTCGACTTGGTCAGAAGACTAGTCGACTGGTTGAAGCCTGGAACAGAAAACTGGATTAGAAACATGTTTAAAAATTCTTTTATCTTTTCTAAAAATCACCAAAAATAGTTTTATCATTTTGTATTGATATATAAACATGTGGTAAAAAGTTTAGCTCAAATATCAATCAATATGAACTATTTTTGTGTCTTATCATTTTTACCAAAAACCAAAAACTGTATTTTCTAAAACTTAGATTTTGAATAGAAAATACGTTTTGTCCAAAACTCTTCCAAATACAAAAAAACATGATATTTAAACACTTTGAAGCATGATACATATGGATAGAAATCCAATATACATGAAACAAATATATATCCATGTTTTTGTCATTAATTCCAAACATATGTTTTGTCAAAAATGCCAAAACATAACGCAAATGAATAAGTAAGTCAAAACTAAGTTTGTCTAGGAAATTAAGCATGCATGTATATAGAATAAATCTAATATACATTAAACCATGTAAACTTGTTTTGATCTATCTATTCATGAAAACCAAGATCGGTTAAACCTAAAATCGAAAAACCGAAAACCAATATTCAAAACATGAAACGTGTGTGTTGTGAACTTGAGCATATCATACTATTCTAATCTTTACAATTTGGATCTAAACATAAAACTAAACTAGGTACCGAAGTCTTCTTGTAGAGCGCAATCTCCAAGCCGACTCGATCCAAAACTCTTTGATCCACCGAGCAAGTGCTATATATGATCTTTGACGCTCGGGCTCTTGAATCAACATGTGAAAGCTTCCAAATCATCTTGTTGAAGCTAATCACCTACTAATAATTTGATTAATGATCTGAAACTAAAATCACAAGATTATTAGTACACATAACTACATGAGTTAATCATCATCAAAACTAGAGTGGAAGGCCTTTGGGCCAACATAACCATCACCATATCATCCGTCAACTAATCTTCCTGTTGGAAAGAGAGAGGATATTGTCGATAAGTCGACAAGGATCGTCGAGGGATCGTCGAGGATGTCGTCGACGAAAGACGAAGGAAGCAGCAGCAGCAAAATAGGTTAAGAGCAGCAGCATCAAGTGTTCAGTCGACCGGCCCGGTTGACTGCCCGCAGTAGCAGGAGCTCGGTCGACCGGCCCGGTCGGCCGACATGCACAACATGCACAAGGAGGGAGCTCGGTCGACCGCCCGGTCGACCGACTGAAAGTACCCAACTCTCAGTTGGGAACGGTCGACCGGCCTGGTCGACCGGCGCATGAGATCGGTCGACCGCTCGGTCGACCGACAGTCGGGTTGCGAGCTATTTTCCTGATTTAGAAATCTGTTGTATTTAAAGCGGGATTTCTAGGCTTTTGTTGTACCAAAAAAAGTAGTAGCTCTCTTGATACTCAGAGGAACTGCATCCATTGTAATTGATTATTAAAATCAATAGAATCTCTCTTTCATTGCCCCGAGGACGTAGGCATCAAGGCTGAACCTCGTTAATCGTTGCTTTCGTGTACTTTTCTTTGTGTTTGGTATTTGTGCTGTTTGGGAGATTGTTCTTCATGCTTGGGAGATCCAGGGATTCCTCTTCTGGTTGTTGTCGAATAAGTGGTATCAGAGCTTCCCAGGTTTCGCTTGAGATTTTTCTGGAGATTCAGAGGGCTTCGGGATCTGATTCGGTGGAGATCGTGTGTCGATCTCAGATCAGAGGTAGTCGTGTTCGTGGGATCATGTGTCGATCTCAGAAGGACGCAAGGAGTGCTCAAGGAATCTTTGGTGGAGTAGATCGGTGAGAAACTCAATCTAGGGTTTCGGGAAGTAGGTAAAAATCCTATTTTTATCGAAGTTATGATCTATTTCCAATTGATTTTTTTCGCGTAGATAGAGGATCAAGTAATCTAGATGGCAGAAGAAAGTACTTCGGTTAAGACCATGAATCCTCATCCGAGGATTGACGTGGTGAAGTTTAATAGCACAAATAATTTCGAGATGTTGAGATGTGAGGTTATGGATGCCCTAAATGCATCAAACCTTGAGGATACTTTACTTCTGGAGAAGAGGTGAAGTAAAATCACTGATGAGGAGTGGGAGAAGATGAACAGGTCTGCGTGTGGATTGATTAGGTCATGTCTAACACAAGACATCAAATATCTTGTGTTACACGAAACATCTACAAGGCAGTTGTGGGAGACCCTTGAGAAGAAATATCTGACCAAGAGTGTGGAATCACGATTGCAGTTGAAGAGCAAGTTGTATGGGTTTCAAATGCAGAAGGGATGCTCCGTGAATGAACACATCAATCGCTACACGAAGCTTCTTACAGATTTGGTCAATGTGGATGTCAAGGTAGAAGAGGAAGACAAGGCTGTAATCCTCCTGAACTCACTCCCAGTGGAGGAGTATGAGATTCACATTAACCTTTTTAAATGGTAGACAGACTCGGACTATCATGAGGTGTCGTCTGCATTGGCAAACTATGAGACGAGGAGAAAGGAGAGACAGCTTTCTCAGTCAAGCTCGTCGGCAGAGGCACTAGCGGTAAGAAGCAGGGGTTCATCTGGGAAAGGCAGTAAAGAAAGAGGAAGATCAAAGTCTAGGTCGGGCTATAGGGATCTGAGGAAGAACCAGTGTGCCTTCTGCAGAGAAATAGGACACTGAAAAGTGGACTGTCTGAAGTTCAAAGGGAAGAAGGAGTCGAAGGCTAAAGCAAATCTTGCAAATGTGACCAATATTCAGAGGAGTAGTTCACAGGCAGATGGATCAGATTCGGACTCATCAGGTTTCTCATTTTCAATCATTACTCCCATCGTTGGTCACTTATGGGAAGATGAGTGAATTTTGGATACAGGTAAAACATGCCATGCGTGCCCTAATCGGAGTTGGTTTTCTAGCTTTGAGAAGCTGGAGGGTGTTCGATCATTATGGGCGATGATCACTCATGTAGCATGGAGGGGGTAGGTACAATCCGAACCAGGATGTTTGATGGGATGGTAAGGGAACTGAAGGGAGTGAGGTATGTACCTCAGTTGAAGAGAAATCTAATCTCCGTTGGAGCTTTGGAAGCATTGGGCATGGTGATATCTGTTCGAGATGGCGATCTCAGGATGATCAAGGGCTCGATGGTGGTGATGAAGGGAGTCCGCCGAGACAATCTCTACTACTTGAAGGATAGTACGATTACAGATCAGGTGAAGACTTCCAGTTCCTCAGATGATGGTGGCCCGGAGGTCTGACAGGGAAAGGTCGGACAGGAAGAAGAAAAGTCTTTGCAAGCTCTTGCAAAGATGGAATCATTGGAAGGTGTTGCTACCTACAAGTTGGAAGGTGAACACAGTGTTCTGGACAAGAAGAAGGTGAAATTCAGCATCAGTACTCACCGCAATGAATCTCTTCTTGATTGTGTTCACGTGTGCATTTGGGGACCTGCTAAGACGGCATCACTTGGAGGTCACCGGTACTTTGTCTCTTTCGTTGATAGTGTATCTAGGCATTGTTGGATATATCAAATGAGACAAAGTAGTGAAGCCCTAGATATATTGGTGAAGTGGAAAGGAAGAATGGAGAGTCGATAGGTAGGAAGATTAAGGAGCTAAAGATTGGTAATGTTGGAAAGGACATGTACCAATTCCTACGATTTGGCCAGAACACCAGAATTGTTACTCACTTCACGACAAGTACAGATGGGTTGGCTAAAGAAGTAATCTGTTCCTTGCTGGAGGAGGTTCAGAGGTTGTTGTCTAATGCAGGATTAGACAAGTCGTTTTGGGATGAGGCGACTGTGTATGCTAGCCATCTCATGAATAGATCGACTACGATAGGAGGTAAAGCTCCATTAGAAATTTGGTCTGAGAAAGCTACTCAAGATCATGGTTTGCTGCGGGAATTTGGAAGTCCGACCTATTTCAGTGCCAAGAATGGCAAGGTGAATCCGCGAGTAAAGAGGTTTGTGTATTTGGGTGTCAAAAGGGACAGCTACAGGTTGTGGGACCCTGAAGACAAGAAGATCGTGATGAGTAGGCATGTCACTTTTGGAGAGACTTCAGTGTTGAAGTCCACTGTCTCTCATCAGGTGGAGAGGACGGAGACCAAGGTAGTATCGCAACGGGTGGAGGTTGATGCTACTCCACCATCTCTAGTTGGTTCGACATTAGAGAAGACTTCATCGGATGTGACACCGGGTGGAGATCGTGAAACTAAGAGTGATGCTAAGCAGGTTGAAGACATTGTTAAGGATGTCGAGGTGTTTGTAGCTACTGGAACCAAGGTGAAACCACGCTCGTGGTTAAAGAAGCATGAATCTCAAGCTTGTGATCGCGACAAGCTCAAATTGAAGGTCGTTGTTCTCCATGATGGTCGGGAAGAGGTTCATATGACTCAGTCTGATAGGTTCACTGCTGCAGATATAGGTACCAGTATTTGAGCTTGATGAAGCTCATTTTAATGAACTACGGTTGGCTTAATCCTTTGGGTAAGGTACGTAGGCCGCCGTAAAGGCGCAGCCAGTTGGTGATGCAACCCGTATGAAGCTATTTGGGTTCTCGAGAAACTGTTTGGAACTTCACGTAGAGGTGAAGAGTTGTGGCCGATGGAACTTCACGTAGAGGTGGAGAGGCTTCACGTAGAGGTGAAGTGTTGACTTAGAGGTGAAGTGTTGTGATCTCGATGAACAGGTTGATCTTCTGGTGAGAAGATGTTGAGCTTGCATAAGGAGTGGTGTGCATCCAGTTGAAGCCGGTGATGTTTGGTGTGCTCTACGCGACTTGGTTAGATCGTCAGTGGAAGACAGGAAAACTAGATAGAGCTAGTCAATTGGAGAGTCAGTGTTGGCTCATGAGAAGTCTTCGTGAGGTCGTGAAGTTGCGGAGATGGAGCCACAGTATGATGATCGGCATGTATGGAAGTTCTCCTAAGGTGAAGTGTAGGGAAGGCATGTGCGATGTTTTCCAAGGATAGCTGAGCTAAAGATTTCAAGCCGAGATCGTGTGTCAATTTCGCCGAGATCGTGTGTCGATTTCGTCCAGTGCGCACAAGCCGAGATCGTGTGTCGATTTCGCCAGGTGAAAGACTGGGGTACGTTGGAGATCGGCTCAGATTTGGAGAATCTTCACCGAGGTGGAGAATTGTTGGAAAGAGAGAGGATATTGTCGAGGAAGTCAACAAGGATCGTCGATGGATCGTCGAGGAAGTCGTCGACGAAAGACGAAGGAAGAAGCAGCAACAAAACAGGTTAACAGCAGCAGCAGCAGATGTTCGGTCGACTGGCCCGGTCGACCGCCCGCTGTAGCAGGAGCTAGGTCAACCGACCCGGTCGACCGACGTGCACAACATGCACAAGGAGGGAGCTCGGTCGACCGCCCGGTCGACCGACTGAAAGTACCCAACTCTCGGTTGGGAACGGTCGACCGGCGCATGAGATCGGTCGACCGACAGTCGGGTTGCGGGCTATTTTGCTGATTTAGAAATTTGTTATATTTAAAGCGGGATTTCTAGGGTTTTGCTGTACCAAGAAAAGTAGTAGCTCTCTTGATACTCAGAGGAGCTACATCCATTGTAATTCATTATTAAAATCAATAGAATCTCTCTTTCATTGCCCCGAGGATGTAGGCATCAAGGCCGAACCTCGTTAATCGTTGCTTTCGTGTACTTTTCTCTGTGTTTGGTATTTGTGCTGTTTTGGGAGATTGTTCTTCGTGTTTGGGAGATTTAGGAATTCCTCTTCTGGTTGTTGTCGGAGCATAACACTTCCTCCACCAACTTCACCCTCATATCCACTATAGCAACTACCACCATATCACCCATCAACTAATTTTCCTTGACCATCACTATTATACACCCTTACATCTATCGACGAATCTACAAATTATGTTGTTTAGAGATTGCAGTGTAACCAAAAGACCCCCGACACTATACAACGACATCAGATCTTCTACTCAAGGTATTCGTTCAAAAGAAGATGTGCAAGTTCATCATTGACAATGAGAGTTGCGAGAATATTATTTCTAAAGCATTTGTGGACTACTTGAAACTAGAGATGGAACCACTCCTAATCCTGACACTGTTGGTTGGGTCAAGAACCCCTACATCAAGGAAACGAATCTTTACCATGTCTCTATTTCAATTGTAAAGTTTTACCAAGATTCCATTGCTTGTGATGTCGATATGGATGCATGTCACATGCTTTTGGGGAGACCATGATAATATGATGTTGACGCTACCCATAGAAGTAAAGAGAATATCTATGTGTTCCCTTGGAAGGGTAAAGAGTTGTCATGAGACCAATTCCACCTACCCCAGAGCTTACAAAGGAAGAAGAGCCTAAATTCATATCCATATGCAATCGAAGCGAGTCTTTAGTGGATTCAAAGAAAACAAAGCAGGGATCTGCTTTATTAGCTAAAGGAGAAGCTACTCCACCTGCTGAAATTCATGAAAAGATGAAGATATCATTGGAAGGTTGCAACAGAGTTGTCAAGCTCTTGGAAATATTACCACCCATGAAAGATTTCAACATCATGGTACATTTATTCTTCATAGTTCGAAGATCCTTTCCTACAGAAGAAGAGTGCCAAGGATGACAATTCTAAATTCTTCAAGTTCATATCACCTACTCTTAACACGTGGGCACAATAGGTTCTCAAGGTATGCCAAATCCTCTCTCCAAACGTACTTTGGAAGATCTTCATGGAAGCAAGCCAATAAATTATGGGAGCGTGATGTATATGCATGGTTGGATAATGGAGTACCAATCAATAACCTTCCCTCAAGCCGAGTTTTTACAAGATTACATCATTCATTGTTCCCTTGATTATAACTCGAGGAAGAGTTCTTTTGACAAGAGATGGACTGATGTTGGAAGGCAGAGCCAGGGAATCAGGCTCAACAGCGGACCAGACGCAGGTCTCGATCGACCGGCCGGTCGACTGAGAAAGGCAACAGAATATAGCGGTCGACCGTTGATGACAGAAGACACGCAAAGAAAAGCATAGGTTGTCGGTCGACCGCCCGGTCGACTGACTAAAAGAAGATCAAGCGCCAGTCGCCCGTCGATCGGCCAGAAGTAGGTACAAGGCCAGAGAGCCTAGTCTCATAGCCGATCAATCGCCTATACTGAGAAGGCCTAGCGGTCGACCGCCAGACTAATATCTACTGAATTCTAAGTTAACTTAGGATTTTGTTTTTGGGACCAAATGAGACTCCGATTGATTTTATCTTTCTTTATTTTGAATTTAGATTTACTAGATAGATTAGGACTCTTTTGTAAGCCAATAAAAAAGCCCTTGTATTTTTTATTTTGCATTAGTCTTTGATAATAAACTTTGAGTTTTTCCTCTTAAATTACTCGTGTATTTGAGTTGTTATCTTTGCTTGTGGATTCGAGTAAATTGCTCGTGGATTCAAATACGTTTCTACTGGAAAGCTCTTTCAGGGTTCGTTGACATTAGAACGAGATCTAACCGGCATCGTTCGCTTCAGCATCCCGCTTCACAATTCTTCTCAAAAGATTGTTGTGGATGTGCTCGTTGAGAGGGATGGTTAAAGAAGGCAAATCGAAAACCTACTAATTCCCAATATTTGCTATAACCGACTTCTATCATGTTCACTGGTCTTTATGGAGCTAGCGTAATGTGAACACTGCAGCTCATACTTCTCCTACCACGTCGGCTTTTGTTTGGATGCGTGCTACTTTCATGATTTTACAACAATTACAATGAAAATATCCAAACACACAATATTAGATTTCTCAGGGAAAACTTATGTACGACCTAATAGTTTCGTTCTTTAGCAACAGCACACAGTTGAGTTGAGTTTTGCTATGAATAAGAATAATAAAAAAAAAAGCTAAGTCACAAGTTTGAAATATCCTGTGATTTTTTATTAGAAACAAATAACCCCGATAAACACAACATTGAAACTAATGACCAGCAGGCTAAGTTGGATGAATTTGTAGGTTGTAATGCTGAAATCAAGTACAATCTTTATTGCCGTGTGGAAAAAATTACTCCGCGATCTGTGGTACTATGAATCTTTGTAAACTTTACGTGCTTCGCTACACGTGTCAGACCAATATTCAAATATGAATAGTGACAGAATAATACCCAAATAAAATAAGATTTCTTTTAGAGACTTGTATCTCTAAAATCATAAAATAAAGTGTTATAAGAGTTCTAAGGACTGCTATGATGGAGATTTATGTGCTTTACTTGCAATTAAGAGAGAGACCCCTCGCAAGTAGCTTGTCAGTGGCTTTGGGTTCGTTAAGAGCACCGCTCAGTCACAGGTCATCGATTCGAGCTTTGTCAGAGGACATATTTATATATTTATTTCCGATCACTACTCAGGCCCTAAGTTTGCTTCCAAGTGATCGCTGGTTTGAATCCCGGTGTGCGATGATTTTCTGAGAGAGAGAGAGAGAGAGAGAGAGACCGTGAAGATTTAAAATATGTACGGCCTCCGAGCTGAGACCGGCCAACATTCTACACTCTACACCACAATCTTTATTACAATGTTCAAAATGCAATTGCCCTCGTTAAAAAGAGACACAGGCCTCCCAATTATACGTATAGGCAAAAGACCAGAAGAAGAAAACAGCATGGAACAGGAAAACACCATAGCGAAAACAAAGGAGAAACATAAGTAAACCTGGTCCTCACAAAGAAATGTTCAAACCAATCATCAACCAGCCAGAAATGATTCTTTGCATGTGTAGCTTACACTCTTCTCTTTTTTTTTTTCTCTCTTAATAAAAGAGTGAGAAAAGTACACAAGTCTTCCAATTATATCATAATAAAGAGTGTCTTTAGCAATCTTATTAACAGAATTGATTTTATTTACAGTAAAACAAAGAAGATCGACAAGTCCAAGGTGACATAAAAAGCGAAAAGCCCTCCGCCAACAAAAGGAGTGGCAGATATTGACACCACAGAATTGATTAAAGCAAATTCTAAAAATTTTGGTTGACAATTGTGTCCCTAGATGAAAAGACAGTGTTATCTTTAAAGTTTTATAAAATTACGAGAATTCAAACTCTTCCATTCAAAATAGATGAAGACACCAACCAACACTCCTTCCTCCCCAACTCTTTCCATTCCTCCAAAAAAAACCCTAAAATTTTTAACTCATCCAAATCTTGAAATTTCATCAACATTCTTTTTTGACACTTATGAATAAGCAACTCACTACTTTCGAGTATTACACCGATGAGAATGTGAGTTTTTACTGATTAAAATTCATTTTTTTTTTTTACTTTTTATCGGGTGAGTTCGCCTTTGTTCGGCTCAAACTTGCCGAACAAAAGTCGTTTGCTCGAATGATCATTGCCAAACATTAACACATTGTTCTGACAGATTAAGCCGAACAATTTTCTCTTGTTCGGTAATTTGTGACCGAATGATACTTATTTGTTCAGTAATTTGTGACCGAACAATACTTATTTGTTCGGTTAGCGTGATCCTAACATAAAGCAAATGTTTGGCCCTTGATGGCCGAACGGAGACCTTGCAACAATTTAACAGTTTTTACTTTTTGATACATGGATAACCTTTACCCATTGTAGTAATATTAGTACTAAGCTCACTATTAATTACAGTTCGTACTTCACGATGCACTAGATATTTCAAACTCGAGAGGCATTGATCAATTATGTTCGAGAAATTGGTAAGTCAAAGGGATTTATGATTGTTATCAAGAAATTCGATGCTTCAAAACCTAAAAAAAAGGAAGAGTATTTCTTACTTTGAGCGCAGTGGAACATACAAAATCACTCCTCGGTAAAGAATTCAAAATCGATAAGTAACGGCACCAAAAATGTTCTTGTTTCTTCCCACTGAAGGCCAAAAGTTATCCTACGAATAAGGATGAGTGCTTTTGGTTGCATGCGATGTTTATAACCATTTGATGATAGAACATCTGAAAGGACATTCTTCTATCGGAAGATTATAAGAACAGAGAATTTGATTATAGTATGTCCAAGACCCTTGTTCGACCAAGTGATATTTGCGTTCATTGAAACAAAAAAACAATCTCAATGTGAGCACAATGAGAACAATCTACAATGAAAAGAGGAAGAATAAAGTTGTGAAATATGCCATAAGATCACAAATGTAGCAACTAATGAACTATCTTTCTGAACACGCATATATTGAGGTTCATAGAAGTTGTCCCGATACCGACACTATTAAAGATATTCTTTAAGCTCACCTGACTAGCATTGAATTGTTGCATATATTTTCTAAATTTTAATAATAGATTGCACATATAAGACTAACGAGTATCAGTTACCATTAGTGGAGGTTGTGGGTGTTAAAAGCACTGAATTGACTTTTGTTGTCGCTTTTGCATATTTGGAAGCCGAACAGGAAAATAACTTTAGTTGATGCTTACATAGTCTGAAATCACTAATGCATAGTCGGTTGATGACATTTGTCATTGTAACTGATAGAGATTTAGCGTTGATGAATGTCATAGAAAGAATACTCCTTTTGTCTCGTCATTTCTTATGCAGAGGTCATATAAGAAAAAATATTCTTACTCAATGCAAAATATACATTTAGAAGCAGACGACTCAATACCAAGTTGATGCATCTTCCCCTAACAGTCATCCCTTTTAAGACCTGTCCAAAATCCAAGGTTAGCAACAAAACACCCAATGGAAACTTGGAAACCATGATCTTAACTTAAAACAAAAACACCAGGAGTTCCTCTCTAGCAAAGTATCATCAGAATTACTTTATGTTATCTAAAACTGCCTCTCCCAGCACCTAGGCATATGTTGATCGCAAGGTAAGATTTTTAACATAATTACTTACATATCATTTTAAAGAAGAGCCGTCCCTTCAACTTGCAATGCTTCTAAGGGTCAATGTGCAGTGAATTTTGCAAAGGAAGCCAGCCTTATTCCCTTCACTTCATCCAAACGGATGATAAATTTCAGTTATTTGTCATCCTCACTTTTTTCTTCATGTTAACAGTCATATAATACATGTAATATATTGTATCTAGAGATGTGTATAGACATGTGATACATTGTATCTAGACATGTATACTTTCCTTATTTCATTCTCCACTTCTATATATATTGATGTAATTGCTTTATGAATAATATACTGGAATTTATTCTTCTCTAAATTATCAAGGTATCAGAGCACTCTTAAAATTCTCTGCTAATCATCGTTCTACGCTATCAACGAGTCCACGGGCCATCTCTTCATCTTCCTCTATTGTCGACCTTGATGGCATCTTACTACAGCGCCGTCCGCGACCCTTGCCTCCACAGTTGCCTTTGGCCCTCATCGCCAATTCCTCTTTCGAGATCTTTCCAGCAATGACTTCACCATTCCCGCCATCGACGAGAGACGATCGACGAGCGATGACTTCACCATTCCCGCCGTCGATGAGAGACGATCGACGAGCGTATTTTCAAACTCTCGATGTTTGATCTACCATGAGTTTGAGGGAGGTGTTAACAGACATGTGATACATGTAATACATTGTATCTAGACATGTGTATAAACATGTGATATATTGTATCTAAACATGTATACTTTCTATATTTCATTCTCCACTTTTATATATATTGATGTAATTGCTTTATGAATAATATGCCGAAATTTTTCTTTTCTAATTTATCACTCCCCATTCTCGGTTGTGCTATATCTCCTGTCATATCAAAGCCATGCTAGATCCATGGTAATCATGCAACATTGGGAATGCTTTTCCTCTCATCAACATATCTTTCTGTATCTGTACATAAACAAACAAGACAGTCGATGTGCTGTGCCTTTCAGCTTTTGCTCACCCCATACCAGACGGTGGAAATCCCTTGATCCATCCACCTAACTGCAGGCAAATGCTGCAACATGCTGAATAGATATCTTGGGTATGACAAGATATGCACGCTGCCAAGTGATCTCCTGGCCAGAAAAGGATTATACTTTGGTCATGTCTATCTTTGATGTGCCAACCAAGGCATGTGTCCTCTAGATACCAGACCCCGCATGCGAACGATACCCTGTGACACTCATAGTTAATGCATAATTCTATCCTCTTCTGCATATATATATATATATATATATATATATATATATATATATATATATCACATTATCAGTTATATATCCAAAATATCATGCTTATCTACTTGTAACATTTTATGCTTCTTCACAAGTCTTCTTTAAATCATCTCTCTCTATTTTTAACCTTATGTGTACTTTCCAAATAGGTTAAGCTTTATTTGGCTTATCATCAGAAAGAAAGAGAACTAAAAAAAACTGCAGTAGTTGGGGAATCCTTCGATGTCAATTTTAGATGACCCAAAAAGATGAAAAAAATTAAAAGAGTAATAGTTGAACAGCAGGACTTAGGTATATTAATGTTATTCACATTACATTCGTGACATGTCTTGAGCATGAAAAGCCCATGAATTTGTAAAATTGCATGATAATTCTACCAACTAACTTCAGCAATTCATGATAGTTGATATTTATTTTCCCAAATTACTTACCAAGAGAAAAGTGGGTTCCTATGTTTAATTAATTATTTCTTTCTCTGGAATTCATATCATAAAGAAATAAAATAGTGAAAGGACTGTTGCGGGCTAGGAGGAAAATGTGTAGACACAAGAAAGATTCGGTCAGGTTGAATAAACAAGTTAAATGTGAAACTATTTCTATACAGCAATGATGCCTAAAGCAAGGATAAAAACTGAATGAATGATGACCATTGAAACTAAAAGTAGCCTCTGGAAGAGAAAAAAAAGTTCAGGCCCACTTCTCCTTGCAGAGAAACAACTTTATTCATGATTGCCCCAGCATCTCTTGAGAATTCACTACAAGACATCAAGGACAACACTAGTAAAAAAAAAAAAAAAATCTTAAATAATAACATTATTAAGCAGAAAAGTTACTAATTTCAGTGTCTCTTCGAATGTCTGGCAGGCTCAGCATGGAGTTACATTGCTTATCAGAATAAACATAAAAAGGAACCTGAAGGTAGCTGGATGGATGTGCGGTTCTTGTGATGAAGGAGAGAGAAGAATGGAAGGCACAGATTCCATAGCTAATGGTCGTAAAGAGCTCCATCATGTGGGATGTTTATAGAGAAACCTTGGCATTGTTTAGGTACTAGGCATGGAACATTCCCCACTTTCGTCTCGCTAGAACAATGTTGTGCTTCCATAGATTAGGTCTAGACGTTGAGTTGTTGGAACGTACATCTCACATTCAATCTGTAGTGGGGAGAGCCTGATTTGTTACAATCAATTAGAATTTCTATGACCCTTTTTTGAGAGGCATGATTTATAAGACCAGTTGCAGAACCTCCCTTGTTAAATTATAACAATTAATTTATGCTCTGGGTGTCTAGATTGGCAGCCAGTTTGAGAGAATAGAGGGGACTTGACTAATTCTAATGACTTGTGCACCATAAGAAAGTCAAGCATGAACTGCAGTCTTACTGCTTTACTATTATCGGCTATGGCGTGCTATGAGTTCCCATGGACAAATAAAACAGATTGAAGGGCTGGAAAAGTGGCATGATGAACAAAGTAAATGATGTTAGAAGCTTCAATAGGCAAATGTTACCCGTGAGTGTGCGCTCCTGTGGGAGAGAGCTTGGCATAGGAACTAGGAGGCATCTTGACATCTCTAAGAACACTACATCATGAGATGAAACAGATCAGAGGCTGCAACTTACATTGCTTTACGTTTGGGTAAGATTTTCTTTTACATTTATAATAATCAGGTTAATCCACAGAATTATATGAGATATGAATATATCCCACAAATCCAAAACAAAAGGGAGATGATATTGCACACATCAACTTGCTTTGTGAGAAAAGGCAGAGTGCCACTTCAAACAGCCTGTTCTTAAAATTCTTCTCACCTTTCTGAAAGCTAAGTCTTGTTAGCGCTCTTCTTGCTCAATCAGAAAGACCAAGATCCTCAGCTGATGGCTGGAATAATATCTGAGCCAACTAGAAGACACGGGGAAAAGTTAGATTAGAAAGAGATAACAAACTTATATGGTTTCTCCATAGTTCAACTTCATGTGACCAAAGTTTACATGCAGTAATTCATAGTAGAAATCCAGTGAAAAAAACATCCAATTGACAAGTGGCCAGTTCACGAGATGTGTCAAGCCTTTCGACCCTGTTCCCACGTCACTCATAGAAACAAAGGCACTGAAATTAACAGTTTAACACTTTTAAGAAGTTTAACCACTATTCTTACACATAATAGTGTAACAATGGATTCATCAGCAGGAAACTTGTTAAACGCCTTCCAAATGACTTACAAGTAGAACAGTATGGAATTACGTAAGGTTAGAATCATATTCTTCAGGACTTCAACAGGCTTGATCCCTGGTCAGCCAGCATATCTATCCTTTAAAGTATAATTACTAATTTGACTGCACTCCAATTGTAAAGAATATGAGACTCTTATTTCAGGTCTTTACATCCGCAAGAAGTCCAAAGTGATAATAGGGATATATTATGTTAGGTCTTTTAATTGGTGGGCACCTCCTCTCAGTTGCTGACACACTGATACATAAAAATAAGATATCTCCATTTTCTGTGGGATAGTCATCCCCTTGTTTGCCACTAACATTGCATCAGATCAATCAATAGCTAGAAAAATAGGGAGAATATCCTCTTAAGAGGAGCCCAGACAATGATTACAAAAGCAAACCAACCAAATTTCAGTTTAACAACAATGTAAAAATAGGTAAGGAACACTACTACAATTAGTCCTTTTAGCAATGGTTTAAACCATGTCTTATAAGCCTATTTTCAACAGTTTGAACTATTACTATTTAGTTAGTAACGGTTCAAACCTTTGTAAATAAGCCATTTCTATCAAGGCTGTTGCAAACAGATATTAGTAACTGTTCACAACCGTTGCTATTAGGTTAATTTTCATAGAATAAAAAAAATAAAATCCTCATCAGCAGTTTATCAATAGTCTGAACTGTAGCTTAAATAATTTTAATAACATTAGAAACCACTGTTATATTGTTTTATGGATAAATTTTCATGAAAAATAAATCCAGATCAGCACTGATTAGAGTCATTGCTTTAATATTGTTAACAATGTCCTCAATTATTCCACTCACTCATGGGGACAAACTGGCTACAAACTATCACGTATCATTAAAAAAAGACATTTATGCTCTGCTCTAACTCATTTTTTGCTCCACCTATTCTTCATCCATGAATACCATGGAATAAGGTAACACTTCTTTGCTTCTAGTCACAGTCTTCAAACGTTTTGCAATTATTCTCTATTCTGACCATGTTGACTCCTGATCCAAGCACTCCCTTCTGAAGACCTATTTGATCACACCATGCACACTGAATAGATGTTGTGAATGCCTTTGATGAGTAGAAATGTAAATACCCAGGAGTAAGATGGTGGACTTCAAGTAGTATTAGGAGGTAAAATGGTCAACCCCAACCAGAATCTTTCAGGCCATTCGACAGACTGACCAGGGGGAAATGATCGAATACCTTAATTAGGTGCTAAACTAGTAATTAGCACTATTTTAAATATCGGCTTAGTCGGCCGAGACATCGGCCAACATCTCGTTTTTGCCTGTTGTCAATCATCGACTATGTAAGTGTTGTTTGCATCGTTAGGGCTCTTAAAAAAGTTGCATCATTATAGCTTTATAAAAATTGAGCCCTAATTTTCTCTTTCATGAATTGACAGCGACGACGCTTGCCTCCCTTTCGTTCCCCGAGGTCTCGCGAGTGCCACCGAGTTGTGATCATGTTTTAAATATCGGCCGATATACCGGTATATCGGCCGAGATATCGGTATTTTATACAAAACGATACGATAAGTGCAAAAATTTATCGGATATCGTTTTGAACCGATATTGGCTGATATATCGCCACGTGGCCGATATATCGGCCGATATCCGAGATGAAATATCCGATATATCGGCCCTTATAGTTACTTATTTGGATAATAATTATTATTTTTTGCTTGAGAGATTATTTTATTTTATTCTATGTTCATTATGGTATTTCAATGGTGTTTTTATATGATGTTTGGATAATAACTTATTTCTTTTAATAATGTCTTATATGTATTTACTATTGATATATCAACCGGTATTTAGTACCATATCGCGAGATACCACCCGGTATCCGGTATCCGGTACATAATTTTGCCGACCGGTATATCGCCGATATCCGATATTTAAAACACTGGTTGTGATCATATTGTGATGTTTATGTTATTTTTTATTCACTTAAGTTTCTACTAAATTCAAGATATCGTTTGTTTTATGTTAATAATAGTTATTTCTTTTTACAGGTTAGTCTCATATTCGAATTGAAGACGCAAGGATTTCATCTCTTTTATTATCTTTTTCGTTCATTCATTTTCGTGTAAGTAGATTATACAACTTTTAATCTTATATTTTTCAATTTCATGAAATAACTTATTTATTGCACGACTCACGACTGCGCGCAAATGTACACTGTTTTTTTACCTTCTTTGCATGCATGTTACATCATTTTATTTGGTAGTGATATATGATACTAAACTAACTTTTAGTTATCATTTATCAATATTTTATTATATATAGTGTCCGATATGAACGCCCGATATGCGCGTGCATTCCCGATAACTCCCCCGATATCTTATTTGGAAAAACCCCATCCGTTACGATCCCAGTTTCCGATATTTAAAACCTTGGCAATTAGACAGTACGACATCATGGTGACAGTCTGCCTTCACTTATTTCATTGTCATCTTCACCCTAGAAATAGGGTTCCTGAGCGCCAATTCTAGATATAAGTTTGCCTCCACTGTTAACTTTTAATTCAATTTATTCACTGAATGATTGATTTGCTTGTTTGATTTTTATTTTTTATTTTTCTTAGCATATTTGCCTGACCATGACCAGTGGTGCTAACCTCCTCTCTTGCAAACGAAGGATACCGAAGAGCAGCCACATTAATGAAGATATCAGTGTTGTTTTTATTGAGAGAAAGTTGAATCTCAATTTCAGATTTTTCTAGTCCTCTGTTTTGACCCTTGAGACGATTCTTTCTACTGCTAAGGCTTTCTAATGGCAGGATGAGGGTGAGTGATTGTAAAGAGACGAAGTTCTATGTTGAAGAATTTAGCAGGCGATATTACGGAGGTTGATACCTCCTTTTGCAGTGTTGTAAAGAGTTCAAGCCGAGGTGTTTTGATGATTGATGAAGAAATGGGGGGAAATATCCAGAAGATAGATATGAGAATAATTCTAGCACTACGGTAGCTAATAGTTCTATTGATATGGAGGTCACATGTTGTGATAATTTGAGTGAAGCGATCAATTTTTGAATTACTAATGAGAAGGTTGTTAATTTGAACCTATGATATTGTCTGGAGTGGAAATTAAGTATTTCTATCTCGATGTGATGTGTTAGTTTTTTATTATTATAGTTGCATATTAGGAGTCGTGTTTTTATATGCTACTAAGAGTCACGTTTCTATATGTTATTAAGAGTCTTACAAAAATTATGAGAAGTAATTGTATTAAGATTAGAGGTTTTCTTATCATGTAATTGTGGTGTCTATATGCTTGGAGCACTGCGCACATCAATAATATATGAAAAATCTCTTCAAAAACTGTGACATGGTATCAGAGTAAAAACTCTAACCCTTTTCTCTTCTTCAAAAATCTTAATCTTAACTTTTCTTGCTTTCACCTCAAGGAAAAAAAGTTTTAATGTTCATGTGAACTATATCGTGGGTACTGTGAACAGTGTCATGAGTAGCACGTGGTATTGTTCATCTAAAAAAACCTCAAATGGGAGCATCTCTCTCCATAATCTCCTTACTAATTGTTCTTAAATCAGCGACGATAACCACAAACCCTAACCGATATCAATTTTTACACAATCCAAAGTCATTTGCTGCTCTTGTCGACTGAGTTTTTTGTTCCAGTTCACTTCTACAGTACTCGCCGGCACTCCCTGTTACTTCCTACTGCCTCAATATCGCCTCTAATCATCTCCAATCATCTCCACACCAACTGCAGCGTCTACAGTTTCTATCATCTACTATCGATACTTTTGCTACTCCTATCATCTTTGCCGAGTCAATTGCAACCATCTACCGCTCGTATTGCATCATTTATACTGATTTCTATTGTCAAACTTAAGGAAAAGAATTATTTGTCTGTGATAAAATTTGTGGGTATGTTTCTTGATATTTACTCTACTGAGTTTGAGAAATCTCTCAAAATCTCATTTTCTATTGAGTATCAAGTTTGAGGATATCTCAAAACCTCATCTTCTACTATTAGTGAGTTTAAAGATCTCTCAAAACCTCCTATTCTGCTGGCTTAGTATAAGGATCTCTCAAAACCTCTTACTAAGTCTGAAAATCTTCAAAATCTCCATTTCTACTGAGTTTGAGGAACTTCAAAACCTCAACTTTTACTAAGTTTGAGAAACTCTAAAATTCTAATTATAAATTATATCCAAAGATCATGACGATCTTTACGTTTTAATTAACAACTTCTACACCGACATTAATGCTTCAGCAGTGTGGAATTAGTATTTTCTTGATCTACTATAGCCTGGAATCAACAGTGTGGCATTGAATCAGTAGTGTGAAAACCTTATTAGAATATGTTTTACTAGTATTTGTGACAAGCTGAGCATTATTGACATTTATGCTCAACTTAAAGATGAGTGTTAAAGTCTTTAATTAATATTATAGTTACTATATTACGAGTCATATTTCTATATCCTACTAAGAGTCATGTTTTTATATGTTATTAGGAGTACTACTCATATTATGAGAAGAAATTGTATTAGAATTAGAAGTTTCCTTATAATGTAATTGTGATGCCTATATATTTGGGGCATTGCCAACATCAATAATATACAAAAAACTCTGCTTTTAAATTTTTGAAATGATGGGTCTAGACAAGGTAACTTTCTCGATGGATAATTTGAAGGGAGCAAGGGCGATGAATATTGGTTCATTGTTGATCTCGACAAACATTATAAATTTGGAGTTTTTTTAATCAATCCGTTCAATCAAAGTGAACATCAATATTGAGAGTTTTCTTGGTCAGTCGTGTATGCAAACTAGCCATTAAAATAGTGGATCTACCCACACTGTACAATGCTATCTGCAAATGTCCAACTTCAATACATTAAATTAATGACATTTACAAGTTAATTTATGTGAAATTTCTGACTCTGAGGAGTAATTCTCTTGAGGCTTTCAAAAGAGATTTTCTTGAGTTTTCTACTTTCAATCTATCTAGTTTTCTCACACAAGCTTGAGCTTTCATTTTTACATCTATTCTATAGGATCCTTATTTGTGAAAGTGATTTTGTTTGTGATGAAGAACTTGATCATCAAGTTCTCTACCTTTGTATTCAAGAAGTTGGAGGTTGTGGCCTCAGCAAGCTTATGGGTTCACTTGTGTATTGTTCTTGTGGGAACGAGTGAGGGACTTGTGGGTCCAACAGTTCTTAGGAAACTTGTAACCTTGGTGATCTTGCGGGATTAAGCTATAGTTAAAATTTTTATTGCGGTGAAGGCGGGGACGTAGAGCAAGTGGCTCGAACCTTGAAACAATTCTTTCATATTTGTGATTGCTCATCTCTCTCTATTCTACTCACTTGTATTTATATCTTGCATGCTCTTAAGTCCATCTTTACATGCTTGATATAATTTCATGTGCCTGCACTTGTTTGTACCAAAAGAGCAATTAAGCACCTTAACTCCTAATTGAAAGGAACCTTTAGGAGAAGTTCTAGAGCCCTTAAACGGGAATTTAGCTTCACTCTTTGGTCATCATTTGTGTGTTAGCTTTAGTTAGTATAAAGTTTTAAATTTCGTATTTGATTAGCACATCACCTATTCATTCCCTCCAGATAATTACAAAAGAGACCTCAACGATAAGTAGCATCAATCAACTATAAAGTCAATGGACTAACTGCAGAGATTGATGGATATAAAGAACATGAATCGTCTTTTAAATGAATCCCTTTAATGCAAGATGCATGAACTGAAAGAAGTGTGGCTGCGAATCATCACGTGGATGAGATGGTCATAACTAAGCAAAATGCAATTAACTTTTTTCGATCTCAACTGGAGAGGATGCAGCGTGAAAATAACAATCTTCAGTCTTGAGTTTGCCAGTTGGAGCAGGAAGCTGAGTAACGGTGCTCGAGTTGATAGCATTGAGAAATGAAGCAGAGTGATTAGGGACGCTCATCCATAAGGAAGAACAAGGAGCTGAAGAGCTTTGTCACTGATTAGTCTCTAAAATTACATATTTTATACCACATCTTCACATTTATTTAATATTAAATCCTATTAATAATACCTCTCTTGCATGTTTCTAGGTCCATGGCATGAAATGAAGAAGAAGACCCAAAATCACCATTTAATTGGTGAGTAAAAGCCTGCAAAGATAGCCATTGACTTTGGATGGTGGTTTCGTCAAAACTAGGGGCCCAAATTCGAAAACCAGCAAGTACAACTGACAGGGGGGCGACATGACAGCGCGTGGCAGGCGTGTTGACCCAAAGGCCTATCACCCTAGTTTTGATGACGATCAACTCATGAAGTTATGTTTACTAATGATCTTGTGTTTAACTAGTGACAGATTCATTATCAAGATCTTAGTAGGTGCATAGCTCAACAAAAGATAAAATGTCAAGATTTGGAGCTAGCACGGTGTGATCCAAGGAGCTTTTGGATCAAGTTTGGACCAAGTCAAGAAGATGAGAAGCCTTCAAGAGAAGACTTCAAGAAGATGAAGACTTGTGTCTAGGTATAAGATTTTGTTTTTGTTTTAGTTAAAAATGTAAAGGATAGATAGTTGGTGGATTGCTCAAGTACATATACACACACACTCTTGATTTAGAATTGTTTTCATAAAAGATTTTTTGGTTTAGAAAAGATTTTCTTTTTGGAAAAATACTTATTTGGATTTTGGTATTTTCTTATATACATATCTTTTATCCAAAATCAAGTTTAGAGCTTAATGTCAAAAACATAGATATTTCATCTTGATTGTGTAGTGGATCATATCCATACACACTATGCCTTAAAATGAATTATAATATCTTGTTTTTGTATTTGATGAAGATTTGGAAAAATATTTTTTGAAAAAACAAAGTTTAGAAAACATGTTTTGGAAAATACAGTTTTTATCATGAGCCAAACATTTCCATATTACAAAAATAGTTCAATCTTTTATAACAAGCCTTGATTTTGTGCAAGCATGTTTGATTATCAAAGTATATTGGTTAAACTATTTTTGTAGATTTTTATGGGATTTTATTTGAGCCAAAAAGACTAACTTTTTAATCCCAGAAAACTGTTTCAGGCTTCGTATAAGTCGACTAGCATCCTTTAATAGTCGACTAATATGAAGTCGGCCGACCGGACCGGTCGACCGACGTGCACAAACGTGCACGCCTTTGTGTACTAGAGGACGGCCGACCGTGCTGGTCGACCGCTCCAGAGAGCAGTGCTCTCTGGAAAGTTCGGCCGACCGCACGGGTCGACCGACAGAGAGTTGAACTCTCAGCTTCAGTGGGTCGGTCGACCCTGGCGGTCGACCGTGGCTCCAACGGTCAGAAATCCGACCGCACCGGTCGACCGGCCGCTCTGACAGACCCCAACGGCTAGTTTTCTGGCAGTCTATAAATTGGGGGTTTTGTCATTGTTTTGGTAGAAGATTTTGGAGACTCTTAGAGCCAGTTTTTTCCATTCATTCCAGAGGTTTTTCTCCACAAAATTAGAGCCAATATTTCCAATTAAAAGGAGAGTTTATCAAGAGTGTTTAAAAGAAAGTCTTTGAGTTTTTCACCACCATTCTCTTCCTTGTTTTTCTCACAATCACTTGAGCTATCCATTACCTTATCTATCCATAGGATTGTGTTGTGAGAGTTTGTAATTGGTGATCAAAGTATTGTAGATCACCAAAGATTTCATCTTTGTTCTTTGAGGAGACGGGCAAGTGTGCTCGCCATTGTTTAGGGTCCAAGTGTGGACTCGGTTGTTTCGGGTTCGGGTGCGAACTCGTGTTTGAGGTGCGGCCTCGGCGAGCTAGTGAGCTTGCGTGTGTACGGGACTAGAGAGTCCGAGGGCTTGTAGGTGTTGCGGCACCAAGGAGAGATCCATTGGGATCTTGCATAGTGGAAATCCTTCGTGTGTCGAAGGCGGGGATGTAGAGCAAGTGTGCTCGAACCTTGAAACATACCCTTGTGTTTGCGATTGCTCACTCTCTCTCTCTCTTTGTCTCTTTTATATCTTGCATGTGTTTATTGTTCATCTTTATATGCTAGATATACATTGTGTGCTTTATTGATATACTTGCTTGGGATTGTTTGCTAACACTAGTTTTCAACCAAGAGAGCCAACGCGGCACCTCAACCCATTCAAGGGGAACTTGAGGAGTTTGTCCAGAGCCCTTCACAGGGAATTCGGCAACACTCTTGTGTTAAACATAGTGTTTAGTGTAAAAGTTTTAATTAGGTCATAATTGTTTTTAGCTTCCGCATTATTTGCATCATTCATCTTTAAGTGACCTTTAGATTAGCCTTCACCTATTCACCCCCCTCTAGGTGAACCTTACAATTGGAATCAGAGCTTGGTACTCTGATTTGGTCTAACAACCTAGAGTAAAAGATCCTCTTTTTAGGCTAATCACAATATTTGTACACACACCATGGACTTCATGTCACCACCCATGTTTGACATTGTTAACATCCATATATGGAAGGTGAAGATGTCCTTGTACCTCAAAGCCCTAGGTTATCATGTTTATCTTGCCACTACTAATAATGCATATTGTTTAGATGGTAAGAATTTTGAGGCTAATACAAAAGCCCTTCATGCTTTAAAGTCTACCCTAGATGATGTTTGTTTATCTAGAGTTTCTAACTTTGATTTAGCTTTTGTAGTTTGGAATACCCTTATCTCCCTCGGCGAAAAAGATCAATACTATGCGGGGAGCGATTCGGACGTTGGAGCGACACCTCCAACGTGTGCTATATGGTCCAAGGGGATAACCCCCTTGAGGTAACTTCCGAATCCGAGGATGAGGATATTAACATGTCATATGATGAACTTGCTTCATTTTGTCAACAACTATTAGAGAAATATGACATGCTAAGAAAAGATAATAAGAATTTGAAAAAGAATTTGGATTGCATGCATATAGAACATGATTCATTTAAAAATAAGATTGCATGCTTAGAAAAAGAAAATAAAGATTTGAAAAATGAGAATGTTTCCTTGCTTGCTAAATTGAATGATTTATGTGAAGGGAACACTATTTTGAAGGATAAAATTGTTTTGGTAGAAAAATAAAGAGAAGTTGTTTTTCAAGAAAATAATTGTTTGAAAAGAAAAATGTTTGAAAAAGAAAAAGAAAAAGAAAAAGAAAAGATTTTTCAAAAGAAGAAGAAAAATGATTCTATTTCTCACATGTCTTTACATGCTACCATTGATGATAATGAGATTAAAGATTTGAAAAATAAAATGGATGGTTTGAGTTCAACTTTGAACTCTTGTGCTTTCAATCATTCTAGGTTGGAGTCAATGTTTTCAAAGAAACAAACTCCACACATTCATGCACATCATAACCATGCATTTGCTTATGTTGCACAATATGATCACACTCCTACACATAAGCATACTAAGGTGTACGTATGTACACATTGTGGCCGCAAAGGCCATTTAGCAAAATTTTGTTATGACAAGTTGCATCATTTTAATTTTGCTAATAAAAATGTTTGGGTTCCTTACAAGACTAACCCTAAAGGACCCAAGAAAATATGGGTACCAAAATTTTCACCTTTTGCTTTTGATGTAGGTGAGGGCTCTCACAAGACGTGAGAGGATTGGTGCCTTGGTGGTGGTTGCACGTGGACTAGATGGACATATTTTTGATGCACCGCTATCAAGGAGGTTTTGGTGGGAAAGACCACCATGTTTGGAGCTTTGGAGTTGGTAACAATCTCTAAACTCCCTTTTTATTCATGTTCATGCTTGTTCATTCATATTATTTTGAGCATGTTCATGTTTTATGTATTTTTGTGCTTCATGTGGTAAAATCTTATTTAGATATAGTATTTGTCAAAACTTGGATTTATACATGTACAAGTAGTGAGCCACATTTGATTCATATACGTTTGCACTTCATTGTTCACTTGTACTCACTATATGCACATGTATAGCCTAGTTTTGATGATTCTTCTATTTATACATGTTTTGTCAATTTTTATACTTTACTTCATGTATATGTATTTTTAATTCAAATCTAATAAATATACATGTATACCCGTGAGTCTCTTGCCTTCATGCAAATACATTTGATAGACTCTTTTATGTTTGGGATATGTATGTGTATTGTTAGGATTGGATAAATCATACATATACCTAGAAGTTTGTTTGTTTTATTGAAAAAAATGTTTTTTTTTCTTGTTTTTGTAAAAATTTGATACATGATCAATCTTTGAGCTTCAATGACTATTTTCATGAAAATGCTATTTACATGACTTTGAACACTCACACTTTATTTATTTTGTCATGACTTTGACTCATGAACACTTTTATGAGCTTAATCGATCTTGAGTGTAAAACTTTGTGTATTTAGTCTTGATTCATGAAAAATATATGCTTTGATTTCATGATTTTGAAGGATCTTTAACTAGTTTTCCAAAAATTATTTTAACTAGTTATTGTTCCTCATTTGGTAGTGATTTTCAATGCTATACTATTTTCAAATTTATTTTTGAAAACCTCTACCATTAATGGGAGGATGAATGGGCGATTATGCCTTGTATGCTTCATTGAAAATCTTCTATCTTGTGCATATGAAGGGTGGTAGGTTATGAGATATACGCTTGATCTTATTGTTATGTCAATTGGTATCATTGAATCGTTTCAATTGGTATCAATATGAACTTATTTTGTATATACTCATATTTTGTTTCTTATATATGTATGTATCAATTTCACTTGGTATACTCATTTCTCATACATATATATGATTTTCATGTGCTTAACTTTCAATTGGCTCACAATTTTAAAAGCACAAAGTTTTTGATGAAAAATAAAATTTTTTGGATCATTATGTTTACCATTGATATCAAAATGCTTCAACTTCATATTTGTTAAAATTCTATTGGTATCAATTGTTTTACAATAATGACTATTTTCAATTTGGTATCTTAAAAATTTGTTTGTTTTACAAAAGCTCTGATACCTTTAAAAATTTTTGTTTAAGAAAAATTAATTAAAAAAAACATTTTGTTGATTTGTAATACCCCTTCTTGCTCTTTTTGTTTTTGACAAAAAGGGGGAGAAAAATTTGTTTGATTTAATTTTACTTTGACCCCTTTGTTGATGATTGACAAAAAGGGGGAGAAGTATTTGAGTTTATATGCATGTTTTCATTGCTTAAGGGGGAGAAGTATTTGTCTTCCTTGTTATTTATGCTTGTTGCATGTTTTATCTCCATACTTGCATACATGTTTATGTGCCTCATTGCATATTTATTCTGTTTATTTGAGATGCATGAGTTAAGGGGGAGCTTCTTTGAAGCTTTACTTTAATCCATGCATATATAAACTCATGAGTTTTGTCATTATCAAAAAGGGGGAGATTGTTGGCCCAAAGGCCTATCACCCTAGTTTTGATGATGATCAACTCATGAAGTTATGTTTACTAATGATCTTGTGTTTAACTAGTGACAGATTCATTATCAAGATCTTAGTAGGTGCATAGCTCAACAAAAGATAAAATGTCAAGATTTGGAGCTAGCACGGTGTGATCCAAGGAGCTTTTGGATAAAGCTTGGACCAAGTCAAGAAGATGAGAAGCCTTCAAGAGAAGACTTCAAGAAGATGAAGACTTGTGTCTAGGTATAAGATTTTGTTTTTGTTTTAGTTAAAAATGTAAAGGATAGATAGTTGGTGGATTGCTCAAGTACATATACACACACACTCTTGATTTAGAATTGTTTTCATAAAAGATTTTTTGGTTTAGAAAAGATTTTTCTTTTTGGAAAAATACTTATTTGGATTTTGGTATTTTCTTATATACATATCTTTTATCCAAAATCAAGTTTAGAGCTTAATGTCAAAAACATAGATATTTCATCTTGATTGTGTAGTGGATCATATCCATACACACTATGCCTTAAAATGAATTATAATATCTTGTTTTTTTATTTGATGAAGATTTGGAAAAATATGTTTTGAAAAAACAAAGTTTAGAAAACATGTTTTGGAAAATACAGTTTTTATCATGAGCCAAACATTTCCAGGCCTTGATTTTGTGCAAGCATGTCTTGATTATCAAAGTATATTGGTTAAACTATTTTTGTAGATTTTTATGGGATTTTATTTGAGCCAAAAAGACTAACTTTTTAATCCCAGAAAACTGTTTCAGGCTTCGTATAAGTCGACTAGCATCCTTTAATAGTCGACTAATATGAAGTCGGCCTACCGGACCGGTCGACCGACGTGCACAAACGTGCACGCCTTTGTGTACTGGAGGACGGCCGACCGTGCCGGTCGACCGCTCCAGAGAGCAGTGCTCTCTGGAAAGTTCGGCCGACCGCACGGGTCGACCGACAGAGAGTTGAACTCTCAGCTTCAGTGGGTCGGTCGACCCTGGCGGTCGACCGTGGCTCCAACGGTCAGAAATTCGACCGTTGGCGGTCGACCGCACCGGTCGACCGGCCGCTCTGACAGACCCCAACGGCTAGTTTTCTGGCAGCCTATAAATTGGGGGTTTTTTCATTGTTTTGGTAGAAGATTTTGGAGACTCTTAGAGCCAGTTTTTCCCATTCATTCCAGAGGTTTTTCTCCACAAAATTAGAGCCAATATTTTCAATTAAAAGGAGAGTTTATCAAGAGTGTTTAAAAGAAAGTCTTTGAGTTTTTCACCACCATTCTCTTCCTTGTTTTTCTCACAATCACTTGAGCTATCCATTGCCTTATCTATCCATAGGATTGTGTTGTGAGAGTTTGAAATTGGTGATCAAAGTATTGTAGATCACCAAAGATTTCATCTTTGTTCTTTGAGGAGACGGGCAAGTGTGCTCGCCATTGTTTAGGGTCCAAATGTAGACTCGGTTGTTTCGGGTTCGGGTGCGAACTCGTGTTTGAGGTGCGGCCTCGGCGAGCTAGTGAGCTTGCGTGTGTACGGGACTAGAGAGTCCGAGGGCTTGTAGGTGTTGCGGCACCAAGGAGAGATCCATTGGGATCTTGCATAGTGGAAATCCTTCGTGTGTCGAAGGCGGGGATGTAGAGCAAGTGTGCTCGAACCTCGAAACATACCCTTGTGTTTGCGATTGCTCACTCTCTCTCTCTCTCTTTGTCTCTTTTATATCTTGCATGTGTTTATTGTTCATCTTTATATGCTAGATATACATTGTGTGCTTTATTGATATGCTTGCTTGGGATTGTTTGCTAACACTAGTTTTCAACCAAGAGAGCCAACGCAGCACCTCAACCCATTCAAGGGGAATCTTGAGGAGTTTGTCCAGAGCCCTTCACAGGGAATTCGGCAACACTCTTATGTTAAACATAGTGTTTAGTGTAAAAGTTTTAATTAGGTCATAATTGTTTTTAGTTTCCGCATTATTTGCATCATTCATCTTTAAGTGACCTTTAGATTAGCCTTCACCTATTCACCCCCCCTCTAGGTGAACCTTACAAGGCGGTGCAGCGTGGGCGGCCATGCTATGGCGGTGGAAACACAGCCATAACCGCATTTTCGCGGCTCTTGTGTGGAGCCGCGTGCTAAGATTTGACGTGCAACTCCGTACAGATTCCATGGTTCCGAATTTTGCCTATAAATACTCTGGGATGTCCAGAGCACCAAGAGGAGAAGTTTTGAGGAGTTTTAATGTAGTTTTAGAGTAGTTTCTTCTTCTTAGGGTAGTTTAGGTTAGTTGTTCTTCTTCTTCCCCCTTTGTATTTTTCATTTCTTGTAGATCTTGTAATAAGAGAGAGAGTGGTACATGGTTGGAAAGCAAGAGTGCTTGTAATAGAATGTGACAATCTATGAAAGGTTCTCTCTTTACCTCTCTTTATTTTCTTCTCTCAACTCTTTTTACATGCTTAGCTAATTTTCTCTTATGACAACTAATTACTAACCATTAATTTGCTAACTTCTTACTTGATAATCCACATGAATCTAAGAGCGTCTACTTGGTCGTACTCTTGCAAGAGCCATTGATCGCTCATGATGATGGATTCTAACACTCTAACATCCTAACTCTCTAACAAGCTAACATTACTTCATTCCATGCTTGTTCTTATTTAGCCTTGATGGTTTAAGTGTAGCTTGCACTTATTGTGTTGAGTTTGAATGTGAAAGTTATCACATGGGTCATGCTTTGAAACGCTCTTGAACCAAGGACTAGTGACGGCCAAGGATACATGTGAGGCAACTATTACTAAGAGGTTAGCATAGTTAGTGGAGCCATTAGTAGTTAGTAGCCATGGATTTTCTTTCCTTTTTACTTTGTTTTAGAAATAATTACAAAAATCACAAAAATCATCTTTTCTATGTTTTTCACTTTTTTGTGTTTCATTATAGCCTTCTCTTTTCATTCTTTGTTTTTTTTTTCTTTTGATTCTTTAAAATATTGAAGAAACTTTAACACACATGTGAACATTCCGGTAAAGCTTCTATTACTTCCCGTCCCTGTTGATTCGACCCGTTTAGCCTCTATGCTATAACGGAGGTATCGAGGAAGCCAAAGCACGCACTTTTAACTCTTGATTTTAAAACATATACTTTTCGTATGCGATTTTCCCCCGATTAGTCATGAACTGGACAAAATCCGCCTCGGACTCGGATCGGAGATGCAAGTGGGAGGAATGAATGGAAATATAGACTTATTAGGATCTCAAGCTTCACCTTTTTGTGCTCACACTTTGCATCCTTCTTTTATATAATGTAAAAACAAGTAATAAAATAGATCTGGGTTTTGTCGTTACTCCCACATCTTTAAGCTAAAGGACATTGTGAACTATTGCACGAACTTGAAACTGAGTCCGTGAGTTGATGCTCCGATAGGCATTAGGGAGATACTGTTAGCATCAAAGTGATCCCTCAGAAGAATGTTCCCATTAAAAATAGTTGAGTGAAATTACTGTAAGCCGATCGAAAACCCGATTAAGGCTATTGGAGTAGTCATCAAAATGATCTTCGTTTTTCAGGAGAGTCTTCGTATATGCTTTAGCCGTCAGGGAAAAGAACCGCTATAAGCTGTTAAAGTTGTCAGGATGATCTCTATCTTTTAGGAAAGTCTCCTTGTAGGCTTTAACCGTCAGGGTGAAGACCCGCTATAGGCTATTGAAGTAGCCACCAGGATGATTTTCATCTTTCAAGGGAGTCTCCGTATAGGTTTTAGTTGTCAGGGTGAGGACACGCTATAGGTTATTGAAGTAGCCGTTAGGATGATACCGTCTTTCAGAAGAGTTTCTGCATAGACTTTAACTGTCATGGTAAGGACCCGCTATAGGCTATTGAAGTAGTTGTCAGGATGATCTCCTTCTTTTAGGAGAGTTTTTGTATAAGCTTTAGTCGCCAGGATGAGGACCCGCTATAGGTTGTTGAAGTAAGCCATCAGGACAATCTCTGTTTTTCAAGAGAGTCTCTGTATAGGCTTTAGTGGTCAGGGTGAGGACCCAATATAGGTTGTTACCGTAGCTGTTAGGTGATCTTTATCTTTCAGGAGAGTCTCAGTATAAGCTTTAGCCATCAGGATGAAGACCCACAATTAGTTGTTGCAGTAGCCATCATTATGATCTTCGTCTTTTAGGATGGTCTCTGTATAGGCTTTAGACATCAGGATGATTACTCACTATAGGTTGTTTAAGTAACCATCAGGATGATCTTCATCTTTCAAGAGAGTCTCCATATAAGCTTTAGTCATCAGGGTGAGGACCCACTATTAGCTGTTGAAGTAGCCATCAGGATGATTTTCGTCTTTCAGGAGAGTCTTCATATAGGCTTTAGCCGTCAGGGGAGGACAAGTTGAAGTAGCTGTTAGGATGATCTCCGTCTTTCAGGAGAGTTTCTGTATAGGTTTCAGCTGTCAGGGTGAGGACTCATTATAGGCTGATAAAGTAGCTGTCAGAACGACAGTATCTGTCTTTCAGGAGAGTCTCCATATAGGCTTTAGCCATTAAGGTGAGGACCCGCTATAGGCTGCTGAAGTAGCCATCAGGATGATCTCCGTCATTCAGGAGGGTCTCTGTATAGGACTTAGCCATCAGGGTGAGGACCCGCTATAGGCTGTTGAAGTAGCCGTCAAGATGATCTCCATCTTTTAGAAGGGTCTCCGTATAGGCTTTAGCCATCAGAGTGAGGACCTGCTATAGGCTATCAGAGCAGCCGTCAGGATGATCTCCATCTTTCAGGAGAGTCTTTGCATAGGCTTTAGCCTTCAGGATGAGGACTTGCTATAGGCTATCAGAATAGTTTATCTCTAATATAGATATGCAAAACTTGAAATGTAGAGAAATGGTGCATAATTGCGATTCTTTTCATTAAATATATCGAGAGTTTATACATAGTACCATTTCAGGTGAAAAGAATTTCACTGTTTGTCGAGTATCTTCCCATTTTGACCGTTAAGGTGTAGGATCCTTTGCCTCCTTTAGTGACTACGATATAGGGCCCTTCCCAGTTGGCTCCGAGTTTTCCCATATTGTTCTCTCGGTACTCTGGATGACATGCTGCATGACTAGGTCATCAATTTGGAACTCTCTAGCCTTCACCTTCTTGTGATGTGTTGCCTTCACTTGTTTCTGATAGGCTACAATCTAAATTGTGGCCTGTCACCACCTTTCTTCAGACTGATCTTGTGCCAAGCGGAGCTAAGTGGCATTATGTTCCCAATTAATTTCTTCTAAGTGTAGTGTTATCATGCAGATGTTGACTGAGATGAAGGCCTCTGTTTCGTAAGCTAGGGAAATGGAGTCTCCCCATAAGGATGCGTTTAGTGATCCAGTATGCCCTGAGTACACACGGAACCCTTTTGACCCATTTGCCTTTCGACTTACAAAGGCTTTTGCATAAGCTATTGAGGATGGTGTGATTTCTGATATCAGCTTGGCCATTGCCTTGTGGGTGGTTTTGTATAAAAAATCGGTGGGTGATCTCGTACTTGGTGTAGAATGTAGCCACCTCTCTACTGGCAAAGTTCATTTCGTTATCGGATATGATGGTGTGCGAAAGGCCAAATCGACACGCGATGTTCTGCCATAACAATTTGACTACTTGCTGCCCAGTGACTTCAGAGAGTGGCACAACATCGATCCAATTGATGAAGTAGACGGTTGTGACCAATAGGAACTAGTATTGAGGTTAGTGCTTGGGGAAGTGGGCCTACCATGTCCAACCCCCATTTGCATGAAGGGCCATGGGCTCCGTAATGTATGGAGGTCAATGTTTTTCCTGCTTGAAGAAGAAGCAAACTTTTGGCATTGCAGGCCCTTCTTCACGTACTTCTTGGTATCATTGAACATCTTAGGACAATAGAACCCCTGGTTTATGCTTTGTGGACTAGGGACCAGCCTCTTGTGTAGTTTTCATAGTCGCCATTGTAGATCTCCTGCATCACATTCTTGGTTTCATCTGGTTCGAGGCACCCAAGTAAGGGTCAGAGTGTATCTTGGATAGGACTTCTTATATAGGATGTCTCCCAGGAGTACGTACCGGGTGAACATGTGCTGAAGCATCTACATTTCGGTCCTGTCGTCCGTAGTACCCCTTCCTTTAGATAAGTGATGATGGGACAACCCAGTAAAATGTCCAGACGGAGCACTTCACCTCCCAGTCATCGAATGCTGGACCTCGCAATGTGCTCAACAGGGATCTCTCACTAGAACTGGTACTCCACGGTTAATGCCAAATTAGCTAAAGAATCAACATGGTTATTCTCTGACTTGGGTACATGTTTGAAGTTGCAATGGAGGAACTTGGACTTCAGGCTGAGGATGATTTGCAAGTACTCCACCATCCAATCGTCTTTAGCCGCATGCTCTCGATTGACCTAACTTGCCAACAATAATGAGTCACAGTGGACCTTGAGTCCGGTGACTCCAAGTGTCACTGCCATCCTATGGCCAGCAATGATAGATTCATACTTGGCTTCATTGTTGGTAGCGGGGAAGCCCAGAGTGTAGGATTGCTAGATGATGGACCTCTTTGGAGTCGTTAGGACACTCCTAATTCTATAACCTTTGATGATTGAGACTCCATCTATGTTCAGGGTCCATCTTTTCATAAGGTCACTCTGTGTTGGGGCTCCCAGAGTGAACTCAGCGATGAAATTCGTCAAGACTTTCCCCTTGATTATCATCCTTGGCTTATACTGGATGCCATATGATTTTAACTCCATGGCCCACTTCGCTACTCGTCGGTAGCTTGCAGATTCTCCATGATGATCCTTAGAGGGTGTTTGTTAGCATGAGGATCTAAAAGATTGAAAGTAATGCTTCAGCTTTCTCGAGATGACGAAGAGAGCAAGGGCCATCTTTTTCATCCTCTGGCATCTGGTCTCAACATAAAAGCAAGGACTTGCTGACGTAGGATACCAGCTTCAGAGTGCCGTCCTCTTCTCAGATCAAGGATCCACTTACAGCTGATTCTAATACCGCAAGATAAAGGTATAGCGTGTCTCCGGTGATGGCCTTAGATATGAGAGGAGGCGAGGCAAGATATGTCTTCAGGCTTTAGTATGCAACTTCATAATCCTCATTCCAACTGAAATCCACTATGTTCCTCTTTATTGCTTGGAAGAATAGTTTACATTTGTTTGTGGAATGACTAAGAAATCAGTTCAAATGTGATAGGCATTCGTTCAGCATCTGTACTTTATTGACACAAGTCGGGGACTTTATGTCCAGGATGGTAGATATCTAGTCGGGGTTGGTTTCAATAACCCCGCTGGGTGACTTGATAGCCCAAGAACTTCTTAGAGTGTAATACCCTGATCCCATGGGAACGAGACATTATTGTGATGTATATACGCAAAGCAAAAATATCCTCACATATATACGCTAAGAATCAGTACAAGTAGGAATCAGAGTGTGAAAGCACGGTGATAATATATATTCCAATATTAATGTACAAGTACACTATTATCATAGAGCGTGATTTAATATTATATGAATATTACATCAACAAAAGACGCAAAATAAGAGCTACAAAAAGATATACACAGTGTGAAGACTGGTAGATGCTCACGAGCAGCAAAAGAGACTCTCAAGTGTCAGGAAGAGGGGCTGGGAGAAATGACTCTGGATAGTCTACTGATGATTTACGCTTCTGGTGCGCCGCTGTGATCAGCAATAAGGAGAATGCACAAGCTTCGAGCTTCAAGATCTAGACATGCAGGTCCAGGGGTTGTCAGAAAGCAACCCAACGAGTACGAAAAATGAAGTCAAGTGGCGTGATCAGGTAAACACCCATGTATCGATAAAACTGACTTGGAAAAGTATGTTCAAAAACAGTGTCGTGAGTATACCCACACAATCATGAATGTATGTTATATGCAGATATGACAAAACTAGTTATACGAGCTCAATTGACGGATTCATGAGATTAGTACGTAGAAGGAATAATCCAAAAAGAAAACCCTCATATATTACCTTATACCTCATGTCTCCATCGACTAAGTACATACAACTTGAGTTGCCCCCAATTAACAATAAGAGAACAATATAAACAAGTACCGTGAAGAATATCATTTACTCAAGACATGCATCCAAGCAAGGAATATTAAATATAGATAGTAACCAAGAATCCTTATAAAACCAGGAACAAGCAAATCAAGAGGTTAAGTACATAGTAGTACAAGGGTAATGTCAAGCATGATATAGGCAGTGTATTACACAAGTGACAAACAAAGTATAATAATAGTAATAATAATATTATAGTAAAAATAATAGATATAATAAATCTGAATTAAAATCTAACAAATGCAAAATTCGATCAATACAAAATCCGATAAAATCAAATGCAGGCAAAACTAGTTGTACAACCCAGCTTAGGCTTTATGAGATTAGTACGATGAAGAATAATGCAAATAAGAAAACCTTCATGTATATACCTTTACCCCATGTCGCTGTAATCTGAATGTATACAACCTGAATTGTAAAATGACACGAAATCTGATAAAACATTGATGAATTATTATATTAGTATTATTGGGACTCATCTAATTTGTATGCCTAGGTATGTGTCCAATTCCACATACCTTCACATACAGATTAGAGAGGAAATAATAATATGCACAGAGAATGTCTTGTCATGCTAACACCAAGCAGTACAGGCAGGAGGAAAGATTGTTGTCCTTGAGGATGGTTCTAAAGGTGGCCCCAGTGGATACCAAGAGGTGGCCCCAGCCACGTGTGTGGTATGGCACTTTACTCCGTGTGCACTTAGTTCCATTTGGATCTGGGGGATGAATTCTAGAGGTGGCCTCCACGGATGCCAAGAGGTGGTCCCCACCACATGTGTGGTGTAGCACTTTGCTCCGTGTGGCACTTAATTTCATTTAGATCTGGGAATGAATTGGTGGCATCCATGGATACCAAGTGGCCCCCACCACATGTGTGGTATGACAATTTGCTCTATGTGGCACTTAGTTGTGGATCTGTCGAACGCTAGCATAATGTTGGATCTAGAAGTGATCTGCACCATGTGTATGGTGTGGTGCTTAATTCCGTGTCTGACGCCAGTATGAATGTGCTATTAACACGAGTCACATGCGAGAGACATGAGTACATGATACAGGAGTATAGAATCATTGTATATAACAGGATAGCATGTGTCAAGTAATTAACTGGTCAGGTGTCAAGTGATTAACTGGTTAGGTGTCAAGTAACAGCTGGAGTACAATAATACAAGCAGTACAAGTAAGCATAAAGTTATAATATCAATCAAGTAACCGATCACACAAGCTAGTTTACGAAAATAGAGTAAAAACAATTTCAAACTCTTCACAACTATAATTATAATAATAATATATTAAGCTATTAAATAGCTATGCGAGGCTGAGCAAAACGGGAGTGTATCTAGGCATATGATAATAATAATTATTATTATTATTAAACAATCAAGAGAACAACTAAGCAAAACTAACAAGCGGGGGAATAAAGTTAGCGAGCAGCTCTAGACTCTAAACTCGCTCGGGCTAGAGCTCGTTGCGAAGCGACATTAAAAACATCAAGCTAACGCACAGGGAGAAGTCACTCTCGCTGTATAACTAACGTACACGGTGAAACAATGTTGAAAACATCAAGCTAATACTCGTATCAAAGTCGTACTCATGGCATAGCTAAACACGTGATTAACTCAAGAGACAAGGCATTATCTATCGCACACGACCCAGCTCCTTCTCGGGCAAATCTCGCGAGTAAGCACTGAGCGCTGAGTTCACCATCCAAGTGAGTGCTAATCTAAAATAAATTGTGAAGCGATTGAGCCCGGAGGCTAACGACCAAGCATGGTAATAAAGCAGTATTACAAGTAGTGTACATGTATAAGAATTAGACTACGCTATTACAAGCATTCATCGCAGTACTACTACATATATAATCCCAGGCACTCGGCCACATATCTATACAAGTATTACACAGTCCAATATACAATACATGTATAAACACCCATATTCAACACTTTCCCAGTGCAGGTACAATCACAATACCCAAATGAAATACAGTACATGCCCAAATATAAAATACAACATATGCCCAATACAAAGAGAAATCGCCTAAATTTGGACTCAGTATGAACACTGAGGGACGCAAGGGGCACGCACGCGCCCGGCTCTAGGAGAAAGACCTAGAGAGAGCTAGATAGAGGTCTAGAGAGAATAAGAGTGGGGAAGAAAGAAAATAAAGAGAGAGAATGAGAGTGGGGGGAGAGAGAATAAATAGAGAGAATGAGAGGCGGGGAGAGAGAGAATAGAGAGAAAGTGATCGGGGTAGAACCAGCACTTGAAAAAGTGTGTTTTGTAAAATCAATGAAATTGTGTGTGCTAATGTTCCCTCGATACTTCTGTTATAGCATTGGCTCAATGGGTCGAATCCACAGGGATGGGAGGCGATAGAAGCATTAACAGTTTGTTCACGTGTATCTTAACAAGTTATTCTTTGTTAAAGAATGAGAAAAAGAAAAAGAAAAGAAATCCAGAAGTGATAGGTGGAGAAGGCGATGAAATCGGCGATGTAAAAATAATGGAGTGTGGTTGTGGAATCGATAAAATAAAACAATAAAATAGAGTTGAAGTGAAAAGTGAAGTGATGTAGAAAGTGGGTTTGAAAACGAAAAGAAGATGAAACAAAGATGAACTGCGAAGTTGGTGAAAATATCGATAAGAAAATGATATAAAGATTTTGAAAATTGTTTTTAAAACAAAGTAGAAGAAAGAAGAAAATTATGAAAGAAAACTAATGGCTACTAACTAATTGCTCTATTAACTATGCTAAAGTCTTAGTGATAGTTACCTCACATGGATCCTTGGCCATCACTAATCCTTGGCTTCAAGAGATGATACAAAGCATGGCACTTAAGATTGTTCATCAACATTCAAACACATCCATACCACATAGCAAGTTATAAGCTACTATTAGATCATCAAAGTCAAGTAGAGGTGAGCATGAAATAAAAAAGATATTGCAAGTTAGCTTGTTAGTAGGTTAGATGTTAGAATGTTAGAATCCATCATCACGAGCCATCAATGACTCTTACAAGAGTAAGACCTTAGAGATGCTATTAGATTCATGTAGATTATCAAGTAAGTGGTTAGCTAGTTAGTGGTTATTAGTTAAATTGCAATGAGAAGAAAAACTAGCTAAGCATCATGTAGAAGATGAAGAAGATTACAATGGAGAGAAAGGAGACACCTTTACATAGATTGTCACTATTTATTACGGCAATATCTCTCTATCACTTTCTAAATCATCTCAGCCCTAATATATGAATCTAAAAAGAGAATGAAAATACAAAATAAAAGAAGAAAATCCTACTCTACAATTAGACGAGAGAAAACCTAGGCTACAACCCTCTCTCCTCGTTTCTAGCCAACCTTACAGTATTTATTGGCAAAAGAAGAATCTGAAAGGCGAGACGAGGCAACGTGTCGAAGATCGACGCATGGACCCACAGGATTGCCACGGAAACGTGGCATTTGATGCATTTTTGCGGCAATACCAGGGACCCAGTCCCTAGTTTTGGTCGGTGGTTTCGTCCAGCTGCGAGGAACTCCTAATTATCTCTGGTTTTTGGTGAATTGGATCCGAGTTTCTTCAGATTCGTCCTTAATTTCTGAATCCAATATTATTTCTAGAAGTTCTCTAGTTTGGCCTCCAAGTAATGAGATTTAATTACCCAAAAATTAGGTTTAATTAAGCTCTTATTCTGACTTTGCCCTTGAACTTTTTATTATCTACAAAATAGACCAAAACACGATTCAGAATCGATATTTTATTCATAAACTGGTAGAAAAATGCGATATAATAATGTAGAATTGTAGAGTAATCACAGAGGAGAGAAATAGAGAGAGAAAAAGAGGAAAAGAGAGGACGAAGAAAGAGAAGAGAGGAAGGGGAGGAGGTCACAACCCTAGTGGGGCCGTGCCTGAGTATCACTGCCAGGTGGCCGACAGAGCTGGCCGTGGGTCACCGGCGACCAGTAGCCAGAGAGAGAAAGGTGTAGGCTGTCTAAAGATCACTAAAAGACAAGTCACCAAAAAGCAGAGTTCCAAACTCCAGACGCAGGACTAATCATGGCCACCACCGCAACATCAAGACGCGAGGATCTAAACCCGCGTCTAAGCAGCGCCTCAGCCAGCACTGCAGCGCCAAGACGCGAGGGTCGAAACCCGCGTCTAAGCAGCGCCTCAGCCAGCACTGTAGCGCCAAGACGCGAGGGTCGAAACCCGCGTCTAAGTAGCACCTCAGCCAGCCCTGCAGCACCAAGGCGCGCGGGTCGACACCCACGTCTCAGCTAGCGTTTCAGTAGCACCAAGGCGCGTGGGTCGACACCCGCGTCTCAGTTGTAACCGTCCCGGTTATAGGGTCAATCACGGCCCACATAACGGGAAAGTTAACCCCCATTATGGAGTGCTTTTAGGAGGCACGTACGCCCCTGAAACCTCTATAAATAGCCCCGTTGCTATGGAGAAGGGGTCAGATTTTTTTAGAGAAGAACTCTAGAAGAAGAGAGCTTGACTTGAGAACTTCCACAGAGGAGGAAAGAGAGTCCAACCTTTCAGATAACTTGCTGCGTATAAGTTAATCCTTGCCTACAATCTCTTGGTCGACAGAGCTGTGTTACTCCGTCCACCATCCGAAGAAGATCCCCAGAAGTTCTTGACGTTCACTCGGTCAACGAAAAATAAGATTCACTTTCCACTGCCACTTGAAGAACCCAGCACTAAACAATGGGGAGATTCAAGACTCAACATCTTCCCTCCCTTGTAGTCGGAGCATTAGTCCATTGTAATCTTTCAGTTGATTCAAGGAAACTTTACACCGAATTTTTCTCCGTACCAAACAAGTGATGGCGACTCCGCTGGGGACAACTTTTGTTACTGACGAACAAGTTATGGCGCAAGGTGACATCCTCTACAAGGGGAAAACGGTCGAATCGCTTGTCGTCGAATTCGACCAGGCAAAGTATGAGAGTTCCTCTCTTCCAACTCCAAGAGCCCAAAGGCCCGCACCTACCGCAGGGTCTCTATGGGGACTTGCCCCGAAGTCCGCTCTGAGCCTCTCTCAGAGGCAGCTGCTGTGAGGGATGTTGTGGCCAACCACGCCAGGCGTGACACACGCGCCAACGTCTCTCAGGAGACCCGCGTGGTCAAATTCTCTGGCGTCTAGCCGATCCACCCTCTTCCTCAGCACCAGGTCGTCGTTGGTTTCTCTCAACCCCCACGACGCAACTGGAATGCTGAACGCTGACAGAGGAGGCGTGTGCGTCAACTGCAAGTTGGAACAACTGATCGTCCAACTGAAGCAGGACGCAAAGTTCAAACCGGCGTCTCTGCTACGCCACATCCTGCACGCGAAATCCGCGTTTGGCAACCCAAACGTGAGGTTCACCAAGTTGGCCCCTCTGAAGCCCCACTCCCCAGACGCCAAGGCAAAGCTTGCGCGCCTCGTCGAGTACAAGAGGCACGCCCCTCTAGGCATGGGGCCCAGCTACCCTGCATCTTTCAAGCGCCTCTGCCCCGACGCAACAACCAGCAGCGCGAGAGTCGCGTCTCTTCTCAGCAGAGACATCAGACGCGCATCTTGAAGCCACGACGCGAGAACCGCGTCTCTGAATCACGTGTCCTGGCTGTATGCGGCAAGGATGCCTCCCGCCCTCGACATTGCGAGGCTAATCTCTTTGATCCTCCTCTCACGGATCTGAGAGATTATTTGACAAAGAAAAGAAGTGCTAATCAGATCACTTCGTCATGTTACTGCCAACGGCTTATCACGATGCTTTCTGAGTGTCGTTGTAGTTCAGGTGCAAACCAGCAGTCTTTAGTTAGACAGCTGACCCTGATTTCCCGATCAGCTAAGAGAAGTCGTTCCTACAGGAGGAGGATTTTCTCTGACACTGAATATCCAGAGCTCACTGCAAACATGGCGAGTAGGAGCAGGGGAAGACAACCTGCAGTCAGTTCTAATGATGAATCTGACACAGAACCGGAAGGAGTGTACCGACACACTCGCACCCGGACCGGGGCAATTCCCCCGATTGACTACAATGCTCTAGTCCGGGGCATTGAAGTGAATGACTCGCATTCCGCTATTGCAGAGTCGCAGGCTTCAAACTCTTCTATAGAGAAAGAGGCCTTTATATACATGACCAGCACTCCTGAGGAGACCGCCAGGCGCTTGGAGCAGCAAGCCCAAGTCCAGAAGGAACAATTCGAGATGATTCGTGCTCAGCAAGAATCTATCGACTCCCTCAAGCAGATGCTCGCACAGTTGCTTGAAGACAAGAGGAAGACAACTAACAAAGCCTCCTCTAGGAAGTCTAAAGGCAAACGAAAAGAGGGAGAAAGCTCGTCCTCTGTACATATAGAGGAGAAAGAGCAGTCTACTTCTGGTTCGTCTAAATCCTCGTCGCAGGAAAAGGACGACCGAGACCATGGAAAAGTTCATTCTAAAAGAATGAATCAGTTGGAGCAATGTCTTGAGGCCCTTACCAACCGGAAAGGCCTCCAAGAAGCAGGAGTGGTCTGGCCATATCCGGCCGAGTGGGACCTGGTTCCATACCCGCCCAAGTTCAAGGCTCCAACCCTCCAAGCATTTGATGGGAAAGGTTCACCGAACCAACATATCTACTACTTTAAATCCCAAACAGGGAATGTGGTAGATAATGATGCCATTCTGGCACGCTTGTTCATCGGCACCCTAAAAGGGCTTGCCTTTGAATGGTTCATGAAGCTCCCAGAGGGCTCCATCAAGAATTGGGGCGATTTGGAGAAGCTCTTTTTAACGCGCTTCTTTGAAGATGACTCGGAGGTCAACATGCCTACCCTTTTAGCCACCAAGCAGCAAAAGGGAGAGTCTGTTAAGTCTTTCGTAGAAAGATTTCGGAACATAGCACTCCGATATCCAAGCGGTATGACCCAGGTCACCCTGGTGGAAACATGCCGCCACAATCTCCAAACTTCGCTCCTTGTCCAAATAGGAGTTGCTGAAAGCCACACTTGGAAGCAGTTGATCCAACAAGGTGAACAGGCTGAGGAAATCGTCGCTCAGGTCAGGGCAGAAGAAAACAAACCCCGACCTGAGAGGACAGCAAGGCGTGCGCCAGACACATCCCTCCAAACAAAACGGAAGGATAACTTGGCAGCAGAGACCAAAACCCCTGTCAAACCTCAACCGGTCAAGGGAAGTGGCTCTTCAAGCCAACCACGTGCCAACAAGCAGTATTCCTTCAAGGATGAACATGTCGACTCGCTCTTCAAACTACTCAACAAGAGCAACCGATTGAAGCTTCCTGAAGTTAGGCGCCCTGAAGAAGTCGGTAAAACCAATAACCCCAACTGCTGCATGTAAACAAGAAGAGCTTCTTCATTAACATCCGACGCCTCCGACGGCTAAGGATAGAGGAAAATGTTGGCTTTTAAGCCAACATAAGTCTTTGACAACTCATCATGCTGAGTGGAATAGCATGGCTAGCCCAACTCAAACGGTAGTTGGTAAAGGCACCTCAAATCCGTTGACAACTGAGGGTTTGCTAAAAATCCTGGGTTCTAATGTTCCCATCTTCATTAACATCCGACGCCTCCAACGGCTAAGGACAGAAGAAAATGTTGGCTTTTAAGCCCAACATAAGTCTTTGACAACTTATCATGCTGAGGGGAATAGCATGGCTAGCCCAACTCAAACGGTAGTTGGTAAAGGCACCTCAAATCCGTTGACAGCTGAGGGTTTGCTAAAAATCCTGGGTTCTAATGTTCCCATCTTCATTAACATCCGACGCCTCCGACGGCTAAGGACAGAGGAAAATGTTGGCTTTTAAGCCCAACATAAGTCTTCGATAACTCATCATGCTGAGGGGAATAGCATGGCTAGCCCAACTCAAACGGTAGTTGGTAAAGGCACCTCAATCCGTTCACAGCTGAGGGTTTGCTAAAAATCCTAAGTGGACTTAGTTCCACTCTTTCCTCCAAAAATCTCTTACCAATTCTCATCCACAGAATGGTAGGTCTACAAAATACAATCATTGCTACGTTAACACTATACCTCTGGTAATGAAAATTTTCAATACTCCTTGTCGAGTACAAACTTTACTTGTCAACTCTACATGGAGCAGCAAGACCTCAAATTTGCCAAGTTAACACTATACCTCTGGCTCTTCAAACTTCACTTGTCAATTCTCATCAATAGAATGACAGGTCCTCAAATTGCTCGTATCGCAAATCAATTTTTGTCAAGTTAACATCACACCTCTGACAAATTACTGTTAAGTTAACATAACACTTCTAACAGTAATCAAGTTGCTGCTGATTAGTATCCAATATTGCATTTTTTACATCATAATTCCCATGCATATTACAAATAAATATGTGATTTTTACTCCTCTTCTCTACATATTTGCAGGTACACACTTAAAGGAGAGATAGCCAATTAATCACCTTAATTAGCGATAATTAAGTGATTAATCAAAGATTAAAGAGAAGCCAAATTCAAATCCAGATCTAGAAATATCCGCGCGCCCAAAGAAAGATCCAAATATTCCACGTGGCTAACCACCTAACAAGAAGATCTCACCAGAAAATCTGGGCTCAACGGCCCAGATTTTGCCGCCAATTTTGGGATTCTTCTAGAACTGGCGGCAGTTACAGGGAGATACGGCCTCGGATTTTGCGCCAACTGATCTAATCTCGAAGCTTCACCTGTGGGCTATAAATATCTGACCTCTGACCTGCAAGCAAAAACTGATCAGAGAAGAGAGGAGATTAGTTTTAGGTGTTGTAATTTTTAGTTGTTTTTCTCTAGTTTTCTTTCTTTAGATCTCTCTTCTCTATCCCTAGATTTCATTACAAAAGAGAGTGATTGTGAGGGAGAGAGCTTGTAATGATCAATGGTGACAATTGAAGCTATGCAAGGATTGATCCATCCTCCATTCCTCTACTTGAGTTTGATTCTAGTTCCTTGTGCTTTCTTTACATGCTTTCTTTATTGCTTTGTTTACTTTCATGCAATCTAATTCAAGTTTTGTTTTAGTTCTTTAATGGCTTCTTGTAGCTAGATTTTCATTCCATGTACTAGTTTACCACTAGCTTAGCCACTTCACTACTCATGGGTGATTGCTTTTGTTAATCTTGCAAGTGTATGATCTTCTCTTCTCCGATGGTTAAACCACCATCTTGCAAATGAGAAAGTAATTAGGTCAACACGCTAGATGAATTCTAAGCCTATGGAGTGACAACATTAGGCAAAGCTTTTGCTATCAAGGAGTTTGGTAAGCTTTGGCAAGCTAGCAAGGTAATCTAGTCTTGGATCTCTTTCTTTAAGTTTCTTGATTCTTTTCTTGTGAATACCACATCCACACCACTTCTTGATTTCTTTTCCACTTCCACCATGAACATATCCATCTTCTTTTGGTTTCTTTTGCATTTGCATCACTAAGTTTATAATCAAGAGAAGAATACTAGTTTTATCACTTCACTACCATACGTTAAAGCTTCTATCGCGAGCTCTCCCTGAGATCCGACTCGGTATAGCCTTGTGCTATACCAAAAAACACATTCTATACACATAATAAGTACACCTCCTCAGTCTAATCAAATTTTTGGCGCCGTTGCCGGGGAGAGCGACGTATTTTTTTTTTGGTTTAAAGTGAAGTACTAAACTATTATTCTTCTCTGTTGCAGGTTACAGGAGAAGAAAACAGGAAATTATTTACTGCAGTAACATCTAAGTGAACCTGGCCCTCTGCTCAAGAAAGCAGAGGCCAGGATTCTTTAATTGTGCCGCGGATCCACAAGAATAGCCGCGGGAACGCGGCAGTCCTGAGCTCAATTCTCACCAAATTTCTGCAGAGCCTCTGGTTCTGCAAAATACTGCTGGTTCTATACTTGAAATCCTGTGTTGTTCACTGTATTCCTGCTTAATTAAAAAACAGTAAAAAGTTGGTTGATAATTGTTAAAAATTGTTTAGACACTTGCATTTTAGGCACGTGTCTCTTCAATTCTTTACTTTTACTGTTGAAGAGTGCGTGGAGGCAAGGTACGTGTTTGCATTGCATTTAGACTAGGACAAACTCCTTGCTTGATTTTCTTGCTTTGAGTGTATCCTAGCTATATTTCTTGTACACTTGCACAATTCAAATTTAAGGGCATACCCGTAAATAAGATAAGGTGGGGGAGGTCATTACCCTTTCCTTAGCCCGAAAACCACAACCCAAGCACTCACTAACCCAAGCCTAAATTAATAAAAAGTAGACGTTGGCCCTAGGGACATCTCGGACTCACTTAGGAGATTATCCTAAGGGGGAAAAGTGTTGGAATTTAACTCTTGCAAAATCGGTGTCTAGGAAAGGGGTTGAGGGCCGAAAGCCCGAAGGTTGCTGGTTACTTAATTAAGGAACGTCTCCGGACGGAAAACCTCCCACCAACCTTACCCTTCCCTGGCTGATTAGCTTGTGGTTAGAGTCTACACTAAACCTCCCGTGGACAGTCTATCAGTTAGGAGTCGTCTAGGTCTAAGTCTACCCTAACTTAGGTTAGACTTTTCTTTTCTTCTTTTGTTTGTTTGTTTGTTTGTTTGATTTTTGTTTGTGATTGTGTGATATGGCTTACAATTACAATTCTTTCCATCCATATGTCACACACACTCCATATTCAGATAATTCCAACCCGGTGTTTTACAATATGCACCAACCACATACACCGGGTTGGCCTTATCCGAATCACTACGACCCATACCCCCCATCTAATAATTATAATGTCCAAAATAATTTCAACTCTTTACCGAGTAATTGGGGATTCCAGTACCCCGAGTCAAATTATCAAAATCCTTGTCCACCATATTCACCTTGTCCACCATATTCACCTTGTCCACCATATTCATTTCCTGAGTCCACTTCATATACTCCTTTTTCTGAACCTCCATTTGAAGAAAAATCTGAGTTGCAAAGGAGTATAGAAGCTAATTTACTGAGAGTTGAGCAACAACTTCAAAACCATTTGTCTCTCCAATTCCACCATATTCTCAAAAATCTTACTCAGTTCCACCTTTTCATAATGAACAACCATTTGCTTGTGAACCGAGTAAAGATTTCTTGTGTGAGTCAACTTTTCCATCATCACACACTTTTGACTCACACTTCCAAGACAACACTTCCTCTTTCCATCAGAACAATGAAATCATCGATTATGGAAAGATGCTTGAAGACATGACCAATGCTCAAAATGCTAGGAATCGTGACATAGAATTGATGATCCAAACTCTTCATTCTCATCCTCTTTCTAATGTCACTAGCCACTCTAAATTCAAAGAGTCATGTAGTCTTGGAAGTCCAGATTCAATTTCAGCACAACCACCTGAACTTGTCCAAACTTCAGATCCAATTGATACATTGGCAAGTTTTTCATTTCCTAAACTTGAACTTGTCCACACTTCTGAAAATCCAATTGATATATTGGCAAGTTTTCCTTTTCCTGAAATTGAACTGGAACATGAATTTGATTCTGAACTTTCACTTGATGATTCCAACTTACTTCCTGATTCAATCATGACTTCCATATCCTTACCGGTTTTCAATCCATTTCCCAAGTCAGAATTGGATCCATTTCCTATCCATTGTGAAATTGAATCACCAATCTTTTATGATGATCACATAGAACTTGGCCAGTTCCTTACTTCTGAAAATCCTATCGATAAATTGGCAAGTTCTTCACATTTTATTGAACTACATGAGGAATGTGATCTTGAACCCCAACTTTGTGATTCAATCCATTTTCCTGATTCCATAATGACTCCGGTATCTTTACCTCACATCAATCTTTTCCCGGAGTCAATTTTGGATCCTTTCACAATTCACAATGAAGTTGAATCATCCATTTTTGAGGATCATATTGAACTTGCCCAATTCTACACTTTTGAAGATTCTATTGACATTTTGGCAAGTTCTCCATCTTGTGGAATTGAACTCAAATGTGACCTTGATTTTCTCAATCTCTTTACTTCTGAAAATGATTGTACAATTCTTAAGGAAGATGTTGACTTAAGTTTTGAAGAATTGTACGGTGATGAGCTTGAATTTCTTAAAATTGGAAGTAAAGAGATATCACTTTTAGAAGGTCACATCCCATTGTTGGACTCTGATTGTGGACTTGAGTTTTCATTTCTTGACTTGGACACAATTTCTGACTTCACTTCGACTCCTGAACCATCACTTGATTTAAATCATAATCCTGAGTCGGTGTTCCTTTCCGAGTCCAAGTCAACAGTTCTATCAGTTCATACTCCATTCTGTGACAAGGAATTTGATAAATTTGAGTCTGAAATTATTTGGAAAATCTTAAAATTAGATGGGGGCATGTACATAATTAAAATAACACACGCATGCATCTTTTTAGTGGGTCATATTTCTGATATGGTTGGTGGGTTCCTGAAAACCCAAAGAAAAGTTGATTGGGCCATGTTTCGTGGACCAATCAGACCACCACCGGAACCACCACCTTAAGGTAATTTTTTCCTTCCCTCTTCATTTTTGTTTCATGCATACATATATCATAATGCATTGAGGACAATGCATGAAATAAGTGTGGGGGAGGGTTTACTAACATAGAGTTTTTTAGACTTTCTTTCTTTTTACATTTCCTTTCTTTCTTTTACATTTCTTTAGAAATAATAAAATAAATAAAAAAACAAAAATAAAACTTTTTGAAATAAAAGACAAAGTTTTGATCTATTTTTAAGAAAATTAAGATGTATCTTAGAGATTAAGAAAGCCTTAATTATGACATCTTAAACATAGTTGAAATAATAGATCTTGTTTGAAAATTATAGGCTAAGTAAGTAAAATTGGTGAGATATTCTTATCTTGAATTTTTTGCCTTAGATAAGTATGCACTTTACACTTACACATTTCTTGGGATGGAGACAAAGACCAAAAATGCCATATAAATAAAAAAAAAAAAGAGAAAAAAAAAGAAGAAAAAAAAATATATATATATATAAATAAAAGATCACTTATTAAGCTGGGAAATTGTGCCTCAAGAAGCATAATGACTCACGCCTAACGGTGATCTCACTTATTAAGCTGGATAATTGTGCCTCAAGAAGCATGATTATTCACGCCTAACGGTGATTAAGAATAATCCCCTTTAGTTTTGTGGCCTTTTTCACTCGAGTCCTTAAACCCGAGGGATGTTTCCTCATCTGGTGCCCTAAGACCATCTGGTTTGGGAGTCATCGGTTATAGGCTCGCTACATGGGTGAATTAGAAAGCCTAATAAAACTAAGGGAAGAAAAAGAAAAAAAGAATATATATAAATAAATGGCTTTATGGTTGGAGTTGAAATCCCAGAAATTTTCACTGTGCACGGTGTGCATATTATCTAGGTTTTATGAAAGATAAAAATATTCAATCCAATTTTGAATTCTTACCTTAATTAAAGACAAGATCTTGCATGGATACTAAGTTTAAGAAAGAATGATTATAGGTGGACTTATGACCTAAGATCACTTATATTTTTGCAAAAATAGTTCGTAAACTTATCTCTTATTCAAAATGCGTTTTTCGAAAATACTAACATTTGTCTTCTTTCTTTATGGATTTTGTGGGTGTAATCCGCTGAAAACCCTCAGGAGACAACACTCCTCCTCTAGGGTAACCTAGAGGTTTAACGGCTTGTTGCACATGCTCAGTGCAATCGCGTCACCTGCGAAAGTGGTGTAATAAACTGTTAGTCTAGATTTTCTTTTTCTTTGTTTTGCTCGGGACGAGCAAACGAATAAGTGTGGGGGTGTGATTAGTATCCAATATTGCATTTTTTACATCATAATTCCCATGCATATTACAAATAAATATGTGATTTTTACTCCTCTTCTCTACATATTTGCAGGTACACACTTAAAGGAGAGATAGCCAATTAATCACCTTAATTAGCGATAATTAAGTGATTAATCAAAGATTAAAGAGAAGCCAAATTCAAATCCAGATCTAGAAATATCCGCGCGCCCAAAGAAAGATCCAGATATTCCACGTGGCTAACCACCTAACAAGAAGATCTCACCAGAAAATCTGGGCTCAACGGCCCAGATTTTGCCGCCAATTTTGGGATTCTTCTAGAACTGGCGGCAGTTACAGGGAGATACGGCCTCGGATTTTGCGCCAACTGATCTAATCTCGAAGCTTCACCTGTGGGCTATAAATATCTGACCTCTGACCTGCAAGCAAAAACTGATCAGAGAAGAGAGGAGATTAGTTTTAGGTGTTGTAATTTTTAGTTGTTTTTCTCTAGTTTTCTTTCTTTAGATCTCTCTTCTCTATCCCTAGATTTCATTACAAAAGAGAGTGATTGTGAGGGAGAGAGCTTGTAATGATCAATGGTGACAATTGAAGCTATGCAAGGATTGATCCATCCTCCATTCCTCTACTTGAGTTTGATTCTAGTTCCTTGTGCTTTCTTTACATGCTTTCTTTATTGCTTTGTTTACTTTCATGCAATCTAATTCAAGCTTTGTTTTAGTTCTTTAATGGCTTCTTGTAGCTAGATTTTCATTCCATGTACTAGTTTACCACTAGCTTAGCCACTTCACTACTCATGGGTGATTGCTTTTGTTAATCTTGCAAGTGTATGATCTTCTCTTCTCCGATGGTTAAACCACCATCTTGCAAATGAGAAAGTAATTAGGTCAACACGCTAGATGAATTCTAAGCCTATGGAGTGACAACATTAGGCAAAGCTTTTGCTATCAAGGAGTTTGGTAAGCTTTGGCAAGCTAGCAAGGTAATCTAGTCTTGGATCTCTTTCTTTAAGTTTCTTGATTCTTTTCTTGTGAATACCACATCCACACCACTTCTTGATTTCTTTTCCACTTCCACCATGAACATATCCATCTTCTTTTGGTTTCTTTTGCATTTGCATCACTAAGTTTATAATCAAGAGAAGAATACTAGTTTTATCACTTCACTACCATACGTTAAAGCTTCTATCGCGAGCTCTCCCTGAGATCCGACTCGGTATAGCCTTGTGCTATAACGGAGACAAGAAAGGGTACATCAAACACATTTACTACATAATTAGTACACCCTTTTCAGTCTAATCAGCTGCCAAGTGCAATGTTAAACCTCTGACAGCCATTTTTCCCTCAGACTTCCATATCGAAGCTGAAATGAACGATGCTAAGTTTAATACTACACCTCTAGCGTCCAAGTCATTGCTAAGTTTAACAATACACTTAAGGCCATGACTTTCCCTCGAACTTCCTTATTAAGTCGAGATGACCAATGCCAAGTTCAAAATTACACCTCTAGCATTACCCTCACTGCTAAGTTAAACATCACACCTATGACAGTGACACTTTCAATTTTCCTAAATGAAAGCTGAAATACTTCTGAGTCAAGTTAATATCACATCTCTGACTCACATTCTTGTCAAGTTAACATTACACTTCTGACAAGACTACATTCAACCCGTTAAGTTAATATCACACCTCTAACGGTAAAGACTTTCCTAGATCCCCCGCGAATCTAGTCTCACTTGTTATTCTCCCCAACAGAACAACAAGTCTACCTAAAAACATTGTTAGGTTGACATTACATCATTAACAGTGTTTTCATTAACTCCCCAGCTGATTTTAATCAAGTTAATCCCAAACCTCTGATAAAAGTTCATCCTCCCTGGGGGTACAAATTCAGCTTGTCATTCTCCGTTATAGATTGGCAGGTCCACAAAAATTATCTTACCTCTATTAAGTTAATATCACACCTCTGACAGCATTGTTGAGTTCCTGAAATAGGATCTCTCCCTATAAAATTTGACTCGTTAAGATTATCATCATAATTTTGACAGGTCAAAGGTTTTTTACTTCTATTCGTCTGACTTTCAATACAAAAAGGGAGTTCAAGACAATAGAAGGAGACAAAAAGGAAATGTGTCGCTTTTATTTATATCCAACATATGAAAGTGATACAAAACGCTCTCTTATTCAATAAGATTGAGTGTTACAATAAAGGAGTACAAAGAAGTCCCTTTCTCTCTCAAAGGTTGCACTCACTCCTTGAAGCTGCTCGCAACTCCAAGTACAAGATGTTTGGAAGGGCGCCAAAGTAGGATTGAACACTGTGACGACGATCAGAAGCTGATTGCACCACGATGCATGATGTAAACATTGAAAAGCCCAACGTTGACCAAGAACAATGGTGTTTTTGAGGTCGAAAGGCAGCATAATCTTCTGATTCCACCTGACCATTCGAAGCGGCGGGTATGATCCTTCGTTGATGAAACATCTCCACCACCAGAAAGTCATACAATGAGCATGGAGTTTTCATCGATGTCACTTCTGGGGTAGGTGATGGGAGAATCCAAGACCATACCCACCACTATATCCACCGCTATCCTCACTCTGACCATGCCATGCCAAGAAGCATGACCGGTACATTGAATCCAAAGAGATCTTGACGAGGGTCAGGGCCCATGACTTCTTCTCCTGTGGTCGACCATCGACCAAGTTCATTGGCCGATATATTCTCCCAAGGGCCCAACGAACATGAAAAGGGATGATTAAGCCTACCTGCAGAAAGCAAAAATTAGAAGATCTGAAACTTAGTATATTTCAACAAGAAAAACTAAGTGACAGACGCAGCTATTGCGGAAAACTGCAGACGCAGGAATGACCCGTGCAGTGAACCTAACTTCTGCGGCAGCAGAAACAGATGCGATCAAAGCTGTGATACACACAGAAGTTAGACGCAGTCTGGTTTTGCATCCACGTCTAAGGTATGAGGCGCGAAAAGAATCAGATGCGAAAATTGCCGTCTCCCTGTTCGACGAACAGGGTTGCAAATTCAGTGCTGAAAATTTCATGGCAGACCAGGAAGTCATACCCGCAGCAACCCCCATTAAGGGTTGAACTCTCTGCACCAAGGCGCGAATATAAAAGGTGCTCAAGAAAACGCTTCTTGATCTTGAAATCACTTGACAGTGATAATCTTCTGGAGAGATTAAACAGAAGCATGAAAGCTCTGGGTCATCATCATCCATGGAGGCAAGTCTCAGATACAAATCCTTGAAGAGGAAAGGCAGAATCGCTCAGAGCATTCGCTCTCAAAGGAAGCAGTCTAAGTAATGGACTGCTAAAAGGAGAAGCTGAGCCCTATTTATAGGCAAACCACAAAGCCTGTGATTAATGGCTCGCTAATCAGAACCGTCGGCTTTAATTCTCGCACAAATGTCAAAGCCCAATGAAAGGCTGACGCGTGGACTATTGCTTCGGGAAGCATCGAAGACGCGAGTCTCCAATCGCCAGTGGCGATTTGGCATTTAAAGGCATTTAATGCCTGAACCCAATGAAAGGCTGACGCGTGGACCACCGCTTCGGGAAACATCGGATGATGCGAGTCCCCAATTGTTAACGTCTACTTGACATTTAAAGATCCCACGAAATCTTTATGACAAGCTGCATGTAACGCCTGGGAAGTTGCACCAAACGCAGGCCAGAGAGCGGCGTCTAGGAAATGGCGTCCCTTTTCATTCCAGTCAAGAGAACTGCAACTGCGTCTGTCAGAGTGATTCAAAGCTGCATCTCTTCACAGTAAAAGGGACCCATTCCGTGATCGCGCTTGGATATCACATAAAAGTGAAAAGCTGCATCCTGAGACTTGTGTCCTCAACGGAGAAGGCCTATGGCATTCACAAGTATCTTGGAGCTGCGTCGACATGGCGAGATGATAATGGTGTTCCTATCATAAACTCAATATAATTTGAGATTGCACCAGGTCAAGGACACACAGCCGCGTCCTCATATTTAAGTGTCAGTTTTGAGGAGCATAAGACCGCGTCCTCACGGCATCCTGAATTCTGTACTTCGGCAGAGTTAAGGGCTGCGGCTAGGGAGCCGCACCCAAAGCTGCGTCCTTCGCGCCAACTGGACAGGTCAGAGTCGCGTTTCCTGGGACTGCGTCTCCACCATAAAATCAGAACCGCGTTTGGCAAACTCAGTTCAGCTTGAGTTTATTTAGAGTCAGCCAAAGACCACAACCAAAGAGTGCAGCTAAGAAATTGGATTCATCTACAGTGGAACAATGAAGATGAAGCATAATTTCAAGAGACTTTTGTTATTTAAGCCAAAAATGATAAAAGTGATACAAACACTCTTGATGAATTGAGTGTTCTGTCCCTTAATAAAAAGGGGGAGGCTAATAATCTTGATTAGCCAAAGAACGGATTTTTTCTCGGAGGCGATGTATCTCGTGCTGACGTGCTTTCTCAGCCTCCATGAGAGCCTGAACCCGCAGCTCCTCGGACAAAAATCTCCTCGCAGCCAGTTGCACTTGTAGGGATTCCAACTTGGAGGAATGAGCAGAGAGGTTTTCTTCAACTTGCGTCTTGGCAGCTTCCAGCTCTTCCAGCTTCTTCCTGGCAGTGGCAAGCTTATGCTCGTTGATTACAATCAAGGCCTCTGCCTTGGCTATGGTGACCCGAGCACTGATAATAACCTGCTCTGCGCTCTGCATGACGAGTTCAGATTCCCTTGAATCGCCAATCAGCCTTTGATGGTCCGCCTGGAAAGGTTGGAGATGGTGGGTCTCTTCAGCTATTCTTTCCTCCATCTCCTTTCGCTCTTGTTCCTGAGCAGCAAGAAGCCTAGTCAGGGTTGCCCGGGCCTCGTGAACTGAGCTAGCGTCTTCTAAAGACTTAAGCTCTTTCAGATCACTCCCCAACTGCTCCACCAGCATCAGACATGCCCTAGCCTGCGAAGGACCTCCAGTATGACCAATGTTCTCGATCAGATTTTCGAGAAGCACTCGGGCAAATTCGAAAGAACTGCCCCCATAAAGGATGAGGTCAATACAGGATCGCATGGAGGCAAAGAACTACTGAACCATTTGACGTGTTAGTTCTTCCATGATATCACCGGCTGGGGAGAATTCTGCTGATGTGCTCCCAGATCCCCTTTCTATCACAGGGCGGGATGGGAATCAACTCTTCACGTGCAGGAGTAGGGTCAACAACAGGTGCGACAGCAGCTGAGATGGTCGCTGGCACTTCCGGGGCGGTTGCCGTCATAGCAGCCTCCACGGAGACTGAAGTAGCAGCGAACCTGACTTCTTCGGAACCCTCGGTCGAGGGTTGAATTGTACTGCATGCTGGGTCGACGCTGGCCGCCCCTGCTGAGTCGACGCTGACTGCCAAGTCCTCTGCCTGAGCTTCCTCAGCACTCTCTGCAGATTACCAAAACGTCAGTCATGACAATAAAAGGAAAATATTCAATGCGTCAATATTTTCTTACCAAGCCGAGGGTCCAAAGACGGCAGATCCTTGGGCAAATCTTGCAAGGTTGAGGTCTCCCCGACCTCAATAATTGCCCTCTCTTGAGGCATCTCAACAGCAGGAGCCTCAACACCTTCCTGCTGGGCCAGCTCCTGTATCATCTCCTCGATATGGGAGGAAGTCGCAGCCTCGCTGTCCGCGGCCAACCTTGCAGCATAAAGGAAAAATGTCAGAACCTTTCTGCTAGTTAAAAGGAAAACCGGGTCAACAAGATGATAAGAGTACCTTCAACAGCAGCAATTGGTGTTACTGGAGAAACCGTCACAGGGTCGCACCTGTGTATTTCTTCCTCCGAGATATGTGAGAATTTGCTTGGATCTGGAAGAGCGGGTTCATCGCCAAAATCAATTTCATCGCCTAAATCATATTCGTCCTCTCCGGACGATGAAGACGATAGTTCAACGCGAGAAGCCTCAGCAATTGAGGCCTTGCCACCAAATACCTCAGTAGTAGGACTAGCGTCAACTACTCGCGAGCTGGAGATTAATACACCAGGAGACCCAGGCTGTTGTGCCTCATCTCTCCTTTCATGAGCCGAAGAAGACCCTGGTTGAGTTGAGACCCCTAGAATCTCAACATCATCCCTGCCCATCAGGGTGACCTCGAGCTGCTCGGCCTCATCAGTTGCGATGGGTTCATCAGCAAGTTTTCCTTCTTCTAAAATTACGGGGCCCCTGCTGCGTGATTGAGGCAAAACCTGCACACAAAATAAAGAATTTCAGATTTAGGATGAAGATCTGCAAGTGCTCAATTCTAACCGCTATAGCAAGTGGCTATGCGAGTCGTGATCCACAAGGAGGGTTTTGTGATAGAAGCGTTCACGGTTCTTTACTGAAATCTTAATGAAGACAAAAATGAAAGTTCTTCTTTGTTTTTAAAGAAATGAAAATGAAAACGAGTTATGTTAAAGTTAAAGAGAAAATGGTAGAATGAGAAAGTGGAAAAGAATGGAGAATGACTATTTACAAAGAAATGGGAAAGAAAGCGACTATATACAAATGAGTTGGGAAAGAAATGATGAAAGATTTGGAAGATGTGGTGATCTATACTAAAGAAATAAAAGAAAAGAAAGAAGGTTGAAGAAATACTTACCTAATTTAATTGATGTCTTACCTGGAAACCTTGCATGTTCTACATTGCTTGGAGGCGTTCAACGCATAGATCATAGGATCGAGCTCAGTCCCCGTTCGCATTATATCATCAAGCGGCGCAAGAATGAAGTGATACGGATCTTTAGGAGGAGAACGTCTTCATGAACTATCGTTGGCACTCACACAGCATCGTTATACTTATGCTTCTGGCTTCACTTGCAAACTCATCAAAAACAAAAGAGGTAAAGTAGAAAGAGGAAGAAGGAAACAAAAGAAAATATGAACATAAAAATAAGCTTTTACCTTTATTACTTGCAGAAACAATGGAAGAAAGGAGGAGGGTACATCGGTGTCACTCTCAACATCAGCCTCTCTCTCTTACTTACATGAATCTTCATCTAACCTAAGCTTACATCCAAATTACATAAAAAGAAAAGAAAAACCTAAACTACAAGAAATAAAAACTAGGTTAAATCCTATCTCTGCATGGTCGTCCATTTTCAGTGCAAATACTGGCTTTTTATAGGCATAACCAACACGAGGAGGATCCCGGGAGATCGGGGGAGCAAACGCTCCCCCTAACTCCCCAACCAAGCCGCGAAAACGCGGCTTGTGCCGTGTTTTCGTGGCCAGGGTGTGGCCAGGTGGCCACACCCTGTTGGTGGGTCGCCCTGGTTTCGCTTTCTGCTTTTATCTTCAGTTGGTTTTTCAGTTTGAGTCCCGTATTGTGACGAAATGGCCTTGAATTCTTGGCTTTAACCGATCGATTCTGAGAGGATTCTTCTCAACTGGTTTTCAACCTCTTGATTTTGCCCTAATTCAGTGAGCTCAAATTAATTCTGATTTAATTCAGAATTTTGGTGGGCTTTTGGGCTCATTTCTCTTCATCTCCTTAAGGAATGGGCCTGCAAATAAATTAAGCATTTAATTAGGACAATGTAGCTTTTATTCTATAATAAGTATGGAAATATGATAATAAATGTGCAACATTAGCGACCAATCACACCCCCAAACCTATCTTTTGCTCGTCCTCGAGCAAAACAATTAAACTATAATAAGGATTATTAGACCACTTTCGCAGGTCACTCGATTGCACTGAGCATGTGCAACAAGCCGTTAAACCTCTAGGTTACCCCTAGAGGACGAATTTTGTCTCGTGAGGGTTTTCAGCGGATTGCACCGACAAAATACATAAAGAAAGAGAAATAAAGAGTTAGTATTTTCGAAATGCATTTTGAAAGAGAAAAATAATTGAAATATAATTGTAAGATTTAAGCAATTTATAAGTTATAGGAAAACTGAATTTTTCATTCCTAAACTTAGTCTCTATTCAAAAATTTGTTATCAATCAAAATAAGGAGTCAAATTGTACTTCTCATCTAGTCTATTATTTTACCCTAAGTCATATGCACCTTGTGATCGTGAAAATTTTGACGAAGGGTTCATTAACTCTAACTCTTATGCCTTATTTATTTATATATATATTTTGGTGGTATTATTCCTTAGTTCTATTAGGCTTTCTAATCTGCCCATGTAACGAGCCTTTAATCGATGACTCCCAAACCAAACGGTCTTAGGGCACCGGGTGAGAAAATACCCCAAGGACTTAAGGTCTCGAGCAAACAAGGCCACAAAACTAAGGATTTTATTATATGAACCCCTTTTAGGCGTGAATACTTATGCTTTATTAGGCAAAAATACCCAGCTTAATCAGAGAATTTATATATATATATATTTTTTTAAGCTTATCTAATCATCTTTCGCATAAATACTAAGGCTTACTTAGGCCAAAGCACCTAACTAATCAATAATTAGATTTGTTTATTTCTTTCCTTTTTTTTAATAAGGCATAAGAATCTTTGTTTTTGAACCCTAAGTGTGTAAGTGTATGAAGTGTGCATATTTCATCAAGGTAAAGATCAAGACTAAATTACTTTGACAAATTATCTTCCTAACCCTAAAAATCAAACAAATAATCTTATTTTGACCAAGTATAAGAAATCCTAATTTGGATTTTCCTATTCCTTAAAATTGGCTTAATTTCTTACAAAAAATATGTCAAAATATTGTTTCTATTTTCAAAAAGTTTTTAAAAGTAAAGAAAATGTTAATTATTATTATTTTTTTTAATAAAAAGAAAAAACTAAGTTATGTTAGACCCTCCCCCACACCTATCTCATGCATTGTCCTCAATGTATGAATTAATGCATAGATGCATGAAAAAGATGAAAGGGAAGGAAATGTTACCTTAAGGTGGTGGTTCCGGAGGTGGTTTGATTGGTCCACGAAAGGCAGCCCAATCAACTTTTCGTTGGGTTCAGAGGAACCCACCAGAAATTTCACTAATATAACCCATTAAAATGATGAATCCATAAAGGATTTTTATTAAGTACTTGACCCCATCTAATTTCCAAGTTCCATAATTGATTTCGGAGTCAAATTTGTCAACCACCTCGTCCCAGAATGGAGTGTGAAAAGATAAAATGATTGACTTGGACTCAGGAAGTACGTGAACTAATACCGACTCAGGAAGGTGACTTAAGTCAAGTAAAGGTTCAAGAGTCGAAAAAGGTTCAGGAATTGGGTCCAAGTCAAGAAGTTGAAACTCAAGTCCACATTTATTTTTCAACAATGGAATGTGACTTAAGATTGGTGATTCAAGTTCAGGAATGATAGGTGGGGGAATCAAACTGACTCTAAAATATTACTCAAGTTTGGTAACAAAATAGGAGTCAATATTGATTCAGAAAGTTGAACTGGATCACAGATTTGAGAATCTAAGTCACATATCTCATTGAGTTCAATATCAAAAGATGAGAACTTGCCAATTTGTCTATAGGATTTTCAAAGTGTAAAATTGGTCAAGTTCAATATGATCATCAAAAATGGGTGATTCAATTTCATAATGAATTGGCATAGGATCCAATGTTGACTCGGGAAAAAGGTTGAAATCAGGTGAAGACACCGGAGTCGTTATTGAATCAGGAAGTAAAATTGAATCACTAAGTTGAGATTCATAATCATATTCATTTTCAAGTTCGATTTCAGGAAAAGGATAACTTGCCAAACTGTCAATATTCTTTTCAAAATTTGGAGTTTGGGCAAGTTCAAATGATTGTTCTGAAATGGAACCTTGATTTCCAAAATAACCTGACTCATCGGCTCTAACAGGATGGTTAGTGACATCAGAACTGGTCAAATGGTGGGAACGTAGAGATTGGACCATCATATCTATGTCACGATTACGAGCATTTTGAGCCTGAGTCATGGCTTCAAGCATCTTTTCATAGTTGATAGGCTCATTATTTTGATGAAAAGATGAAGTATTGTCTTGGAATTGGTGGTGAAATTGTGAGTCCATCAGATTTTGGGATTTGTGTTTGGCCTCACGCATACTCATTTCGAAAATTGATAGTTTTCTATTTTGGACTGGTGGAACTGAGTGTGACTCTTGAAAATATTATGACAAGGTGGAGAAGGAGGACAAGTTGGTTGAAAATTGGATACGGGGGAGGTGAATCCCCACTGACTCTGTGAAGAGTTGAAATCATTCTGAAAATTATAGTTATTAGATTGGGGGCATGGGTTATATTGATTCGGATAAGACCAATCCGGCACACTAGGTTGGTTAAAGTTATGATATGCCGGGTTGGTAATATCCGAAAATGAAGTCGGTGTGTAATATGAATTATTATTGAAGTTGAAAAAATTGTTATTATAAGCCATATCACACAATAGAATACAAACAAAAAGAAAGAAAAAACAAACAAATAAGCAAGCAAATAAAAGGAAAAAAATTCTAACTAAGTTAAGGTAGACCCATGACCTAGACGACTCCTAACTGATTAGACTGTCCACGGGAGGTTTAATGCAGACTTTGACCACAAGCTAATCAGCCAGGTCAGGGCAAAGTTGGTGGGAGGTTTTTCGTCAAAGACGTTCCTTAATTAAATAACCACCAACCTTCGGGCTTTTGGCCCTTAATCCTTTTCCTAGACACTGATTTGGCAGGAGTCAAATTCCAACACCTTTCCCCCTTAGGATAATCTCCTAATTGAGTCCGAGATGTCCCTAGGGCCAACGTCTACTCATTTTTAGTTAGGCTTGGGTTAGTGAGTGCTGGAATCTGATTTTTGGGCCAAGGAAGGGTGATTAAATCCCCACCTTATCTTGTTAATGGGTGGTGCCCTTAAGATCAGTTTGTGCAAGTGTACAAGATAAATAAGATTCACTCAAAGCGATGTAAATCAACCAAGAGATGAGTCCTATTCTACATGCAATGCGAACGTACCTTGCTCCAGCACTCTTCAACAGTAAAAATAAATGAATTGAAAAGACACGTGCCTAAAAATGCAAACGTCTAATCAATTTTTTATCTTTTCAACAAGTGTTTTACTGTTGGTTTATTAGCAGGCTTTTGGTGATGGCATATAAGAAAAAACAAATTGCAGAAAACTAGAATTTTGCAAGTCAAGCAGCCCTGCAAAAAAACAACGTTAGTAGTCAATTCCTTTTTGCCGCGGATCCGCGGCTTGGGCCACGGAAACGCGGCAAAGCAGAGGGTAATTGGTCTCTGCTTTCTAGAGCAGAGGCCCAATACCACTTATATGTTACTGCAATCTTAATTTCCTGCTTTGCTTGCCCTATAACCTGCAACAGAGAAGAAAGTTCGTTTTAGTTCTAAAAAATTTTCAATAAAAATCAGATTTCAATAAAAACGTTACCCTCCCCGGCAACAGCGCCATAATTTGATTGAGGCAAAACCTGCACACAAAATAAAGAATTTCATATTTAGAATGAAGATGTGCAAGTGCTCAATTCTAACCGCTATAGCAAGTGGCTATGCGGGTCGTGATCCACAAGGAGAGTTTTGTGATAGAAGCGTTCACGGTTCTTTATTGAAATCTTAATGAAGACAAAACGAAAGTTCTTCTTTGTTTTTAAGAAATAAAAATGAAAAGGAGTTATGTTAAAATTAAAGAGAAAATGGTAGAATGAGAAAGTGGAAAAGAATGGAGAATGACTATTTACAAAGAAATGGGAAAGAAAGCGACTATGTACAAATGAGTTGGGAAAGAAATGATGAAAGATTTGGAAGATGTGATGATCTATACTAAAGAAATAAAAGAAAAGAAAGAAGGTTGAAGAAATACTTACCTAATTTAATTGATGACTTACCTGGAAACCTTGCATGTTCTATCTTGCTTGGAGGCATTCAACGCATAGATCATAGGATCGAGCTCAGTCTCCGTTCACATTATATCATCAAGCGGCGCAAGAATGAAGTGATACGGATCTTTAGGAGGAGAACGTCTTCATGAACTATCGTTGGCACTCACACAGCATCGTTATACTTATGCTTCTGGCTTCACTTGCAAACTCATCAAAAACAAAGGAGGTAAAGTAGAAAGAGGAAGAAGGAAACAAAAGAAAATACGAACATAAAAAGAAGCTTTTACCTTTATTACTTGCAGAAACAATGGAAGAAAGGAGGAGGGTACATCGGTGTCACTCTCAACATCAGCCTCTCTCTCTTACTTACATGAATCTTCATCTAACCTAAGCTTACATCCAAATTACATAAAAAGAAAAGAAAAACCTAAACTATAAGAAATGAAAACTAGGCTAAATCTTATCTCTGCATGGTCGTCCATTTTCAGTGCAAATACTGGCTTTTTATAGGCATAACCCACACGAGAAGGATCCCGGGGAGATCGGGGGAGCAAACGCTCCCCCTAACTCCCCAGCTAAGCTGCGGAAACGCGGTTTGTGCCGCGTTTCCGCGGCCAGGTGTGGCCAGGTGGCCACCCCTGTTGGTGGGTCGCCCTGATTTCGCTTTCTGCTTTTATCTTCAGTTGGTTTTTTCAGTTTGAGTCCCGTATTGTGACGAAATGGCCTTGGATTCTTGCTTTAACTGATCGATTCTGAGAGGATTCTTCTCAACCGGTTTTCAACCTCTTGATTTTGCCCTGATTCAGTGAGCTCGAATTAATTCTGATTTAATTCAGAATTTTGGTGGGCTTTTGGGCTCATTTCTCTTCATCTCCTTAAGGAATGGGCCTGCAAATAAATTAAACATTTAATTAGGACAATGCAGCTTTTATTCTATAATAAGTATGGAAATATGATAATAAATGTGCAACATTAGCGACCAATCACTGCGCAATCCACGAGAACGAACAAGGGGGGCGTCATCTTCCTCCTCATCTTCTTCTCTCTGCTCTTCAACGCAGGAAGGGACGGTCTCTTCAGCCGCCAAGTCTTTCCTGGCCTTCTTCGGGGCAGGCTCAGCTGTGGAAATAGAGGCAAGTCAGTTTGGAGAGTAACGTCATGAGGACGTTTATGCACCGCCTGTCGACGCCTTCTGGCAGACTGCTCCCTAGGTGTGACTGCTCTCGGCTTACCCTGTATTTCCCCTCTGGCCTCCCTCTGAGCCGCCTGATATTCATCGATGCCTCGCGAGCACTTGTTGGACGCCACCTTCTCTTCATAAAATTCATTAATGCTCTTAATACATGAGCACTCTATTGAATAGCCGGGCATCTTGCTAGCCTGGAAGTACCAGGTGCAGAAGCTAAGGCTTGCGTAGCAGTTTGGCGTCTTATGAGGTAAGCGGAAAAGAGCCTGCGTCCCCCCAGCTACGCTATAATACCAAGCCCGAGCACCTTCAAATAGATTTCCACTAAAGGCAAGCTGAGCGTTAGGGTTGCCGACATATAGTTGGTCATAGCCGAACTGTCGGGCAAAACAATTCGGCATATAAGGCTCGATTGTGCACGAGTTCCCTTGCCGACAAAGCAGATACCCGGGCCGGATATTGATAAGCCACCAGAAGACTCCCGATGGCAGCCTCATGAAGTCGTCCGAACCCACAATGTCGGCGAACTTATCCCCATAAGCAACATCTGTAATCTCGGGGAAGCAACGGTTGAGATGATAATTTGAAGCGTTCAGAATACACTTCCGGACGTAGAACATATAGTTGTTAGACCAGCTCGAACTCTCCAGCCGCTGCACAAAAGGGACAAACCCCTCGCATCGGGACACTGGCGTCATCAGTGAGGGGCAGTGCATCACGTACCAAGCCATTAAGTACGTGTAGGGAAGCTCGATCCGAGGATTAGGGGTCTTCACTCTCGGCCTTCCCTCTGAGTCGACCTCCGGTTTACCTTGGGAGTCGACGATGGCCTCCACCCTGCACAGGCTCTGAGTCAGGGCCCGCAACCCGCTTTGGATACTGGCCACCATTGTTGGAAAGAGAGCTATGGACCTACCATAAGCCAGCAGCACCGCCGGATACACCACGTCAGCAACAACCACCTTATGCGGTAGTGTCGGCACTACACAGCGTTTCAACCACAGCATGAGGAAACCCGCCAGCAGTGCCCGGTTAGAAATGGGGACCCGGGCTTGATGATGGAAACTTTCGAAAACCGTGTCAGGTTTGAAAGTATCTTCGTTCGACTCTGTGGTATAAGAACTCACAGAGGCGTCGATCCTCTCGGCGATTTCTTCGTCAGAGCTGGGAGCCAAACTGGTCACTGAGAGGTCTTTCTCAGTGATACCATTAAACAAGTAGCTCGCCCAAGACAACTGCTTAACTCCACTAGTCCTCCAGGAGGTTATTTGGCCGCAGATGTGGAAATGACATAGCACTTCCCAGTAGGTCTCATATACACGAGGGCACTCTTTCTTTAAGAGATGAAGCTCTTCAGAGGTGGGGACGTATTCCTCATAAGGAGCATCTTCTATTACCAGCCCCGAGACTTCATATAATTCATACAGGGCGAGCCCCATTTCTCCAACCGGGGTGAAGAACGTCCCCGTCAAAGGGTTGCAGTGCTCTAGGATCCCAAAGAAATTTTGGGAATTCTATGCGATGCCATATTGCATAGCCCTGACCGCTTGGTACAGTCCCACCTGGTCCAATAGACCTCCGAGTTCGGTGAGGACAAAGCTCACCATCTTGCCCCACCAGTACTTGTCAGTGGAATGAATCCACCCGAGCGGGCGGAAGTCAGTGGGAAAATCACCCCCTACCTTCATGAATTGATTAATAAAGGTAGTACCGAGCTGAGGAGTTTCCCCTACTGGGTAATCAGACCTGAGCAGTCCAGGAAACAGGCTAAAAACTTCCCTTCCATGACCGGCAGTGTGTACCTTCTTGACGCTCAGGATGCCGAGAGAGACATTGGAGACAGGTCGGGCAAGGTCCCATTGCATTGACCAAGGGACAGACATGTGCTGAAGATAGGATAGAGGGTACATTCTCTCCAAATTTGGAAGAAAGAACTTCCTACCCCCTATCTGGCGGAGCCACTTGTAATCGCCATCATGCAAGACGTAACCACCCTGGCCAATATTATCCCCAAAGAAGAAGACGGTTTTCTTCAATGCAACGCGCGAATCCGTTTTAAATTCTGCGTTAGTCATAAGTTCCCGGAATGTCGCCATGTCGACCTTGGAAAGCCTCTCCCTTCGCTCCTTCGGCTTGTCGGCAGTCACAGGAGCAGTCCTTTGCAAGACGAAGGTTAAGTTGCGGTCAGCACCTCCTACGTGCCCGAAGTGACACTTTTTGGAGAGAGGATCGGCGGAATATCGCACTGCAAAAAGAAAATGACATTTGATCAGAAATCTGAAGGGAAATGATTAAGTGTCCACAACTCAAACGCAGAAGTAAACTTAGATGCGAAAATCATCAAAATCTGCGTCCAGACCCGAAGATCGCGAGGCTAGCATGGAGCCCGCGTTTTGAAAATCCAAGACTTATGAAAAATCTCTAAGTATTTGGACTCAGACGCAAGATTCATGAGGACCAGCGTCTGATTTCATAGGACGCAAGAGTCATAAGAAATCTGCGTCCGAATCTTTCATACTTAGAAACATTCTAAGTGTTGAATCCGAAACGCAAGGCTTACTGGGGCCCTGTGTTCAACAAGCAGACGCAGATTCGAGCAGATAAAAGCAGCAAGGGTCATCAAACCGGCGCCTTGTTTATCGACTCAAGGGCCGCGTCTAAAGATCAAACATGGGCTCGAGCCCGCGTTGGCGGGTCAATTTGAAAAGAGGGGTCCAAGAGTTTAAAGAACTCTATAAACCCTTTTAATGGTGGAAATCAAGTCCGATGGCTTTATACCTGAAATAGGGGCTTCCTGCATGGAGGAACCGCCCCTTTGAGTCTCAGCGATGACCGCCCGTGAAGATGTAGCAGTTTGCTTGGCCTTTGGTGCCATTGCGAATCAAAGATCCAATGTTAGATGAAGTAAAGAGAACAAAGGAAGTTCCTTTCTTAAACCCTAACAGATGCACACGAAGACAAAAGAGAGTCTAATGATGACTCTTGAAAGACTGTTGCCTTTTATAGGCACGGTGATTCGCAAAGATACGCGGCGCTTGGATCGACACCTAATTACCGCCTGACGCGTGGATAGCGTATTAAATGCAGCGTGAAGTTCGCACGCCAAAAAGTAGATATCCCCTCAATTCTACGGGACACGTGGCAGCGTACTCATGGCACGGATTCGCATCCAAGAGTCGCGTCTTCATCTCTAAAGATGCGTCCCTTCGATGGACACACCCTTTCAACCCGGCCAAAGTCGCGTCTGCCTCATAGAGTAACAGTCGCGTTGTCATCCCAAAAGAAGTATCACCCCTGCGTCCACGGAACTGGCGTATAGTCCTTGCTTCTGCAATTCAGTTCAAAAGCACACTGGCACAAGCAGACGACTGCCCACCTCTGGTTTAAAGTACATCAATGACAAACTTAAAGCATCGGGGAGGTTTAGACTGTGTATCTAGACACTCCACGCGATCAGTTTTGGCGGCTTCAAAGAGTTCCACAGTACACTCGCGAAGGACATACTCCAAACAAGATCAAGCCCGAAGCTTTGTCAGTTTAAATCATAAAAGTGGATTCAGCTAGAGTCCAAAGTATTTCGAAATCCATCCCAGCTAACTGCGGAATATCGAAAACTTTGGAGGGGGTTTTGTAGGCTGTCTAAAGATCACTAAAAGACAAGTCACCAAAAAGCAGAGTTCCAAGCTCCAGACGCAGGACTAATCATGGCCACCACCGCAACATCAAGACGCGAGGATCTAAACCTGCGTCTAAGCAGCGCCTCAGCCAGCACTGCAGTGCCAAGACGCGAGGGTCGAAACCCGCGTCTAAGCAGCGCCTCAGCCAGCACTGCAGCGCCAAGACGCGAGGGTCGAAACCCGCGTCTAAGCAGCGCCTCAGTCAGCACTGCAGCGCTAAGGCGCGCGGGTCGACACCCGCGTCTCAGCTAGTGTTTCAGCAGCAACAAGGCGCGTAGGTCGACACCCGCGTCTCAGTTGTAACCGTCCCGATTATAGGGTCAATCACGGCCACATAACGGGGAAAGTTAACCCCCATTATGGAGTGTTTTTAGGAGGCACGTACGCCCCTGAAACCTCTATAAATAGCCTCGTTGCTATGGAGAAGGGGTCGGATTTTTTTAGAGAAGAACTCTGGAAGAAGAGAGCTTGACTTGAGAGCTTCCACAGAGGAGGAAAGAGAGTCCAACCCTTCAGATAACTTACTGCGTACAAGTTAATCCTTACCTACAATCTCTTGGTCGACAGAGCTGTGTTACTCCGTCCACCATCCGAAGAAGATCCCCAGAAGTTCTTGACGTTCACCCGGTCAATGAAAACAAGATTCACTTTCTATCGCCACTTGAAGAACCCAGCACTAAACAAAGGGGAGATTCAAGACTCAACATCTTCCCTCCCTTGTAATCGGTGCATTAGTCCGTTGTAATCTTTCAGTTGATTAAGGAAACTTTACACCAAATTTTTCTCCGTACCAAACAAAAGGAAAGAGGAATGAGGGAAGAAGAAGGATAAGAAAGAAGAGAAGAGGAAAAGAAGAGGGAGGAGAGGGGGGACTGGCTGGTTTGGGGGCTGGCTAGAGCTAGCCTGAGAGGTGTCGTGGTTAGGCAGCAGTGGCAGTGGCGGTGGTTGTTTTCCATTATGTTTGCAAAGGGGAAACTTAAAAAAAAAAAAGAGTTTGAGGAGCTAAATTACAAGTATTCTTAAAAAGATTACAAGTAGATCTCCTCAGAGATTCTGGAGATGTGTGCCGATAGGAGTCTGGTCAGCGCGCGACCACTTTGTCCCTTTGACGATGCGAGCGATGAGATTCCCTTCTCGCCTGGTTCGAGGAATCAGAGAATAGAAGGTTGGTAGAACCCTCTTGCTGCTTCTCAAAATCGCCTTCAATAAGGAATTCCTTCTCTCCTGGTTTCGGAGATTCCTTGAGAAGAAGGACGATATTAGGGTATCAACACCCTGAATAGAGAAAGCAATTCTCTAAAAGGTCTCTGAATTCGAGAGCGCACGGTGCGTGGTGAAGAAGCCTCTGCTTGTGGAGTCCTCTTTTTATCTTCGATCGATCGATCTATATCTCGTGCGTCCGTATGTGTCTCTCTCTCCTTGTACCCCTGGTGGGCTATTTATAGGGAGAGCAAGGGTATAATCGTCCCTTGAAGATATGGAAATAGATTGAATGAAATCTGTTTAAATCTGGAAAGTAGCCTTTCTGCGAGGCTAGGATCAGCTTCTGCGAAGCTAGAATTGGCAGGTCGGTGGACCTTCTCGATCTGTTTTGATCCTTTCCATATCGTTGGAGGATTTCCCCCGATCTTCTTGAAAAGTCACCTAGAGGGGGGGGGGGTGAATAGGTGACAATGCTAATCAAAGGGCAAATAAAAATTTAAAGCTACAACAATTACAAACAAGAATCACAAGATGAATGCAAGCAAGTAAGTATGACAATGAATATGATGAGCAAGTAATAAGTGCAATCAAAGTAGAGTAAGAATTGCAAGAATGTAAACCAATCGCAAACACAAGGATATGTTATCGAGGTTCGAGCACCCAGCTCTACTCCCCGCCTTCCCCAGAAGGATTCCGACCACTTTCACTATCACAAAGATCTCAAATACAATAGAGTACCCAACTCCTACAATCTCAAGAACAAGTAATTTCCTTGGTAGTCAAAAGACCACAAACTCTCTCTTTCAAATATCTCTTCCCTTACAAAGGTCCTTAGAGAATATTGAGTAGGAATGAAGCTCTTGTTGTAAGTGAAGAAAGAAAATTAAATCAGAGAGTATTTGAAAACCCTTCAGAAAATCAGTGAGAAATTCAGCACAAAAACCAAGAAACAAGTCTCTTTTGAAAGCCTTAAACTTTTGAATTTTCTAGCAAAAATTGTTGTAACAAATCTCTCCCCAAACACCCCTATTTATAGGAGAGGGCTAGGGTTTAGGGATAAAACATAATTACTGAAGTTTAGGAGGTAATTAGATCAAAATATATCCTTAAACGAGTTTTTAAACACAAAAGACAAAAATAAACAGCTCACTAAAAATTTGCCCGTTACTGTTCAACGGACACATCGGTCGACTGGGCCGGTCGACCGGTAGATCAAAAATTTGACCGTTATAGGCCAGCGGTCGACCGACCCGTCGACTGAAAAAACCTGTGAGCAAAAACAAATATCTCGGTCGACCGCCCCGGTCGACTGGCAGACATGCACACTGATACGTGCCTCTGCCAGAACTGCGGTCGACTGGTCCGGTCGACCGGACCAGACTGACACAGACTCGGTCGAATGTCCCGGTCGACCGGATCAGGTCAAAAATCAATTTTAAGAAAGAAAACAAAGAGGATTTTGATTTTAACAAAATACTTTTGAACAGGGAATAGTATAAAATATAAAAATGTATCTGTAGGCAAAAACTTGTATGCAAAATATTTTTGTATAATTTATAAGAAATTATTTTGGAACGAGCATGTGCGCAAAAACGTGTGTGATAGAGCTTCAAACCTATCCACTATTCTTTAACATACTATAAACTGAAAAACAAATTACATGAAGACTTCTTGAGCTATCTTCAAGTCTTTGAGCCATCCAATGCCTTGCTAGTGCCTTCTCTTCTATGATCCTTCCTTGATGTGCAATTTGCCTTCCTTGCTTGGTGGAACTTAGAAGTTCTTGCAATAGCTAAGCAAATGGTCTCTAAACATGGTACAAAACCTGAAACTCATCTTAACAAACTTGTTAGTACCAAATAGCTCTAATTTGGTTTGTCATCATCAAAACACAAAACAATTGGAGAGTGTAACCTCTTGGGCCAACAATCTCCCCCTTTTTGATGATGACAAAACAAATAGGCTATTGACAAAAATATAGGGAGGAGAAAACTCCCCCTCAAATTATGCTATACATAAAACACAAGAATATGCTCTAGATACCAATAATTGAAATGATGCACCAATTATTGAAACTAATATAAAACACAAAATTGCTCTTGATACCAAAAATACCAAAACAACTAAAACACAAAACTAAAACACAAGAATTCTCAAAATACATGAATTCAAAAACTCATACATACATAAACATAAAACTCATAAAACAAATCTTTAAGGTTAAAGCATATAAATTCATATGGAACCAAGACCAAATGAACTTATTTTTGTCATGTAAACTTATTCTCTCCCTTTTTGTCATACATCAAAAAGGGTTATGAAAAACATGTCTATTCAATAATACAAACATTAAGTTCTCCACAAATAAACGAAAATCTAGCAAAATCAAGAGGTTTAGTGAAAATATCGGCTAGTTGTAAATCCGTGGAAACATAATCAATATCTATATCACCTTTCTCAAAATGATCTCTAAGAAAGTGATATCTAATCTCAATGTGCTTGGTCTTACTATGTTGATTTGCATTTTTGGTCATGTGTATAGTACTAGTATTATCACAAAATATTTTTATATGATCAAAGTGCAAATCAAAATCAAGGAGAGTATGTTTCATCCAAAGGACTTGTGCACAACAAGCCCCCGCGGCAACATACTCCGCCTCGGCGGTTGAGAGAGCTACGGAATTTTGTTTCCTAGAGGACCATGAAACAAGACAATTACCAAGAAATTGACATGTCCCACTAGTACTCTTTCTATCTACTCTACAACCCGCATAGTCGGCATCCGAATAGCTAGTCATTGAAAAATCTCTAGTTTTCGGATACCAAAGACCCATTCCAATAGTGCCCTTAATATAACGAATAATGCGTTTTACCGCAATAAGATGAGACTCTTTAGGACACGATTGAAATCTAGCACAAAGACACACACTAAACATGATATCCGGCCTACTTGCCGTCAAATATAAAAGACTTCCTATCATGCTTCTATATAATTTAATATCAACATTTTTACCTTGTTCGTCCTTATCAAGCTTGGTTGTAGTTGCCATTGGAGTGTTGCAAGCCTTTGATCCTTCAAGCCCAAACTTCTTTACTAGCTCCTTTGCGTACTTGGCTTGGTTAATGAAGGTTCCGTCTTGCAATTGCTTGATTTGGAGTCCAAGGAAGAAATTTAGCTCACCCATTGAAGACATTTCAAATTCAAGTTGCATGACTTTCTCAAAATCCTTGCATAAAAGCTCATTAGTAGATCCAAAAATTATATCATCAACATAAATTTGCACAATTAAAATATCATTATCAACATGCTTAGTAAAAAGAGTTGTGTCCACTTTGCCTTTAATAAAATCATTTGAAATGAGAAAACTAGAAAGCCTTTCATACCAAGCTCTTGGAGCTTGTTTCAATCCATACAAAGCTTTATCAAGTTTAAAAACAAAATCGGGATGAACATGATCAACAAAACCGGGAGGTTGAGAAACATAAACTTCTTCATTAATAAAACCATTTAAAAATGCACTTTTTACATCCATTTGAAAAAGTTTAAAATTTTTAAAACATGCAAAAGCTAGTGTCATCCGTATGGCTTCAAGCCGTGCTACGGGTGCAAAGGTCTCCTCAAAGTCAATTCCCTCAACTTGAGTGTAACCTTGGGCCACTAACCTAGCTTTATTCCTAATGACATTTTCGGACTCATCCATCTTGTTTCTAAAGATCCACTTAGTACCAATTATTGGTCTATCGTGGGGCTTAGGAACAAGGTGCCAAACTTGGTTGCGCTCAAATTGATTGAGTTCCTCTTGCATGGCAAGCAACCAATATGGGTCCGTCTCGGCTTCGAGAATGCCTTTGGGTTCAAAATGAGAAATGAAAGCAAAGTTACCACGTAGGTCATGGAGTTTGGAGCGCGTAGTGACTCCTTTAGATGCATCACCCAAGATGAGCTCCTTAGGATGATTTGTAGCGTATCTCCAAACTTTAGGAAGCGGTTGAGTGCTTTCCTCCTTATCCTCTTGAACTTCACCAATAGGATCTAGCTTTTCTTCTTGAGCGGGTGAGTCCTTCAAGGATAGTCTCTCCATGTCTTCACCTAATGGTTCAAACTCTACAACATTCTCAACAAACACATTAGATTCTTCAAACTTAACATGCATGGATTCTTCAATGGTTTGAGAAGATCTAATGAAAACTCTATATGCTTTGCTAGTAGAGGAATATCCAACAAAGATAGCCTCATAAGCCTTAGCATCAAATTTGCCCAAATTATCTTTAGTATTCAAAACAAAACACTTGCATCCAAAAACTTTAAAATATACAACATTTGGTTTTCTAGAATGATACATTTCAAATGATGTTTTTGAAGAATTTTTGCACAAATAAATACGATTCGATATATAGCATGCGGTGTTTACGGCCTCGGCCCATAAATATTGAGGGAGGTCATATTCACCTATCATTGTCCTAGCCATCTCTTGAAGTGTTCTATTTTTCCTTTCTACAACTCCATTTTGTTGTGGAGTTCTAGGACAAGACATTTCATACTTAATTCCCTTTTCATCACAATAAGTCATGAAGAGTTGGTTAACAAACTCACCACCTCTATCACTCCTTATTCTCAAAATCGGAAAACCCTTTTCTTTTTCAACTCTTTTTCGAAAAATTTTAAAATGAGAAAAAGTTTGATCTTTATTTTGTAAAAAGAAAACCCAAGTAAAACGGGAGAAATCATCAACCAAAACAAATGCAAATCTACTTCCATTTAAACTCTTAGTTTTAGTTGGTCCAAAAAGATCCATATGAATTAATTCTAAAGGCCTAGTTGACATGATATCCTTGATTGGTTTATGATTAGTATCCAATATTGCATATTTTACATCATAACTCCCATGCATATTACAAATAAATATGTGATTTTTATTCCTCTTCTCTACATATTTGCAGGTACACACTTAAAGGAGAGATATCCAAATAATCACTTAATTAACCATAATTAAGTGATTAATCAAGATTAAAGATAAAGCCAAATTCAAATCCAGATCCAGAAAGATCCGCCCAACAAACGAAGATTCTAGATATACCACGTGGCCAAACTAACTCTCAACAACCTTCAACAGAAAGATCTGGCTCAACGGCCAGGATCTTGCCGCGGGGCGCGACTTGGGCGCGGCAGATCTAGGCCGTTGAGATCCCAGATTTTGTGGCAACAAACTTGATCTCGAAGATTCTCTCTTGGGCCTATAAATACCTCACTTGGACCTGCGTACAAAAACTGATCAGAGAAGAGAGAGAGATTAGTTCAAAGCTTTGTATTTTGTTAGTTTTTGTTTAGGGTTTGTAGCTCTCTATGATCTTCTTCTCCCTAGATTTCATTGCAAGAGAGAGTTGTAAGAGAGAGAGAGCTTGTATCATCAAGGAGTGACAACTTGGAGCTATACAAGGATTGATCCATTCTCTACTTCTCTACTTGAGCTTGATTCTAGTTTGATTTCTTTCCTTACTTGCTTTGTTTACTTTCTTGCAATTTAATTCATGTTTAGCTTTTCTTTTGTAATGGTGTGTAGCTAATTCTTTCTCCATGTACTAGCTAACCACTACCTTGCTAACTTCTAACTCATGGGTGATTGCTTTACTTCATCTTGCAATTTGTATGGTTTTCTCTTCTCCGATGGGTTTCTTTTCATTTCTTGGCAAGTATCTTGTTGTAATTCTCCATATGATTCATGTGTGCCTCACTTGGAGCCTAGTCTTTGAACTAGTGCCTTGATGGAACATGGAGATGGATCACCAATATGCTATTTGTTGTACAACTTCATTATGTCGATTCTTGAATGTTGTATGCCTATTCATTAGCATCCCTTGAGTGTAGCTCTTTTGTTTCCATTATTGAAAGTCTAATTTGTAGGCCGATGACCATCTATGGAGGCTACAAGACAAGTCCAAGAATGAATCCCCATCATCCAAGTGAGAAAGTAATTAGACCAACAAGCAAGACATATCCATGCCAATGAATCAACATGAGGCATGCATCACTATCAAGGAGTTTAGTATGTTTTGGCAAGGTAGTTAAGGTTAGCTAGTCATGGTTTTCTTTCATTCAAGTTTTCTAAAGTTTTCTTTTCTTTTAGTGTGAATACAACAAACCTCTTCTTGATTTCTTTTCACTTACCACCATGAATATATCCATACACTCTTTAATTCCTTTCTTTGTGTTTTATTCATTCTTTTAAGCAAGAGAAGAATTCTCGTTTTCCTTTTCTCACTCATATCGTAACGCTTCTACGCTAGCTCTCCTTGTGGTTCGACTCGGTATAGCTTTATGCTATAGCGGAAGATTGGAACAAGGTATATCAATTACATATTTGAAATGAACAAGAACCAAAGGTGAACTCTAAACATTGAACCATATCTTTTATACCTAGTTCTTGTGCAATAACTTCACATACCTTGTTTTTACCAATCAAATTTTTGGCGCCGTTGCCGGGGAGAGCGACGGTATTTTTAAAAGTGAGAAACTAAACGATACTTCTTCTCTGTTGCAGGTACAGGTTGAAGATACAGAAAATCTTGCAGTGCAGAATCATATAAGTGGACCTGGGCCTCTGCTCTCGAAAGCAGAGCCCAGGATCCCTCCAAATTGCCGCGTAGCCGCGGCATTTTGCCGTGGGAACGCGGCAAAGAGGAGTTCACTACTCATCTGTTTTCTGCAGGGCTTGCTGCTTTGCAAATTACTTCTGCTGATATATCTGAAATCTTGTATTCTTCACCTGATATTTGTTAATCAACAGTAAAAGATTTGGTGTAAATTGATAAAAATTGTTAGACATTTGCATTTTAGGCACGTGTCTTTCAATTCTTTACTTTTACTGTTGAAGAGTGCGGGAGACAAGGTACGTAAGCATTGCATATTGACTAGGACTCACTCTTTGTTTGATTTATCTTACTTGGAGTGAACCTTGTTTGTTTATATATCGTACACTTGCACGAATCAATTTTAAGGGCAATACCTGTAAATAAGATAAGGTGGGAAGGTCATTACCCTTTCCTTAGCCCGCAAACCACTATCCCAGCACTCACAATCCCAAGCTTGTAAATAAAATTTGATAGACGTTGGCCCTAGGGACATCCGGACTCACTTAGGAGATTATCCTAAGGGGGAAAAGTGTTGGAAATTGACTTCTGTAAAATTGATTAGACGGAAAAAGTAGTGTGAAGTATAGCACGAGTATTATGTAAAAGAGAAAGGTTTAGAATCAACCTTGGTGCTTGTTTACTCCACAAATGTATGTAAGATGTTCAATGTACCCTTTCTTATCTCCGCTATAGCCTAGGGCTATACCGAGTCGGATCTCAGGGAGAGCTAGCGATAGAAGCTTTCACGATACTAGTGAGAAGAGGAAACGAGAATTCTTCTATGTTTCAAAAGAATAAAGAATCAAAAGAAAAACAAATCAAAGAATTGGTGGCTATGTTCATGGTGGAAATTGGGAGAAATCAAGATTGAGATGGATTTGAACTAACAACTAAAAAGAAAGTAAAATCAAGAAAACTTTGAATGAAAGAAATCCATGACTAGCTAACCTTAACTACCTTGCTAAACTAACTAAACTCCGTGATAGTGATGCGTGCCTCATGTTGATTCATCGGCATGTATTTGTCTTGCTTGTGGTCTAATTACTTTCCCACTTGGATGATGGGGATTCATTCTTGGACTTGTCTTGTAGCCTCCATAGATGGTCATCGGCCTACAAATGGACTTTCACTAATGGAATCAAAAGAGCTACACTCAAGTGATGCAAATGAAAAAACATACAACATTCACTAATGGAAGTAGTGAAGTTATACATCAAATAGCATATTGGTGCTTCCATCTCCATGTTCCATCAAGGCACTAGTTCGAAGACTAGGCTCCAAGTGAGGCACACATGAATCATATGGAGAATTACAACTAGATCTTGCCAAGAAATGAAAAGAAACCCATCGGAGAAGAGAAAACCATACAAATTGCAAGATGAAGTAAGGCAATCACCCATGAGTTAGAAGTTAGCAAGGTAGTAGTTAGCTAGTTCATGGAGAATGAATTAGCTACTACAAGCCATTACAAAAAGAAAACAAAGCATGAATAAATTGCTAGAAATTAACAAAGCAAGTAAAGTGAAAGAAAACAAACTAGAATCAAGCTCAAGTAGAGGATGGAGAATGGATCAATCCTTGTTGCTTCAAGTGTCACTCTTGATTACACAAGCTCTCTCTCTCACAATCACTCTCTTTTACAATGAAATCTAGGGAGGAAGAAGATCATAGAGAGCTAAAAAACCCTAAACAAAAACTATCAAAATACAAAACTATGAACTAAACTCTCTCTCTTCTCTGATCAGTTTTTTTCTCGCAGGTGAAGATCCAATATTTATAGACCCTGAGAGAACTCTCCAGAAGGTGGACACGTGGCAGAAATCTGGGACTGAACGGCCCAGATTTTGCGGTGGATCCGCAAGGACACGCGGCACTTTTGTGGCCGTTTGATCCCAAATTTCTGTTACAAGTTTGTTACGAGGTTGTTAGCCACGTGGTCTATCTGGAATCTTCGTTTGTTGCGCGGATCTCTCTAGATCTGGATTTGAATTTGGCTTTATCCTTAATCTTGGATTAATCACTTAATTAGTGCTAATTAAGTGATTATTTGGATATCTCTCCATTAGAATGGGTACCTGCAAATATGTAGAGAAGAGGAGTAAAAATCACATATTTATTTGTAATATGCATGGGAGTTATGATGTAAAATATGCAATATTGGATACTAATCACACCCCCACACTTATTCGTTTGCTCGTCCCGAGCAAAAACAAAGAAAAGAAAATAAAATCCTAACTAACAATTTATTACACCACTTTCGCAGGTGACGCGATTGCACTGAGCATGTGCAACAAGCCGTTAAACCTCTAGGTTACCCTAGAGGAGGAGTGTTGTCTCCTGAGGGTTTTCAGCGGATTACACCCACAAAATCCATAAAGAAAGAAGACAAATGTTAGTATTTTGAAAACGCATTTTGAATAAGAGACAAGTTTACAAACTATTTTTGCAAAAATATAAGTGATCCTAGGTCATAAGTCCACCTATAATTATTCTTTCTTAAACTTAGTATCTATGCAAGATCTTGTTTTTAATTAAGGTAAGAATTCAAAATTGGATTGAATATTTTATCTTTCATAAAACCTAGATAATATGCACACCGTGCTCAGTGAAAATTTCTGGGATTTCAACTCCAACCATAAAGCCATTTATTTATATATATATATATTTTTTTTTTCTTTTTCTGCTTTTTTTTTTTTTTCTTCCCTTAGTTTAGGCTTTCTAGTCTACCCTTGTAGCGAGCCTTTAACCGATGACTCCCAAACCAGACGGTCTTAGGGCACCAGATGAGAAAACATCCCTCGGGTTTAAGGTCTCGAGTAGAAAAGGCCACAAAACTAAAGGGGATTATTCTTAATCACCGTTAGGCGTGAATAATCATGCTTCTTGAGGCACAATTACCCAGCTTAATAAGTGAGATCACTGTTAGGCGTGAGTCATCATGCTTCTTGAGGCACAATTTCCCAGCTTAATAAGTGATCTTTTATTTATATATTTTTTTTTTCTTTTTTCTTTTCTCTTTTTTTTTATTTATATATATATATATATGGCATTTTTGGTCTTTGTTTCCATCCCAAGAAATGTGTAAGTGTAAAGTGCATATTATCTAAGGCAAAAAATGCAAGATAAAAATATCTCCTCAATTTTACTTACTTAGCCTATAATTTTCAAACAAGATCTATTATTTCAACTAAGTTTAAGATGTCATAATTAAGGCTTTCTTAATCTCTAAGATACATCTTAATTTTCTTAAAAATAGATCAAAACTTTGTTTCTTATTTCAAAAAGTTTTTATTTTTTGTTTATTTTTTTTTTATTTATATATATTTTTTTTATTTATATTTTTCTAAAAGAAAAGCAAAATCTAAAAAGAAAATGGAAAATCTAGAAAAAAGATAAAATCTAAAAATAGAAAAAAGATAAAATCTAAAAATAAAAGACCTAAAAAAATAAAAATCCTATAAAGAAAAGAAAATCCTATGTTAGTAAACCCTCCCCCACACTTATTTCATGCATTGTCCTCAATGCATTATGGTAAATGTATGCATGAAACAGGTAAGAGGTAGGAAAAATTATTTACAAGGAATATACAAATGTAACTCTCACCTGGGTTTTTGGTCGCTTCCCTCTGGCCCGTTTCCCATCGTTCCAATGTGTTCTCTTTCTTGAACTCCATTGGGAAACGGTCTGAATTGTTCTTACCCTAGGTGATTCCAGTTTCAATTTGTTGTTATTTTCATTCATACTCTTTCCACCACATCGTTCACACACAAAGTCCTTATCACCACTCTCACTCAGAATCTCATCACTTCCAGTGTTTAGAAATTTTAACTCCTCTCCATATAATTCTTCAAAGCTCAAGTCAACATCCGGAAGTGGACAATTAGCTAACTTACCCCGAGTTGACTCATCTAAGCACATAATCTCTTCAGCAAACAAGTCTTCAAATGATATATCAATTGGAGGTTCAAATACAGTCTCAGTTGGCTCATTGAAAGTGAAGATATCCAAATCAACTTTTCCCTTTTGAAAGGGTACTCGGATAAGAGAATCACAAGGTTGAGACTCATCTTTTGGATCTTCACCTTCCTCCTCACAATTGTTACTAATGAAATTAACCTCAAATGTTTGATCTTTTGTTTTGTGAGGCTGTGTGTGGAAGACATTGTGTTCATGTGTCATGTTACCAAAAGTCAACCTCATTGATCCATTCTGGCAATTAATGATTGCATTTGCAGTAGCCAGGAATGGTCGACCCAGAATGACAGGAATTTGTGCCCTTTGATTGGAATTTGACACTGGTTTTGTTTCAAGGACAACAAAGTCAACTGGATAAAAGAATTCTCCAACTTTGACAAGAACATCTTGAATTACCCCCTTGGGTTTAGTAACAGAGCGATCAGCCAATTGAATGGTCATTTGGGTCGGGAGGAGATCACCTAACCCCAATTGTTGGTACACAGAGAAAGGTAGGAGATTAATGCTGGCCCCCAAATCAAGAAGTGCCCTATTGATTGTAGTCTGTCCTATGATGCATGAAATGGTGGGGCTCCCTGGGTCTTTATACTTAACAGGAATTGGACCAGTGAGCAGCTCATTGATGGATGATGCAAGGAAGACTTTTTTAGGGACTTGGGTCTTCCTCTTCTTGGTGCACATTTCCTTCAAAAATTTGGCATATGATGGCACTTGTTGAATGGCATCAAGAAGAGGGACATTGATTTGGACCTTATTGAATGTTTCTTTTATTTTCTCCATGTGAGCATTTGACTTGTTATTTCTCAGCCTATTTGGATATGGAACTATAGGCTTGTATGTATGCTCATCTACCTTTTCTTCACCCTTGGCCTTGGAAGTGGATGGCTCTGAGCTAGAGGATGGTTTGTCAAAAGTTGGTGACATTGGGACATGAGGAGTTTGCTTTGGTACTGAATGAGATTGTGGACTAGAAACCTTATTGTCAACTTGTTTACCAGATCTCAGGGTATGAATGGCATGACAGTGACTGGGTCCTGAATTTTCAACTTTGGGATTTAGCAATGGCTGGCTTAAGAACAGTCCTTTTTGATTCTCAGCCAATTGCTTGATCTGGACCTTCATTTCATTCAACTCCTGCTGCTGGTTCTTTGTTAAGGTTTCTATCATTTGTTTCAACTCAGATATTTCAGAATTATTTTGGGGTGGATGTTGAGGATATGGAGATTGGAACTGTGATTGGTAATATGGTGGTGGGTCCTGATATGACTGTGGTGGACTTTGAGATGGATGAATATACAGTGAATTCTGATCGAAACTGGAAGGATGAAACTGAGCATTGTACAGATGTGGAAGTGGTGGCATATGATGCTCAGTACCAGACTGACTCCATGGAAAATTTGGATGGTTCTGCCATCCTGAATTGTAAGTATTGGAGTATGGGGTCTGGTAAATGCTGCATTCATGTTCTCCTGAAATGGGGGCTGATACAATGGACACTCCTCAACAACATGGCTAAGGTCTTGACATTTGGTGCAACCTGGTCTAATCAAAGGCAATGGGTTGACCTGGTTGACCACAGAATTCCCTATTGACTCAAGCAACTCTATCCTCTTCATTAATTGTGTGATCTTGGTTTCTGAAGCTAGAGAGGATTCTTTGGAATGTGTACCAGTTCTGGAAGTGGTGGAAGTGGATTTGTCAGGACAAGACTCCCACTGAATGGTTTTCTCAGCTAGGGTTTCAAAGAGATCCCACCCCTGATGTTCATCTTTTTTCAGGAATTCCCCTTGGCACATGGATTCTAAAAGTGTTTTCGTTTGGTAATCTAATCCATCATAGATAATCTGGCATAGCCGCCATTTCTCTATGCCGTGATGGGGACATAGAGCTAAGAGGTCTTTGAAACGCTCAAGATATTTCCAGAAAGGTTCATTTTGTTCTTGCTTGAATTGCATTATGTTTTTTCTCATGAGGGCTGTTTTGTGGATAGAATAGAATTTCCTAAGAAAGACCTTAACAAAATCATCCCATGAAGATATGGAACTGACAGGAAGACTATAAAGCCATTTCTTAGCTAAATCCTTAAGTGCAAACGGTATGAACCGTAACCTAACAGCATCCTCAGAAAGTTGGGATATTCTCATCATTTGGCATACCTCTTCAAACTCACGAATAAAGAGGTACGCGTCCTCAGACTCTAGACCATGGAAGTGGGGAAGTGTACTAATGAATTGTGGTTTCAGCTCAAAGTTGTTTCCATTAGGCTCGGGGAGAAGAATGCATGAAGGAATGGAGGTGCGAATCGGATAAAATCGATCCTGAAGTGAGACGTTGTTGGTCATGATGAAGTGGTTGTGTATGTGCAAGTGTAGAATTAGGATCACAAAACCACTGTCGTATATACAATCACAAACAACGTGCACCGATCACACCAGCGAAAAAGAAAAATAACAAACAACAAAAGAAAAAATCAATCCAAGCTTGTCTAGGGTTTCTGGTCCTAGGTGACTCCTAAATAGACTGTCCACAGGAGGTTTAGTGTAGACCTTGACTATAAGCAAATCAGCCAGGGAAGGGTAAAGTCGTTGGGAGGTTTTCCGTCCGAAGACGTTCCTTAATTAAGTAACCAACAACCTTCGGGCTTTCGGCCCTCAACCCCTTTCCTAGACACTGATTTTACAGAAGTCAATTTCCAACACTTTTCCCCCTTAGGATAATCTCCTAAGTGAGTCCGGATGTCCCTAGGGCCAACGTTTATCAAATTTTATTTACAAGCTTAGGATTGTGAGTACGTGGGGAAAATGATTTCCGGGCTAAGGAAAGGGTAATGACCTCCCCCACCTTATGTTATTTACAGGAATTGCCCTTAGAATTAATTGTGCAAGTGTACGATATAGAAACAAACAAGGTTCACTCCAAGTAAGAAAAATCAAACAAAGAGTGAGTCTTAGTCTATATGCAATGAATCACGTACCTTGTCCCACGCACTCTTCAACAGTAAATTTAAAGTAATTGAAAGACACGTGCCTATAATGCAAGATGTCTAACAATTTTTTAGCAATTATCAACCAATTTCTTACTGTTGAATTAATTAACAGGAATACAGTGAAGTATACAGGAAATGAAGTATATAGGCAGCAGTATCTTGCAGAGCAGAAGCCCCTGCAAAAATTTTGTAAGTAGTGAACTCTAAAGTGCCGCGTTCCCACGGCAATTCTTGTGGATCCGCGGCACAATAGAGGGATCCTGGGCTCTGCTTTCTTGAGCAGAGGCCCAGGTCCACTTATATGTTTCTGCTGTAGATATTTTCCTGTTTTCTTCTCCTGTCACCTGCAACAGAGAAGAAGAATCGTTTAGTTTCTCACTTTTAAAAAATAATACCGTCGCTCTCCCCGGCAACGGCGCCAAAAATTGATTAGACGGAAAAAGTAGTGTGAAGTATAGCACGAGTATTATGTAAAAGAGAAAGGTTTAGAATCAACCTTGGTGCTTGTTTACTCCACAAATGTATGTAAGATGTTCAATGTACCCTTTCTTATCTCCGCTATAGCCTAGGGCTATACCGAGTCGGATCTCAGGGAGAGCTAGCGATAGAAGCTTTCACGATACTAGTGAGAAGAGGAAACGAGAATTCTTCTATGTTTCAAAAGAATAAAGAATCAAAAGAAAAACAAATCAAAGAATTGGTGGCTATGTTCATGGTGGAAATTGGGAGAAATCAAGATTGAGATGGATTTGAACTAACAACTAAAAAGAAAGTAAAATCAAGAAAACTTTGAATGAAAGAAATCCATGACTAGCTAACCTTAACTACCTTGCTAAACTAACTAAACTCCGTGATAGTGATGCGTGCCTCATGTTGATTCATCGGCATGTATTTGTCTTGCTTGTGGTCTAATTACTTTCCCACTTGGATGATGGGGATTCATTCTTGGACTTGTCTTGTAGCCTCCATAGATGGTCATCGGCCTACAAATGGACTTTCACTAATGGAATCAAAAGAGCTACACTCAAGTGATGCAAATGAAAAAAACATACAACATTCACTAATGGAAGTAGTGAAGTTATACATCAAATAGCATATTGGTGCTTCCATCTCCATGTTCCATCAAGGCACTAGTTCGAAGACTAGGCTCCAAGTGAGGCACACATGAATCATATGGAGAATTACAACTAGATCTTGCCAAGAAATGAAAAGAAACCCATCGGAGAAGAGAAAACCATACAAATTGCAAGATGAAGTAAGGCAATCACCCATGAGTTAGAAGTTAGCAAGGTAGTAGTTAGCTAGTTCATGGAGAAGGAATTAGCTACTACAAGCCATTACAAAAGAAAACAAAGCATGAATAAATTGCTAGAAATTAACAAAGCAAGTAAAGTGAAAGAAAACAAACTAGAATCAAGCTCAAGTAGAGGATGGAGAATGGATCAATCCTTGTTGCTTCAAGTGTCACTCTTGATTACACAAGCTCTCTCTCTCACAATCACTCTCTTTTACAATGAAATCTAGGGAGGAAGAAGATCATAGAGAGCTAAAAAACCCTAAACAAAAACTATCAAAATACAAAACTATGAACTAAACTCTCTCTCTTCTCTGATCAGTTTTTTTCTCGCAGGTGAAGATCCAATATTTATAGACCCTGAGAGAACTCTCCAGAAGGTGGACACGTGGCAGAAATCTGGGACTGAACGGCCCAGATTTTGCGGTGGATCCGCAAGGACACGCGGCACTTTTGTGGCCGTTTGATCCCAAATTTCTGTTACAAGTTTGTTACGAGGTTGTTAGCCACGTGGTCTATCTGGAATCTTCGTTTGTTGCGCGGATCTCTCTAGATCTGGATTTGAATTTGGCTTTATCCTTAATCTTGGATTAATCACTTAATTAGTGCTAATTAAGTGATTATTTGGATATCTCTCCATTAGAATGGGTACCTGCAAATATGTAGAGAAGAGGAGTAAAAATCACATATTTATTTGTAATATGCATGGGAGTTGTGATGTAAAATATGCAATATTGGATACTAATCAAAAATCAGTGTCTAGGAAGGGGTTGAGGGCCGAAAGCCCGAAGGTTGCTGGTTACTTAATTAAGGAACGTCTCCGGACGGAAAACCTCCCACCAACCTTACCCTTCCCTGGCTGATTTGCTTATAGTCAGATTCTACACCAAACCTCCTGTGGACAGTCTATTTAGGAGTCATCTAGGACCAGAAACTCTAGACAAGCTTGGATTGATTTTTTCTTTTGTTGTTTGTTATTTTTCTTTTTCGCTGGTGTGATCGGTGCACGTTGTTTGTGATTGTATATACGAGAGTGGTTCTGTGATCATCATTCTTTCTACACTTGCACTTACACAACCACTTGACACCATGACCAACAACGTCTCACTTCAGGATCGATTTTATCCGATTCGCACCTCCATTCCTTCATGCATTCTTCTCCCCGAGCCTAATGGAAACAATTTTGAGCTGAAACCACAATTCATTAGTACACTTCCCCATTTCCATGGTCTAGAGTCTGAGGATGCGTACCTCTTTATTCGTGAGTTTGAAGAGGTATGCCAAATGATGAGAATTTCCCAACTGTCTGAGGATGCTGTTAGATTACGGTTCATACCGTTTGCACTTAAGGATTTAGCTAAGAAATGGCTTTATAATCTTCCAGTCAGTTCCATATCTTTATGGGAGGATTTTGTTAAAGTCTTTCTTAAGAAATTTTATCCTATCCACAAAACAGCCCTCATGAGAAAGAACATAATGCAATTCAAGCAGGAAACAAATGAACCTTTCTGGAAGTATCTTGAGCGTTTCAAAGACCTTCTTGCCCTGTGTCCCCATCACGGCATAGAGAAATGGCGTCTATGCCAGATTATCTATGATGGATTAGATTACCAAACGAAAACACTTTTAGAATCCATGTGCCAAGGGGAATTCTTGAAAAAAGATGAACATCAGGGGTGGGATCTCTTTGAAACCCTAGCTGAGAAAACCATTCAGTGGGAGTCATGCCCTGATAGACCGACTCCCACCACTTCCAGAACTGGTACACACTCCAAAGAATCCTCTCTAGCTGCAGAAACTAAGATCACACAATTAATGAAGAGGATAGAGTTGCTTGAGTCAAAAGGGAATTCTGTGGTCAACCAGGTCAACCCATTGCCTTTGATTAGACCAGGTTGCACCAACTGTCATGACCTTAGCCATGTTGTTGAGGAGTGTCCATTATATCAGCCACAATCATTTCAGGAGAAAATGAATGCAGCGTTTACCAGACCCATAATCATACATACTCCAACACTTACAATTCAGGATGGCAGAACCATCCAAATTTTCCATGGAGTCAGTCTGGTCCTGAGCATCATATGCTACCACTTCCATATCCATACAATGCTCAGTTTCATCCATCCAGTTTCGATCAGAATTCACTGTATGTTCATCCATCTCAAAGTCCACCACAGTCATATCAGTCTTATCAGAATCTTCTACCATTCTACCAATCACAGTTCCAATCTCCATATCCTCAACATCCACCCCAAAATAATTCCGAAATATCTGAGTTGAAACAAATGATAGAAACCTTAAAAAAAACCAGCAGCAGGAGTTGAATGAAATGAAGGTCCAAATTGGGCAATTGGCTGAGAATCAAAGAAATTTGTTCCCAAATCAGCCATTGCTAAATCCCAAAGTTGAAGATTCAGGACCTAGTCACTGTCATGCCATTCATACCCTGAGATCTGGTAAACAAGTTGACAATAAGGTTTCTAGTTCACAATCTCATCCAGTACCAAAGCCAACACCTCATGTCCCAATACCACCAACTTTTGACAAACCATCCTCTAGTTCAGAGCCATCCACTTCCAAGGCAAAGGGTGAAGAAAAGGTAGATGAGCATACATACAAGCCTATTGCTCCATATCCAAATAGGCTGAGAAATAACAAGTCAAATGCTCACATGGAGAAGATAAAAGAAACATTCAATAAGGTCCAAATCAATGTCCCTCTTCTTGATGCCATTCAACAAGTGCCATCATATGCCAAATTTTTGAAGGAAATGTGCACCAAGAAGAGGAAGACCCAAGTCCCTAAAAAAGTCTTCCTTGCATCATCCATTAATGAGTTGCTCACTGGTCCAATTCCTGTTAAATACAAAGACCCAGGGAGCCCCACCATTTCATGCATCATAGGACAGACTACAATAAATAGGGCACTTCTTGATTTGGGGGCCAGCATTAATCTCCTACCTTTCTCTGTGTACCAACAATTGGGGTTAGGTGATCTCCTCCCGACCCAAATGACCATCCAATTGGCTGATCGCTCTGTTACTAAACCCAAGGGGGTAATTCAAGATGTCCTGGTCAAAGTTGGAGAATTCTTTTATCCTGTTGACTTTGTTGTCCTTGAAACGAAACCAGTGTCTAATTCCAATCAAAGGGCACAAATTCCTGTCATTCTGGGACGACCATTCCTGGCTACTGCAAATGCAATCATTAATTGCCGGAATGGATCAATGAGGTTGACTTTTGGTAATATGACACATGAACACAATGTCTTCCACACACAGCCTCACAAAACAAAAGATCAAACATTTGAGGTTAGCTTCATTAATAACAATTGTGAGGAGGAAACTGAAGATCCAAAGATGAGTCACAATCTTGTGATTCTCTTATCCGAGTACCCTTTCAAACGGGGAAAGTTGATTTGGATATTTTCACTTTCAATAAGCCAACTAAGAGTGTATTAGAACCTCCAATTGATATATCTTTTGAAGACTTGTTTGCTGATGAGATCATGTGTTTAGATGAGTCAACTCGGGGTAAGTTAGCTAATTGTCCACTTCCGGATGTTGATTTGAGTTTTGAAGAATTATATGGAGAAGAGTTAAAATTTCTTAAAATTGGAAGTGATGAGATTCTGAGTGAGAGTGGTGATAAGGACTTTGTTTGTGAACGATGTGGTGGAATGGGTATGAATGAAAATAACAACCAATTGAAACTGGAAACACCTAGGGTTAGAATAATTTAGACCGTTTCCCAATGGAGCTCAAGAAAGAGAACACATTGGAACGATGGGAAACGGGCCAGAGGGAAGCGACCAAAAGCCCAGGTGAGAGTTACACTTGTATATTCCTTGTAAATAATTCCTTCCCCTTCCATTTTGTTTCATGCATACATATATCATAATGCATTGAGGACAATGCATGAAATAAGTGTGGGGGAGGGTTTACTAACATAGAGTTTTTAGACTTTCTTTCTTTTACATTTCCTTTCTTTCTTTTACATTTCTTTAGAAATAATAAAAATAAAAAATAAAAAATAAAAACTTTTTGAAAAAAAGAGACAAAGTTTTGATCTATTTTTAAGAAAATTAAGATGTATCTTAGAGATTAAGAAAGCCTTAATTATGATATCTTAAACATAGTTGAAATAATAGATCTTGTTTGAAATTATAGGATAAGTAAGTAAAATTGGTGAGATATTTTTATCTTGAATTTTTACCTTAGATAAATATGCACTTTACACTTACACATTTCTTGGGATGGAGACAAAGACCAAAATGCCATATAAATAAAAAAAAAAAAGAAAAAATATATATATATATAAATAAAAGATCACTTATTAAGCTGGATAACTATGCCTCAAGAAGCATGGTTACTCACGCCTAACGGTGATCTCACTTATTAAGCTGGATAATTATGCCTCAAGAAGCATGATTATTCACGCCTAACGGTGATAATAAATAATCCCCTTTAGTTTCGTGGCCTTTTCTACTCGAGACCTTAAACCCGAGGGATGTTTTCTCATCTGGTGCCCTAAGACCGTCTGGTTTGGGAGTCATCGGTTAAAGGCTCGTTACAAGGGTAGACTAGAAAGCCTAAACTAAGGGAAGAAAAAAGCATAAAAAAAGTATATATAAATAAATAAATGGCTTTATGGTTGGAGTTGAAATCCCAGAAATCTTCACTTACACGGTGTGCATACTATCTAGGTTTTATGAAGGATAAAAATATTCAATCCAATTTTGAATTCTTACCTTAATTAAAAACAAGATCTTGCATGGATACTAAGTTTAAGGAAGAATAATTATAGGTGGACTTATGACCTAGGATCACTTATATTTTTGCAAAAATAGTTTAAAAACTTGTCTCTTATTCAAAATGCGTTTTCAAAACACTAACATTTGTTTTCTTTCTTTAAGGATTTTGTGGGTGTAATCCGCTGAAAACCCTCAGGAGACAACACTCCTCCTCTAGGGTAACCTAGAGGTTTAACGGCTTGTTGCACACGCTCAGTGCAATCGCGTCACCTGTGAAAGTGGTGTAATAAACTGGTAGTTTAGATTTTTCTTTTCTTTTTCTTAGTTTTGCTCGGGACGAGCAAAAGAATAAGTGTGGGGGTGTGATTAGTATCCAATATTGCATATTTTACATCATAACTCCCATGCATATTACAAATAAATATGTGATTTTTACTCCTCTTCTCTACATATTTGCAGGTACACACTTAAAGGAGAGATATCCAAATAATCACTTAATTAACCATAATTAAGTGATTAATCAAGATTAAAGATAAAGCCAAATTCAAATCCAGATCCAGAAAGATCCGCCCAACAAACGAAGATTCTAGATATACCACGTGGCCAAACTAACTCTCAACAACCTTCAACAGAAAGATCTGGCTCAACGGCCAGGATCTTGCCGCGGGGCGCGACTTGGGCGCGGCAGATCTAGGCCGTTGAGATCCCAGATTTTGTGGCAACAAACTTGATCTCGAAGATTCTCTCTTGGGCCTATAAATACCTCACTTGGACCTGCGTACAAAAACTGATCAGAGAAGAGAGAGAGATTAGTTCAAAGCTTTGTATTTTGTTAGTTTTGTTTAGGGTTTGTAGCTCTCTATGATCTTCTTCTCCCTAGATTTCATTGCAAGAGAGAGTTGTAAGAGAGAGAGAGCTTGTATCATCAAGGAGTGACAACTTGGAGCTATACAAGGATTGATCCATTCTCTACTTCTCTACTTGAGCTTGATTCTAGTTTGATTTCTTTCCTTACTTGCTTTGTTTACTTTCTTGCAATTTAATTCATGTTTAGCTTTTCTTTTGTAATGGTGTGTAGCTAATTCTTTCTCCATGTACTAGCTAACCACTACCTTGCTAACTTCTAACTCATGGGTGATTGCTTTACTTCATCTTGCAATTTGTATGGTTTTCTCTTCTCCGATGGGTTTCTTTTCATTTCTTGGCAAGTATCTTGTTGTAATTCTCCATATGATTTATGTGTGCCTCACTTGGAGCCTAGTCTTTGAACTAGTGCCTTGATGGAACATGGAGATGGATCACCAATATGCTATTTGTTGTACAACTTCATTATGTCGATTCTTGAATGTTGTATGCCTATTCATTAGCATCCCTTGAGTGTAGCTCTTTTGTTTCCATTATTGAAAGTCTAATTTGTAGGCCGATGACCATCTATGGAGGCTACAAGACAAGTCCAAGAATGAATCCCCATCATCCAAGTGAGAAAGTAATTAGACCAACAAGCAAGACATATCCATGCCAATGAATCAACATGAGGCATGCATCACTATCAAGGAGTTTAGTATGTTTTGGCAAGGTAGTTAAGGTTAGCTAGTCATGGTTTTCTTTCATTCAAGTTTTCTAAAGTTTTCTTTTCTTTTAGTGTGAATACAACAAACCTCTTCTTGATTTCTTTTCACTTACCACCATGAATATATCCATACACTCTTTAATTCCTTTCTTTGTGTTTTATTCATTCTTTTAAGCAAGAGAAGAATTCTCGTTTTCCTTTTCTCACTCATATCGTAACGCTTCTACGCTAGCTCTCCTTGTGGTTCGACTCGGTATAGCTTTATGCTATAGCGGAAGATTGGAACAAGGTATATCAATTACATATTTGAAATGAACAAGAACCAAAGGTGAACTCTAAACATTGAACCATATCTTTTATACCTAGTTCTTGTGCAATAACTTCACATACCTTGTTTTTACCAATCAGTTTAAAGGAAGACTTGGTTTGTTTCCCAAGTTGGCACGCACTACAAATGCGGTCTTTCTCAAAATTCAAGCAAGGTATACCCTTCACCAATTCCTTTGAATTAATCCTAGAAATATGGTCAAAGGATGCATGTCCTAATCTTCTATGCCAAAGCCAAGAATTTTCATCAAAAGCATTTAAGCATTTAATAGAACAATCTAAATTAAGCATGTCAATAATATAAACATTATTATCACGAAAACCGGTGAGAATACAAATATCGGATTTAACATCAAAAATCTTGCAAGAAGTATCATCAAAAACAACTTTAAGTCCACGATCACAAAGTTGACTAATGCTAAGCAAATTATGTTTTAAACCATCTACTAAAACAACATTCTCAATAATAGGAGATGCACCAATTTGAATGTTACCTATACCGATGATAGTTCCTTTGGAGTCATCCCCGAAGGTGACGGTGCCACCTTCCATGTACCTTGATAGGGTTGTGAAGTTGTTGATGTCCCATGTCATGTGTCTTGAACAACCACTATCAAGGTACCACCGCTCCCTACGTCTTGGAGCTTTGGTGTGTACCTACATCAAACAATTTAAGACTTAATTTTGGTACCCACATTTTCTTGGGTCCTCTAGGGTTAGTGTCATGAACCGAAACAAGATTATTTGTTCTATTTAGTTGATCATAGCAAAACTTAGCTAAATGTCCATTTTTACCACAATATGTGCATCTATACACTCTACCATATTTAAAAGCATAATGAGTGTGTGATTTGTGAGCATGGGCATTGTGAGCATGAACATGAGACGTGTTAGGTGTAGTGTGAGCATGAGGAATCTTAGCATGAGATGTGTGCCTTTTAGAAAATTTTTCTTCAAGTTTCTTAGTATTAAAGGCACAATCTTTTAAAACTTTTTCAAAATTATTCATTTTGCATTTAAATGAAGAAATTTCTTTTTCATCAATAATAGGGGATTTAGCCTTACAAGAACTCTTGTAGGCACAAAATTCTTTTTGCATGGAAATGAAATTTGAGGAAATATCATCTTTTTCTTTAGAAACAATGGCGAGTTGATTCTTAAGAAAAGCAACTTCTTTTTGTAATTTTAAGCATTCAAGTTTCTTGTTATCATAAGTTTCAGAAAGTTCTACAAAAGCATGCACTAGAACTTCCTTACTCACATCATCATCTTCATCATCAAGGGATTGAGGAGTTACCTTGGGTGTGTTTGCCATGAAACACATATTAGCTTGATCCACCTCCTCTTCGGACTCGCTTTCCGAATCCCATGTTGCTTTGTAGGCTTTCTTCTCCTCCGGCTTCTTTGGCTTGAAGGAGGAAGTCATTTTCTTCTTGAACTCCGGACAATCCGCCATGATATGTCCGGTTTTGCGGCAATTGTAGCATATGATCTTCCGCTCCTCTTTGCCTTCGAATTTTTTCCGGAAGTTGAACTTGTTCTTTCGGTACAACCTCTTGACATTCCGCACAAGTAGAGTTAGCTCCTCATCTTCTTCTTCGTCATCTTCATCGTCATCATTGGTGGATGAAGTCTTGAAGGCTATGGATTTCTTCTTTGAAGTAGTGACCTCTTCTCTTGCCTTCTTCTCCATCTCATGGGTCTTTAGGTTCCCAATGAGACTAATGAGGTCCATCTCGTCCTTGTCGTTCAACTCCTTCAAGGTGGTGGCCTTGATCTCCCATGATGAAGGAAGAGCCCGAATAACTTTCCGCACCTTTTGATCGTTGGAGATGTCATCACCTAAGGAAGAAAGACCATTAGTGATTTTAGTAAACCTTGTAGCCATACTATCAATAGACTCATCATCAAGCATTTTAAATGACTCATATTGGGACCTCAAGAGATCTATCTTTGCTCTCTTGACTTGTGAAGTCCCCTCGTGTGTGACCAATAAGTGTTGCCAAATCTCATAGGCGGATTGGCAATGAATTACCCGTGTAAGGTCATCCTCATTCAAGGCGGTTAATAGGGAGTTTTGGGCCTTGGAGTTAGCCTCATATAATTTAAAGTCAAGGTCGGTCCAAGTGCTCTCATCACCATCGGGTGCTTCATAGGGTTTGGTCAAGGACTTGGCTACTAAGCTACCCAAAGATTGCAAAAATATAGTCATCCTAACCTTCCAAATTGGGAAATTGAGGCCATCAAATTTAGGTGGGGATTTTATGTTGTCGGCCATGTTTACTAGTGATGAATGAATGAATGAAAATATTGATTAGCAATATTTTAAGGATCTCTCTATGGATGTTAAGCCAAACCTAGAGTCCAAGCTCTGATACCAATTGAAAAGTCACCTAGAGGGGGGGTGAATAGGTGACAATGCTAATCAAAGGGCAAATAAAAATTTAAAGCTACAACAATTACAAACAAGAATCACAAGATGAATGCAAGCAAGTAAGTATGACAATGAATATGATGAGCAAGTAATAAGTGCAATCAAAGTAGAGTAAGAATTGCAAGAATGTAAACCAATTGCAAACACAAGGATATGTTATCGAGGTTCGAGCACCCAGCTCTACTCCCCGCCTTCCCCAGAAGGATTCCGACCACTTTCACTATCACAAAGATCTCAAATACAATGGAGTACCCAACTCCTACAATCTCAAGAACAAGTAATTTCCTTGGTAGTCAAAAGACCACAAACTCTCTCTTTCAAATATCTCTTCCCTTACAAAGGTCCTTAGAGAATATTGAGTAGGAATGAAGCTCTTGTTGTAAGTGAAGAAAGAAAATTAAATCAGAGAGTATTTGAAAACCCTTCAGAAAATCAGTGAGAAATTCAGCACAAAAACCAAGAAACAAGTCTCTTTTGAAAGCCTTAAACTTTTGAATTTTCTAGGAAAAATTGTTGTAACAAATCTCTCCCCAAACACCCCTATTTATAGGAGAGGGCTAGGGTTTAGGGATAAAACATAATTACTGAAGTTTAGGAGGTAATTAGATCAAAATATATCCTTAAACGAGTTTTTAAACACAAAAGACAAAAATAAACAGCTCACTAAAAATCTGCCCGTTACTGTTCAACGGACACATCGGTCGACTGGGCCGGTCGACCGGTAGATCAAAAATTTGACCGTTATAGGCCAGCGGTCGACCGACCCGGTCGACTGAAAAAACCTGTGAGCAAAAACAAATATCTCGGTGGACCGCCCCGGTCGACTGGCAGACATGCACACTGATACGTGCCTCTGCCAGAACTGCGGTCGACTGGTCCGGTCGACCGGACCAGACTGACACAGACTCGGTCGACTGTCCCGATCGACCGGATCAGGTCAAAAATCAATTTTAAGAAAGAAAACAAAGAGTATTTTGATTTTAACAAAATACTTTTGAACAGGGAATAGTATAAAATATAAAGATGTATCTGTAGGCAAAAACTTGTATGCAAAATATTTTTGTATAATTTATAAGAAATTATTTTGGAACGAGCATGTGCGCAAAAACGTGTGTGATAGAGCTTCAAACCTATCCACTATTCTTTAACATACTATAAACTGAAAAACAAATTACATGAAGACTTCTTGAGCTATCTTCAAGTCTTTGAGCCATCCAATGCCTTGCTAGTGCCTTCTCTTCTATGATCCTTCCTTGATGTGCAATTTGCCTTCCTTGCTTGGTGGAACTTAGAAGTTCTTGCAATAGCTAAGCAAATGGTCTCTAAACATGGTACAAAACCTGAAACTCATCTTAACAAACTTATTAGTACCAAATAGCTCTAATTTGGTTTGTCATCATCAAAACACAAAACAATTGGAGAGTGTAACCTCTTGGGCCAACACTTCTTACTCGTTTTAGAAGAGTCAAGAGATTGTGGCAATCAACTGCCAAATTTGATCTTTGATTTGATCTTAATTGGATTTGATCTGATTGGATCCGATCTCATCCGGAGATTTGATTGGTCAAAGGTTGGCCATAGCAGACCAATAGCGGAGCTGTCTGTATTGAGCTCGTAGCGGAGCTAGAGATGGTTTCTAGCGAAGTCCGAAAGAAACCCTTTGGCGGAGCTGGAAGTCCTCTGTGGCGAAGTTTGCGAGTCAGCTTCTTGGCGAGGCTTTGAATGGCTTCAAGGCGAAGTCGAGTGATATTAGCCTCTCAGGCGAGGCTATCCCTTTGGGCTCATGTAATGCTAAGTGTTAGCACCTTAGACCTGCTGAGGTCTGTTTAGAAACAATCCGGGTTCACTGTCTGCTTGCTGGATCAGTGGGGTCCAAGTTGCTTCCTTGTCCCTCGGAGATGGGTGAAAACTGGTCTTCAGCTCATCTGTCACTTGTCTTTTGTAAATGTCAACAAGTTTAGACTTTGTTCGGACCAATGAGAATCTTGTCTTTTTTAAGTGTCAACAAGACCCCCTTCAAAGTTTTCAGAAGTCTGCAATGGCTCAGACTTTGAAATACTTTGAACTGCTTTGATAGGTAGTGAATGAACGTCGCCATGATGGTTGAGTTCAGCTTCGCTTTGAATCCTGCTTTGGGATATTTGCCGAAGAATTGCACAGGTTTGTGCCTCTGAATAGCTTCGCGCGCGGGTAGCCCCGCGTCTGGGCTTCCGAAGATATGTTCGTTTGGGAGTGCATGTCGCTTTCCCGAGATCAACCGCCGTGGGTCGATTTTCAAGGAAGATTTTCTCCTTCTCTTGCGCTGACCGGGGAAGATATTCTTCGATTTGCACGTTTCCAAGGGAGGATATTCCCTTTCTTCAAGGCGCCATAAGTGCCTTTTATGAGGGAGACGTTTCTCCCTTTGCACGGTTCCAAGGGAAGCCGTCCCTGTTCTCAAGGCGCAGTAAATGCCTTAAATGCGCTCGTGCTTCCACACTTGAGGCGGCAGCGCTCAGGCCATGGGGCCTATAAATAGGACACTTGAGGTCCTCTGAAGAGAAGCGATCTGCTCTTCTTCTTCTCTTCTCTTGGTTGAGAGAGATACTCAGATCTCTGAATTAGTGGGAATGCCCACTCTGGTTATTATCCAGCCAAGGACTGGTAAGTCTTGATCGTTCAACAACTTCACCGATTTTAGGGAATTTATCTCCCTTGATTCATCTTTAACGGCTGCTTCAGGGATTAGCTTCCCTTGTTCTCTATTTAACTGATCTACAGGGCGTGTTTGGATGTAAGGAATCCGAGTGAAGTGAGGAAGTGGGGAAGTAAAATTGCTCATTTCCCTATCTATCCAAACACCGGAAAAGGAAAATAAGAAAACCCCCTTTTCCCTTTTTCATCTCTCTTTTACACAACCATTTTCTCACTTCCAGAGTGCTACAATTAATTTTGTGGTCATGTAAATCTCATTTATAATAAGTTATAGCATAAAATAGTTAATTTTTTGGTCATGTAAATCTCACTTGCATTCTAATTACAATCTATTTTTTATTTTTCTTAATTAATTTTTATTTTAATATTATTTTGTGGTCAACTTTGTGGTCAACTTTTCCATTTTCACTTTTCATTACCATCCAAACACCGGAAACGACAAAACATTTTCCAAACCACACTTCCCACAACAACCATCCAAACATCAGAAAACTTACTACTCATTTCCCTTTTTCCTAAAGGAAATAAATCTTACTTCCTACTTCCTCACTTCACACCAATTCCTTAAATCCAAACAGACCCACAGAGAAGGATTTTGGCATAGCTTCCCAGTGAAGCTATCATTCTGACTTGATCAGAAAAAGATCACTGCATGTTAAGTCCGCTGCACAGGCAGAACTTGGGACTTGGTATCTTCAAGGTTGAGCCAGTTCTTGCCATATAGGTGAAGCTAAGACTGTGTCCCATAGGATCAGTCTGGCTTAACCATATAGGCGAGGCTAGGACTTGGCGTTTGCTGAGCCAGCTCATCAGTGCCGTGTAAGTGAGGCTTATCCTCTGCTTTTTTTTTTAGATCGCTTCGACCCAAAAGATTTGGCTTAGTTCTTTTGTAGCCTCTCCTGTGCTTAGTTGCTAATCTGTTCTGATTTGCCTTGCAGTGGGCTATGTTCGCCAATCTTGTGACTTGATGGAAGGAACCATAAAATTGCATTATGCTTCCCTAGTTGAAGCTTTACTTTTAAGCAGGAGGAACAACTTGGGGCAGCGGGTGCGTGTCCCAGAGGCTATTGGCAGCCTCTTATACGAGATGATTCATTCTGAGGTGAGACTGGTAGCCGCTTATCCGGAGATGATCCACTTCGGGGTAGTGGGCGTCACCTGTGAGATCACTGGCATCATTGCCAACTTTCAACTTTGGTGGCCTTTGTTGGGGACGATCCACTTCAGGAGAGCAGGCATCACACCTGTCGGACCACTGACATCACTGCCAATTCCCATTATAGGTGGTCTGACGTGTTGGCGGCGATAAGTTTTATTGCCAGGCTTCAATAAAGATGACCTCGCTTTCTAGTGGCAAAATCTGCCATTTTTGTGGAGAATTATGGCCGTGTCTCCGTGACACAACTGGTTACAGCCTTGTGCAGGAGGAAGGCCTTTCGTGTCCAACCGGTCTGACTTAGAAGCAGATAAAACCGCTTGTATGCCTTTTGCGCAAATGACCCTGTCGAGCCACTGAATGTGTTGTATGAAACACAACTTTGATGTAATATCAATGTACCCTTTCTTTTAAATCAACGAAAGTTCATCTTCTGATCCTCTGATTTTTGCTTACTTTCATTGAAAGTTTGGCCATAGCGGGGCTAAACTGTATGCGGAGTTAAGGGCATAGTCCCTTCTTTGAATGAACTTCGCGAAACTGATATGTCCGCGAACAGCGCCTTTTTAAGGGGCTAAGATAAGCCTTTCGGCGAAGTCCCTGAAGGATTGCGCGAAGTCCGCATTTTAAGCCAGGGCAAAGTTAACCCTTAGTGGGATCGAAGCAGCGCTTCTCGGGAAGGCGCTTCGGGTGGCGTTTCGAATTAATTCGAAACGGCGGCGTACGCCCTTTTCGAGGCCTCGTTTCAGGCGCTGATTGGCCTATAAAAGCCTGATCGGGCTGAACAGGAAAAGATCTCCTTTTTCAGAGAAATTTCTTGACTTTCCCTCTCCCTCTTCCTTCTTCATTCAGAGAACTTTGAGAACTCTTGCAGCTCTTCAATGGCGCCCAAAAGACGAGCTGGGAAAGAAGTGGCGACTTCTGCAATGGAGGGTCCTCCTCCTTCGGTCATCGAGCGACCAATCGCCGGTAAGAGACTTTCTCTCCTAATTAGAGACTGCGGTCTCTTTCTTTTAAAGCCGGTATTTGGCTTATCAGGACGATCGAATATGATCTGTCCTCGTTAGGGAACTCGTCTCCCTGAATTTCCCTATCTTCTTTGTACAAGGACTTAAGAACTGAACAGTTCTTCTTTGGGCTTCCGTATGAAGCCATTACTTGGGCTGTCTTCGTCTTGTTTGAGGAACAGGACTCGGGTCTGTCTCTTCAGTCATGGCCACGAAGGATGACTCTTGACCATAATGCCCTCTTGATGACGTCAGCCCTTAAGGCTGTACCACTTCCTGCTTAAGCGAAGTTGGTATTTAGACGTTTTCTGCAAAATGCAGATTTGTCTGCGGGATCAAGCTTTGTCGAGGCTGTCGCTTTACTGGCCTTGCTCACGGGGCGAGGCTATGCCTTAGCGAATCTTATATCTCCATGTCCGCTTGACTGTTGAACTAATCATAGTTCTTTTCCTTTTTCTCTCTTTGCAGTGCCCTACACCCCTAGTCCCTTGAATAGTCTGTTTGGGATGACCAGCCGAGCGGATGGCAGCATCAGCCTTCAATTCTATGGCCAGGCTTCTCTCTTTAGTGAGCGGAGTTCCATCGTCCGGGACACGCTTATCCATGGTGGTGACCCGCTCACCACGAGGAGTATTCTAACCACCGCTCCTCTCGAAGACATCGACCGTCGGACTTATAAAAAGCCCAATTTCATGTTTGAAGATGCCGCGTCCGATCCTGATCGCCAATTGCAGGCAGGCGAGGAATAGTGGATCTTCGAGTTGGATGGCGAGAAGTTTTATCTTCCGTCTAACAAGCGGTACTTTCCTTTGTCTTCTTTTGAGTGTGTAACTCAGGCTCGGAAGATGGCATGGGGCGTGAGCCGAAGTGTCGAGTCCGTCCACGTCGGGAGATTGAAATCTCAGTCTCCTAGTTTTTCAAGGGCGGGCCCTCCTCACAACATAATAGGCCTATATCCTGGAAACGTGTCGCGGGAGCTTCCGGTAGGAGAGAATCTGGCTGTGGCGCAGACCTTTGGCACCCAATTCTGCGCAGTTGACGGGAATTATCCCGCCACTGACTTCAGGACTCCTGGTTGGGTTCATCCCCCAAAGACATGGTGGGTGGATTTGACCAACTATATCCTCGCTCACTTCGAGGAGGACTTGGAGAGGTTGAACCTCTATGAGGCCGTAAGGGCGACATGCTACGGCATTGATATGAAGGTGGCGTGCTTCTACGCCATCCTTGAGTTGTATTTCCTAGCTTCGGGGACTTTCTTCACCCCAGTTGGCGAGTTGGGCATGACTTTGCCTGAGATGAGGGAAATCTCTGCCCTGCCTTTCGGGTCTCTCCCGTATGAAGAGTACTTTCCATGCGAGACGGAGTTGGCTCTGCTGGAGAAGCAGGAGCCTGCTTTATTTGAGACTTATCGGGAGTTAATGTGCCATTTGCACATCTGTTCTAGAATCCATGGTGGCAGCAAGGGTAGCTCGAAGAGCTTGAAGAACTGGGGGAGTTACCTATTCCCAGATATGAAGAATGCTCCTGAGGCAGCTCATTGTGGAGTTGCAGATGGCGACATTTTTGAACGGATGGAGGTATGCCTCCAAAGGGATATTGTCATGACAGAAGACGATGGTCCCTATAAGAAGGGTGATGTCCTTCGGAGCTTTCACCATCAGGCTCGTCAGCCGATGTCCCGGAAGGCACTGTTGGCCGGTTTCTTAACCGTCTGGTTGAAGAAATGCGTAGTGCCATCCTCCTCGGGTGACATCGTCTACCCGAATGTTTTGCTGCCTGCCGTTCGCTGGTCCATGGCCACCGTCTGGGTCTCCTTCCGGCCATGGTGTGTTGTATTCAAAGAGGCCTTCGCGCATTAACGGAGGCTTTCTGCAGGCCACCGGCGACGAGGCGTGGGAAGAGTGTCATCCTGCCTTGTGATGGACCCAATCCTAGGGTGGGTCTGCCATACACTTACTTAATGGCGTGGTTTGCCTTGCACTGCCCTTCTTTGATTGAAGCGGAGAGGACCCTCCGCAAGGTGTTCGAATGGCTCTTCTCCGCCGATTCGAAGGATGTTCCTGGCTGAAGACCTACGTGGCCGAGGCCCGCAAGTTAGTGCGTCGTCATGACGCTTACAACCTATTCCGCTGTTTTCCTCGCATTCGGGACGCAGGATACGACGAGGAATTCCGAGATGCTGAGTCAGGACGGTCTCCCATGAGTCGTGGGGTTTTTGAGTGGCTGGTCAGCATCCGGCCCTCACATTTATTGTATAGAAGCGGGGATGTCTGCTATTTAGAACCTTACATCCCAAGCCGGTTTGCTCGACAATTTGGGTACGACCAGCTGTATGTGGGCAACCCCAATCTCGATTTAGCCTTCATGGGGAGTCTCATCGATGAGGCCCGTGCCTGGCAATTCTTTACTGCGGGCGGCACTGGGGCGTGGCTGCGCACGCCATTGAAGGATCCCAACCTTCTGACGACCTGTGCTTTTGCCAGTGGTATGCGGCTTCCAACTCCACACCTCCTGGGTTCAATGCCAACCGTTCGGGTGTGAAGTTAATCTCTCATCGACTGAAGCGGAGGCTTCTAAGAGAAAGGAAGGCAAACGGGTTCGTGTCCCTGGTTTGGAGGAGTTCATCGCTGTAGATGATAGCGAGGCTTCTGATGCAGGGAGTCCTCGCTTTGAGGCGGGGACGGGAGCTGATACTCATGCGGCTGGCTCTGGTGTGGTGGGGACATCTTCCCCACGATGTGCGGGAAAAGTGGAAGAAGAGGATTCTGACGTCCACTTCAAGAGGAAGCATGGGAGTGAATCCCGCAGGAGGTCGTTGGCGAAGAAGCCCCGTCGCCAGGCTCCTACAATTGTGGCGGAGGACCGTCCCTCAGCAGTGATTCCTCTTGTTGCCCCATTAGCGGCTGAACCGTCGGTCGCTGAACCGACTAGCGGTGAATTTGCTCCGGGTCTGGGTAAGATTAACCCTATCCATATAGTACGCCTTTGGTGTATCCCAAATAACTCATTATTTGCTTCTTGTTGCAGGAGCTGAGGCGGTTGGGGAGTAAGGGGAACATTATGATCCCCTATTCGCTTATGGGACTGCTGTTGGTTCCTTTACTCACGCGGAGGAGTCCGGAGGTGATGCAGCCGACATTGGTCCCTCGGGCGCTGGGACTTCTAAAGGAAGTCCTGAGGCATCGAGCTCTATTGGGTGGTCCACAGAATACTCGGCAAGCGAAAGCGAGCCGGCTGTTCGTGCTGATTCTGGCAAAAGTTTTCCGATGGAGCCCCTGGAGACTGGTGCGGCTGACGAGATGTTCGAGGCAACATCATCCTTTGGTATTGTCCTAACCTCTTGGCTTCTTTTGTATGTAGTGTCCCGACTAACCGTAGTCTTGTTACAGGTGTTCGACCTCAAGGTGCATCAGCTTTAAGAGAGCCGGAAGATCCCCCCGAAGGGCCAAGGGGTGATACGAGCGCTTCGACCGCGGCGGATGCTGCTATGTTGGACGCGCTGTATGGCGACCTGCCTTCTTATCGGCCCAAATCAGCCGAAAGGCCAGAAGTTGCGGAGGCGGCAGTCCCGGAGGTGTCCTCACTCCTAACTGTATCAACGAGTGGGGTGCCGACGATTTTGCCAAGTACGGAGTTGAGGGTGATCACAAGCCCTACTTCTCCAACCCTGGTGGTCGAGTCTGCTGCTCAGGACGTGGTTGCTAGTCCTTCTTCCGCGGTGGCTGGCGTTCTGGTCTCGATGAGGACTTCGCCGAGATCGCCCTCGGCTTGTCCGGCTGCTGTCAGTGCTCCGCTGCTTCTTCTGCGACGGCGTCGACCAGGCTGGTGGACTATTCCGAGGTTGCCTCTTTACCGGAAGTGGCTGAGGTCGAGAACGATTACATCGGTGACCTGGTCGATAACTTTTATAAAGGCTTAGGGCGAACTATCGACCTGGTTCTGAAGGGCTCGACTATGCCATTCTCAAGGTTAAAGGGGGTCCTCTCCCGTGACATTGAGAGTATTCGGGACTTTGAGGGGTATCACCAGGCCACTGCTTTGGAGCTCCTGGTGGATGAATTTGAGAAGGATGCGGAGGAATGGCGCCGCCTCCACCGTTCAGACGCGGAGTCTTTAGTTGATGACCAGCTCGCGCTTCTCATTGCTCAAAAGCACGAGACCCGGCTTGCCGCTCAAGAGGCTGCTAAGGCTATCTCTTCTTACTTGAAATCCTTGGAGACAAGGCAAGCGGAGGTTGGAAGTGCAATTGACGCCTCCACTAGTGCTCTTCTCGGCGCTGAGGATAAGATTGCGAAGGCTGAGGAGATGATCAGGAAAGCAAATCTCCTCTTATCCAAGGCCATACCGGTGCGTCTTGAGGAAACTGCACGGCTTGAACAACTCAAAGCTCAGAGTGAAGAGCTTGCGCGGCAGGAGTTGTCACAGAAGGCAACTTTGGCGGAGGCCGAAGCTCGTCTGGCTCAGGCGGAAGATTTCGATGAGGCTGAGCTGAGGTCACAAGCGCTTGCCCAGGCTACCGATGATAGGAAGACGAGGCTAAACACCCTCGGAGAGCGGCTTAGATCGTACAGTGCGCGCTTGTAGCTCCATGTACTTTACCCTCTTGAAATGAATGAAAATTCTTTCTTCTTTTGTCGAATCTTCAATCTTGTTCTTCTTTTTGAATTGCGATTCCGAATTGTAGTGCAATTTCTGAGAACATAGTTCTTGTTGGGTTGGATAATGAGACTTGGCTATCTGTCAGTTCAGAGGTCGTGATGACATAACTGGTTGAGACGTCACCAAGCTTCAAAATTGGTGATCCTCGTTTTTTGTAAATGTCAACGAGTATCGAGACCTACCTTTTGTAAATGTCAACAGGGCTCGGAATTGAGACTCGGCTGTCTGCTGGTTCAGAGGTCGCAATGACATAACCGGATGAGACGCCACCAAGCTCAAGGTTGGTGATACTTATCTTTTGTAAATGTCAATAAGTATCGAGACCTGTCTTTTGTAAATGTCAACAGGGCTCGGAATTGAGACTCGGCTGTCTGCTGGTTCAGAGGTCGCAATGACATAACCGGATGAGACGCCCCAAGCTCAAGGTTGGTGATACTTATCTTTTGTAAATGTCAATAAGTATCGAGTTTGTAGTGGAATTTGGGAGAAGTCTCGTTTTCATGGGGAGAAACGAGGGAATCACTGTCATAGGTTTAATGTTAACGTAACAGTGAAATGTATTTGTGGTCTTACCATTCTATGGATGAGAATTGGTAAGTGATTTTGGAGGTCTCGTCCTCGCGGGGAGAAACGAGGGAATTGCTGTCATAGGTTTAGTGTTAACGTAACAGCAAAATGTGTATGTGGTCTTACTATTCTATGGATGAGAATTGGTAAGTGATTTTGGAGGTCTCGTCCTCGCGGGGAGAAACGAGGAATTTAACGGGAACAGGTCCCTTAGGATTTTTAGCAAACCCCCAGCTGTCAACGGGTTTGATATGTCTTTACCAACTACCATTTGAGTCGGGCTAGCCATGCTATTCCCCTCAGCATGATTAGTTGTCAAGGACTTATGTTGGGCTTAAAGCCAACATTTTCCTCTGTCCTTAATCGTTAAGGATATTGGATTATCGGGTTAATGTCTGCATAACCCTGATTCCCCTCTAGGATAACCGGTGCACGGCCAGGTTCCTGTTGGTTTATGGCTGTATGATTTCACTTGGGGGAAGAGAAAGGCTCTCTTTGTGTGTACTTTGCACACGAAGGTCTTGATCAGAGGTGTAGTGTTAACTTGATCAAGAGAATGATCCTTGATTAAGGATAATACTTCTTTAAAAACTTGCCATTGATCGGCATCATGAGTAGGTCGCCCTCTGCAGTCGTGAGGCGGTATGCTCCATTTGAATAGACTGTTTCTATTGCAAACGGTCCTTCCCATTTAGGCTGAAATTTGCCTTTGGTCTTGTGCGTCATAACCATCGGTCGTCTAACGGCTAAGACCAGGTCTCCTTTCTGGAAGATTCTCTGCTTGACCTTCTTCTTGAAGGCTTTTGAGATACGAGCTTGATATAGCTCGATATGCTGCTGAGCTTGTAGTCGCTTCTCGTCCAAAGCTTCGAGCTCTTGAAGGCGTAGGCGATCATTGTCCTCTGATGTAGTTTTAGTAATCAGAGCTACTCGCAACGATGGCATCTGGATTTCCAATGGGAGGACTGCTTCGCACCCATATACCAGGGAAAAAGGCGTATTGCCTGTCGGTGTCCGCACCGTGGTTCGGTAGGCCCAAAGACATTCACCAAGCTTTTCGTCCCAATCTCACTTGTTCGAGGAGACGAATTTCTTGAGTAGCTTGATGATCGTTTTGTTGAATGCTTCCGCCAAGCCGTTAGCGGCGGGATTATAGGCAGTTGAAGCCACATTCTGAATTCAGTATTTATCGCAGAATCGATAGAATACCTGACTTATGAATTGGGGACCATTGTCATGGATGATCCGCCTAGGGACACCAAATCGATGAATGACATGGTGCTTGATGAAGTTAACCACATTAGGGGTTTTGACTTCAAGCAGTGGTATAGCTTCTGCCCACTTTGAGAAGTAATCGGTTATTGCCAGGATGAACCGGTGACCTCTTGTCGAAGAGGGGCTGATTGGCCCTACGATGTCGATTCCCCATGCTTCAAATGGCCATGAAGCAACAGTTGGGTGGAGCAGCTCCGAAGGCTGGTGTATGAAGTCCGCATGAATTTGGCATGCTTTACACCTTCGTGCGTATTGGATGGCATCGGCTATCATAGTTGGCCAATAGTATCCAAGTCTGTGCAACCTGTCTTTGAGCTTTGGACCTGGCTGATGAGCTCCGCAAATGCCGTCATGCGCTTCTTGGAGCGCTCCCTGTGCCTCTGAATTGGAAAGGCAACGGAGGAGAACACCGTCATATGAGCGACGGTAAAGTGTCTTCAAAGTCGGATCGTAATAGAACCGGAGAGACCTTCGTCTGATGGACGCCGCTTCCTTGGGATCGTCTGGAAGCAGACCGTGCAAAGCATAGTCGATGAGAGGAAAGCGCCAGTCTCTTCGTTCAAGATCCGTGGAGACATTATAGACTTCTCGAGTTCTTAGTATGTGCTTGGAGCAAACAAGATGTCGAGTTGCGACTGTGAGGTGATACTCGGTGTCGGCTGGCAAGGCTAGCGTCGTCGCTAATGCAGCGAGAGCGTCCGCCTTGGTATTCTGAGATCGGGACACATGCCCGATGTAGAAACCTTCAAATAGGTTAGCCAATTCGATGGCTGTATGGTAGTAAGGCATCAAGTCCTCATGGCGGACTTCGTATTCGCCATTAACCTAATTGATGATCAGTTTTGAATCGCCATAAGCTTCGAGGTAGCGTACCCCCATTCCATGGGCGAGTTGAAGACCGATGAGCAGAGCATTATATTCTGCTACATTGTTGGAGCACGATTCTGTCAGAGAAAATGCTCTGGGCAAGACATGATTTTGTGGGGAGATAAAAACAACCCCCACTCCGACAATAATCTTGCCTTTAGGGCCCATTCGTGATGCTCCATCAAAGAACATCTGCCATACTTCCTCTTCTGAGGTTGCATTAGACTCGAAGACCTCATCAGGGATGTCTTCGTGAAGCTTTGAGTGTTCCGGAACTGGATGAGCAGCCAAGAACTCTGCAAGGGTCTGGCCTTTAACCGCCTTCTGAGGCGTGAAGATCATGTCGTATTGAGATAATAAAAGTGCCCACTTAGCCAATCTTGAATTCAATGATCCTGGCTTCGTCATAAGAAGACGCAATGGGTTTACTCTGGAGATGACATGTATGGTCTGGCCGACCAAGTAATGTCGTGTCTTCTGAACAGCGAAGACGAGAGCTAAACACTCTTTCTCAATAGGGTTGTAGTGAGATTCCGCTCCTATGAGAGTTCTGCTCAGATAATAAATGGCCTGCTCATGGCCATTGTCGTCCTTTTGAGCGAGGAGGGCACCGAGGGAGTAGTCCAAAGCTTTTACATAAAGCAAAAATGGTTTTCCTGATGTAGGGGCCACTAAGACTGGAGGTTTTGTGAGGTACCTCTTGATGTCTTCATAAGCTTCCTGGCAAGCTTGATCCCATATGAAGGAAGCACCCTTTTTTATGAGTCGGGTGAACAGCTGACAGCGGCCTGAGAGATTTGCGATGAATCTCCTAATATAAGCCAGCCTGCCTTGCAGGCCTCTAAGCTCCTTGAGGTTCCTTGGTGGATGCATGCTCGAATGGCTTTGACCTTGTCTGGGTCAAGATGAATCCCTTTTGATGTGACAATAAACCCAAGGAACTTGCCACTTGACACTCCCAAGAAGGATTTTGTCGGGTTCATTTTCAGTTGATGAGCCCGCATTATGTTGAACATCGTTCTCAGGTCGCGAAGATGTTCATTCTTGTTGCGGCTTTTGACGGCAATGTCGTCCACGTAGCATTCCACCGTTTTTCGAACATGGTCGCGGAAGATTGTACTCATTGCCCGCTGATAGGTTGCTCTGGCATTCATGGTATGCTGAGGAAGTAGAGAAGCCTTTTGGGGATGATGCTGAGTGCAGACCCCGGATCGACTTGTATTCTCTCGATGCACGTTGAACCGATATATCCGGTGTAGTACAGAGGTCGATCGTGCTTGTTGTCTTTGAGAAGCATATCTTCCGCCGTGAATGTAATAGCGGGCACCTTTGATTGTGCATGATGACATTCTGGGTAAGGAGACTGAACGTCGTCGTTAGGGATTTCAGGCATGCATGTCAGAAAGGATTCTGAATTGGCTAGCGCATCCCTGAGTGCTTCTCTTGTTTCTTTCGAGAGGCGAAGGAGCTCGTGTATAGTGATACGAGCTAAGATATTGGCCAGCTGAGCCAATATGTCAAAGCGAAAGGGCGTATCAAACCCTTGGCCTGGTGGTTTCTTCAACACGTGGTCGAATCGTACCTCCTTAGGCCTCTCTTTTCCCTTGGTTGGGATTGGAGTGGATGCTGGTATTTGTACTGACATCGTTTGCTGTTGTGTCTCGTCAGTAGGCTTTTCATACTGCCTCAAGTATGATTTTCCAGATCAAGTGCCCGTCTGTTGAGGCGCGTCGGCTTGCGCTGCGCAAGCATGCTTTTCTCCTTCGGAATCACTGAGGGAAGCCGATGTAAGATTGCCGTCGTCTGGCAGGATGGAGATGACATTGCAAGACTTGCCCTTTGAGTTGGGCTGCTTTGGATCCCGCTGTACGTCTTGGACGAGGTCTGGATGTATCCACATGACTTCTCCTGTCTCCAATGTTAAGGGAACAAGACCCTTATTGTTTTGAGCTGTAGCTGGAAGATGTTTGACTTCCAACCGTGGCGCAGGGACGGAATAAGTCCCGTCAGGAACTGTGACCTTCGGAGCTTTGTCGAACTCAAGAGTCACCATATTGGCAGTGACTTTCTTCTGCTCCGTCTTCAATGTCAGAACCCCGGCATCGACCAGGGCTTGTATTCTGTCCTTGAGGACATAACACTTGTCAGTAGGATGGTGAATCATCCTATGGTAGAGGCAGTATTTAGGGTCATTTGTACGCCCTATCTTATTGGGACGCCGAGCATCTGGCAGCTTAATTTTGTTCCCTTTGTGGAGCAGATGGAATATGGTGACCACCTGATCGTCTTTGAAGAAGTACTGCTTTGGAGGGAACTTGGGTTCCTGATTGTTGAAGTCGCTCTTCTTGGCTTTTGACTGCACATCTCCGGATAACTCCACAGACATGGTCTCTTTGCCTTTAGCTTGAGAAGATTGCGGTAGGTCGCTACGCCCTTTGTTGTTCGTCCCCCATTTGCCTCTAGGGGCGGATGGTTCGAACTTTTTAGCCGACTTCTCGGCTATCTCAGCTTGTTCGACCAATTCTTTCCAAGTGTGGGCTTTAACAGCCCCCATGCGAACTTCCACTTGGTCTAGGAAGTTGTGTCTGCATGTCTGTAAGAGCATAGGTAATGGCATCCCTGCTGGGCACATCAAGGATAAGTTTCTGAACCGTTCAATATAGTCACGACAGATTCGCCCTTCCTCTACACAGTGGAGAGGAGCTTGTCCATGGTTACTTCGGTATCATCCTCATAGAAACGAGAAAGGAACCGAGTTTCCAGGTCGATCCAGGAGTTGATAGAGCCCGGAGGGAGACTGCGAAACCAGTCAAATGCCACCCCCCTTAAGGTGCCAATGAACAGCCTAGCCATGATGGCGTCATTGCTTATAACATTACCAGTCTGAGACCGGAAATAGTAGATGTGCTGATTTGGCGAGCTCTTTCCATCATAGGTATGCAGCGTTGGCGGTTTGAACTTCGGTGGATATGGCACCGAATCTCACTCCAGCGGATAAGGACGGACTGCCCCTACCTTCTTTAATTCATCCCTCTGAGCTAGGGATGCGATTTGAGCCTGGAGGCCCTTAAGGACTTCGGCGTCTAAGGAAGAACCCTCTTTGGATTTCTCCGTCTTTGGCTGCTCATTGCTGAAATGTTCCTCCTCATCGTGATTGCTCCCGGCATCATTGTTATTCCGGTTATTGAGGAGTTGAGCGAGCATCTGTTGAATATTGTCCAGAGCCTCTTGCTGGGTTCTGGAAGTTTGCTCCTGAGCTTCCAGGCGCCGACGAAGATCGTCGTTGACGTTATCAGCCATATTGACTGATGCTCTGTTTGTTCGCACCGAGCTAACTGTCGCCGAAGAGGCATACCCACTATCTTCACCTTCTTCGTCCGATGATTGGAGTGATCTCCTGGGTTCTGGCGAGGCTAGGGCCGTCGAGGAAGAAGGCTGTTCATAAGTGTAGGGTGTCGCCGCCCTGGATCTGGTGTTCCGGAAAATACCTTCTTCATGCACCAAGACTTCGCCTAAGCCTGGACTGTAATCTGGATCTGGGGAGCTGTAGGGGGTGTCGTCAGATGTTTGTCTTCCCCTGCGCAGCTCCCGCCCTCTCCCAGTCATGTTGACGATGCGGAGGGGAGATCTCGCAAGATACTCCTTCTGCGATGCTTCATCGGGGCTTGTACCGATAGTCGATAAAAACTGACCGTCATCTTGGAGGCGTGGCGGGGATTGGTCCCAGCCGGCAATGGACCGAGTGGAGTGTCACCAGCTGACATCCCACTTGTCGACAATAGGGGGAAGAGGTTTGTCTATCCGTCAACAATTTCCTCAGATTGGACCCGGTTGGGTCTCTGCAATCGAGCGCAAAGGCTCTTTTGGGTCGCACATAGGATGATGTCCTGCTTCTTTTATCCCTGCAGATGGGATTAGCACTGAATAGTGCTTTGGTTCTAGCTTCGCCATCAGGCGTGAGCTTAGTGCTTGACGAACTGGAGAGCGAAGCATGCTGCGGTGCTTTACCCGCTATGCTGCTGCGAAGGCAATTGGCCTTAGATGGTACTTTGGCTTTGCTTCACGGTCACGAACCCTGCGCGTACGCTGTGGTACAGTAGCTTCGATCATGAGAACATGGCCGGCGCGAGGCATTGCTGCTCTTGAATTGGGTGATGGTATGATTGCCGTCTTGATTTTATGATTGGAGCAAACAGGCATCTTGCCTTTTTCTTCACGAGAGAGGCGCGGTTTAGGCGTAGCTACGCCTGAAGCTTCGGTCGGAGACTTCTGTTTAGGCTTCCATATCCGCCTTGGCAGAGGAGACTTAGGTTCGCAAGGAACCTGATTAGCCACACACGAGGCTGAGGGGTGTTGGCAGAATTCTGCTTCCGGTTTCTGATTTGAAACCTTGGTCGTGGAAACCCTCCTATGCTTCCATGCTCGAAGCATTGGGCCACCCCCAGAGAGGACTTCTTCAAATCTTCCTTGATCGAACTGAACCACTAAGTTCTAATAAGTAAAGGAATCAGACTGCGGACGTGCCTCCTTGTTGCGCCAAATAACCGCAGTAGGTTCGTAGAGAACCTTTTCAATCTCCGCAGAGACTTTCCTTGAAGATTTAGCCAGAGAGGCTTTGGCTGCACCGACTTTTCTGAATTCAAAGTTAGACCCGAAGGTCTGTTCGTCGCATTGCGACACTTGATTCTCGGCAGTGGAGAATTTCATCCCCAGCGGAGTCGCCATCTTGTTTTCCATTATGTTTGCAAAGGGGAAAACTTTAAAAAAAAAAAGAGTTTGAGGAGCTAAATTACAAGTATTCTTAAAAAGATTACAAGTAGATCTCCTCAGAGATTCTGGAGATGTGTGACGATAGGAGTCTGGTCAGCGCGCGACCACTTTGTCCCTTTGACGATGCGAGCGATGAGATTCCCTTCTCGCTGGTTCGGGGAATCAGAGAATAGAAGGTTGGTAGAACCCTCTTGCTGCTTCTTAAAATCGCCTTCAATAAGGAATTCCTTCTCGCCTGGTTCCGGAGATTCCTTGAGAAGAAGGACGATGTTAGGGTATCAACACCCTGAATAAAGAAAGCAATTCTCTAAAAGGTCTCTGAATTCGAGAGCGCACGGTGCGTGGTGAAGAAGCCTCTGCTTGTGGAGTCCTCTTTTTATCTTCGATCGATCGATCTATATCTCGTGCGTCCGTATGCGTCTCTCTCTCCTTGTACCCCTGGTGGGCTATTTATAGGGAGAGCAAGGGTATAATCGTCCCTTGAAGATATGAAAACAAATTGAATCAAATCTGTTTAAATCTAGAAAGTAGCCTTGCTGCGAGGCTAGGATCAGCTTCTGCGAAGCTAGAATTGGCAGGTCGGTGGACCTTCTCGATTTGTTTTGATCCTTTCCATATCATTGGAGGATTTCCCCTGATCTTCTTACTCGTTTTAGAAGAGTCAAGAGATTGTGGCAATCAACTGCCAAATTTGATCTCTGATTTGATCTTAATTGGATTTGATCTGATTGGATCCGATCTCATCCGGAGATTTGATTGGTCAAAGGTTAGCCATAGCAGACCAATAGCGGAGCTGTCTGTATTGAGCTCGTAGCGGAGCTAGAGATGGTTTCTGGCGAAGTCCGAAAGAAACCCTTTGGCGGAGCTGGAAGTCCTCTGTGGCGAAGTTTGCGAGTCAGCTTCTTGGCGAGGCTTTGAATGGCTTCAAGGCGAAGTCGAGTGATATTAGCCTCTCAGGCGAGGCTATCCCTTTGGGCTCATGTAATGCTAAGTGTTAGCACCTTAGACCTGCTGAGGTCTGTTTAGAAACAATCCGGGTTCACTGTCTGCTTGCTGGATCAGTGGAGTCCAAGTTGCTTCCTTGTCCCTCGGAGATGGGTGAAAACTGGTCTTCAGCTCGTCTGTCACTTGTCTTTTGTAAATGTCAACAAGTTTAGACTTTGTTCGGACCAATGAGAATCTTGTCTTTTTTAAGTGTCAACAGTGGTGCTGGCCAAGAAGGAGGGAGATAGAGAGTGAGTGAGTGGTTGAAATTAGAAAGAGAGAGGGAGTTGAGAAAGATTAGAGGGAGAGAAGGAGATACCAGAAAAGGGATGGCTAGGCAGGGGTGGTACACCACTGGTAAGGGTTGCCAGCTGGTTATAAGGCGAAGGTAACGCTGAATCTAGGGAGGAAAGAGAGATGGGTGAGATTGTAGATAGAGGGAGTGAAAGAGAAATAGGGAGAGAGAGGTTAGACTGAAAGAGGGGTTTTAGGGGTTTTGGTCAAAGCTAAGGTGGCTGAATTGGTGGCACGCCGGTGGTGGTCGACGGAGAGGAGCGATAACCAGGAATTGGGGAAGATGAGGAAGAAGAAGGAGAAGGAATGAGAAGGAAAAAGTGTGAGAGATTTTTTTTGAGAAAGAGAAAAGGAGAGAGTTTTGATGGGAGAGGGGGTGATGGGGGAGGTAGCCGAACCACGTGGGATCCAGGGAGAAAAGAAAGAAAGAAAGAGAAGAAAGGAAAGAAAAAATTAGGAAGAAAACCAATATAAATATATTACTATTATAGGGTAAATTTTGAGTAATTCAGAAAAATCTCCAAAAAATCTCTAAAATAAAAATATTACACTGAGCAACATGGTGAAATAGAATTTAAGAAATTTATTCCTGTTTACAAATTAAAATTCCTAGAATCAATCGGCGATACCGGTCGACACCGGTTTTAAAGATTTTGCAAAATAATTCAAAAAAATTCAGAAAATCTAAATATTAAAAATAGTATTTGAAACTTAAATCGATTAAATCTAACTACTAGAGAGTTAAAATCAAGCAGTACGCTAGGATTAGTCCCTGGGTTTGAACTCGAGCTGACTCAGTACAAAGATCTAGATCCAATACCAATAATGATATAAATAATCACAAAATAAAGATAAATATGGGGAAAAATAAGAAAATAAAATTAAAAAATTAGGACACATATCTGGGTACGTATTCTGGGACGGGATGTTACACGGAGGAAATATTGAAGGTGAATTTCTCTGGATTGAGCCTGATATTGTACTTTTGGAGACGGTCAAACGCCTTGCTCAGGTGTTGCACACGGTTGGTGGATTGATGACTCTTCTGAGCATGTTGTTGATGTATACCTCCATAGTGCGTCCAATCAGCTTCTTGAAGACCTTGTTGACCATCCATTGGAAGGTTGCTCTGACGTTCTTTAACCCAAAGGCATTATCTTATAGCAATAGATTCCTTGATCGATGATGGGCATCATCTTGTCTTCCTCTGGTGGGTCTTCCTCTAGTGGATGCATCTTAATCTGATTGTATCCACAGTAGGTGTCCATGAAGCTGAGCAGTCCATGCCCTGCCATCGCATCGACCATCTGGTCATCCTTGGCAAAGGAAAGTTATCTTCTGAAGAGGCTTGATTAAGGTTGGTGAAGTTAATGCAGACTATCTACTTGCCACTTTTCTTCTTCATCATGACCGAGTTAGCAAGCTATTCGGGGCAGTGCGTCTCTTTGATGAAATTAGCTTGAAGTAATCGGTCAACTTCTTCGCTGAAGGCCTAACATCACTCTGTGGTCATCTTCCTTGGCTTCTATTTTATCTGTTTGATCTCTGAATCGGTGGATAGCTGGCGGCAAATGATGGATAGGTTGACGCTCGACTTATCTATGGAGGACTGGAGAACAAATCTAGGTTGTTAGATAAAAAATCCTTGATCCGTACCTTATCATCTGTCATAAGATTTGCCCTGATTCGAAGAGCTCTCTGCGGATGTAATGGATCTACATACACCAGCTCAAAATTCTCTTTCGATCGACTATCCAGGACCTCCACTTCATCAGAGAAGTCCGTCATTCGGCCCCTGCCGCTCTGAGTTGCAATTGAGCGATGACTTATTTCTCCTTCTCTGAAGGGAGGCCTTGACTAGATGTTGCCCCCATATTCTTCACGGATCACCTGGACTGCTTCTGAGCGATGGCAGTAATGCTCTGGGACATGGCTTAGTCCCCTCTTATATTTGTGATTCCCGTTAGAGTGGGAAATCGCAGGAGTTGATGGTAGCTGGATGGGATGACTTTCATTATGTGAATTCATAGTCTCCCAAGGATCGCATTGAGGGACACCACATTGGTCACATAGAACTTCATGAAGATATTCTATGGATCGATGTGAACTGGGACTTTGATCATGCCCGGTGAACATGTCGCATCCCATCAAATCCGTATAAATTTGACTGTGTCTGATTACAAATAATTGCGCAAGCTACTCTTGAGTGTCTGCCATCCTATCCAGGGCGCTCCCATACAAGATGTTGATGTTGCTCGCTCCCGCTATCGACCAAGATTCTGAAGACTTACAGTTACCTATGTGCATTGTAATGATTGAGGCATCATTGTGTGGAAAGTGTATGACGCAGGCATCAGCTTTTGAGAATGAGATTGGCCTACTCGAAAACAAAGGCAGACTGGCCAACTCAGTCGGATAATTGCTTATATGGCCCTTGTTGATGTAGATAACCCTCTTTCTTGAGGTGGTGCTTGATTAGTCTACAATTCTGCATTATTATATCGCATTTCCTCACCAATTTATGAATAAAATGTCAGTCTAAACTGTGTTTTGGTCTCTCTTGCAGGTAAATCAAGAGTTTAAGGGCAAAAGAGTAATAAGAGCTTAATTAAACCCATATTTGGGTAATTAAATCCGCATCACTTGGGGCCAAGAAAGGAAATCTCTAGAAGATGCATTGAATCTAGACTTTTGCGCATGTTAGACGAAGATTCGGATGAATATACCCAAAATCGAATATACCAAGAAGGTCCCCGAAAAGCGCCGCGCATCCCCGCACCAAAACCAGGGACCTAAGTCCCTGGTTTTGCCGAGATTCCGCCGCAATTTGGTGGGGTCACGCGTCAATTTTCGACGCGTGGCCCCGTCTCGTCTTCTAGAAGCTATTTTGCCTATAAAAACCCCTGTAGAGGCCCAGAACGCAAGCAGTTTTTGATTTTAGGGCTAGGTTTTCTATGTTTTAGTGTAGTGTAGGGTAGGTGTTCTTCATTTTTTTTATTTTGTAATTTCATTTCGTTTTTAGATCTTGTAGTAGGGCTGAGAGATTCAGAGAGAGATAGAGAGGGATTGATGTAATAGATGGTGACAATCTATGTAAAGGTGCCTCCTTTCTTCTCCAATGTAATCTTCTCCATCTTCTACATGATGCTTGGCTAACTTTTCTTCTTCTCATGGCATCTAACTACTAACTACTAACCATCTAACCACTTACTTGATAATCCACATGAATCTAATAGCCTCACAAGGCTTGCTCTTGCAAGAGCCATTGAAGGCTCATGATGATGGATTCTAACATTCTAACATTTCTAACACCTAACCCACTAACTTGCTAACTTGCAATGTCTTCTTTATTTCATGCTCACCTCTAACCGGTTTTGATGATTTAATAAGTAGCTTGCAACTTGTTAGTGGTATGGATGTATTGTTTGAATGTAGAAGACCAATCTTATGGACCACGCTCTATATCATCTCTTGAAGTCAAGGATTAGTGATGGCCAAGGATCCATATGAGGCAACTATCATTAAGAGGTTAGCATGGTTAGTGGAGCAATTGGCAGTTAGTAGCCATGAGTTTTAGTTTATCTTGTTTAAAAACAATTTTTAAAACTCTTTTATCATTTTCCCATTGTTGTTTCACCGCTTTCTTAGTTCGTCCTTGTTTCATTTTCTATTTTGTTTTCCAAACCACTTCTCTTTTCTTTTAACATCGTTTTTATCGCCTTCTCCACCTATCACATGCTTGATTTACTTTTCTTTTCTTTTCTTTTCCTTTTTCTAATTCTTTAACAAAGAAGAACTGTTAACATACGACGTGAATAGAGACTGTTAATGCTTCTATCGCCTCCCGTCCCTGTGAATTCGACCCGTTGAGTCAATGCTATAACGGAAGTATCGAGGGAACATTAGCACATACGAGCTTTTCATTGATTTCACAAACTACACGTTTTAGAGTGCTAATTCCACCCCTAACAAATTTTTGGCGCTGTTATCGGGGAACGGGAATGGTTTTGATTTCACGTTTTTGTTAACATTTCTTCTCTATTTTGGTGTCCAGGACAATCTTTACAGGTGCTTAACATTGCAGAATAAACACTAGCTTTGCATCTCCTTGCTCTAGAAAGCAGGGACCCAGCATCTAAAGAGCAGCCGTGCAACCGCGACGTTTACCACGGAAACGCGGCCATGTTTGTGATAATTGTATATCTTGTTGTACTGGGATGTGTTCATTGTAATAGCTAGTTGATCTGTACTATTACTTTCCTGCTTTGATTGCCTAAACACCGTAATAAAATAAAGAACTAAAATACAATATTTTGGACGCTTTTAAAACGGCTTAAACATTTGCATTTAGGCATGTGTCAATTCAATTCCAATATACTGTATTTTATTCTGTTGTTGTGATTTGAACTGAGGTGTACATATGGCATTGCATATAGCATAGGACAAACCCGTGGGTGATTTACGCGCTTTGTCTTATACTCTTGTCTATATTGCACACTTGCACGAATTGAAATTAAGGGCAAAACACATACAAGCTAAGGTGGGGATTTCATCATCCTTAGCCAAAAACCACCTCCCTACTCACACAACCCAAGCCCTAATAAAAATTGATAGACGTTGGCCCCTAGGGATATCTCAGACTCATTAAGAGATTGACCGAGAGTGGAACTTATTTTGAATCTTACTCTTGTGAAATTGGTGTCTAAGGTTGAGATTAAGAGGTTACGCCTCGAAGATACCGTGGTTTGGCGTAATTAAGCCTCGTTGCTTACGCATGGATACCTCCCACCGTATTTTTCCCCACCTGGCCGATTAGCTTGTGGTCGGATTCAAGTAACAACCTCCCCTGGGTAATCGACCAGTTAGGAGTCGTCTAGGTCTAGGTCAACCTTAATATAGGCTTGGTTTTGATTTTTTTCTTTTTGTTTGTTGTTTGCTTTTTCTTTTTTGTTTCTGATTGTTTGTGAAATGGAATTCAACAATAACAAGTCTTTCAATCCTAATATGAATCTATATTTCACACCGACCCATTCAATTCGGATAATTCCAACCCAGTTTTTCACAATATGAACCAACCAAATACACCGGGTTGGCCTTATTCGAATCAATACAACTCATACCCACAATCTTAACAATCTTATGACTATAATTTCTAAAATAATTTCAACTCTTCACAGAGTCACTGGGGATTCACCTCCCCCGAGTTAAATGCTCAACCTCCTTATCCACCGTATCATCATGTCCACAATTTACACAATATTCATTCCCCGATGTCGCTTCCTATACTCCTTTTTCTGGACCTCCCATTGAAGAAAAATCAGAGCTAGAAAAGAGTATAGAAGCCAACTTCCAAGAGGCCGAGCAACAACTTCAGAAAATGTTGGCCTCTCTAATTCCACAATATTTTCAAGAGTCTTACTCAGTTCCACCTTCTCATAATGAACAACCATCTGCCCTGGAAATGAGTAAGGAACTCTTGTGTGAGCCAAGCTTCAATCTCAAAACATTTTGGACTCACAGTCTTCACAAATTTCCAAAACCAAGATTCTTATACTCCCATTCTAGAGCATCCACTTAAAGAAAATCAAGTCTAGAAAAGAGTATAGAAATCTTGCAGGAGTCCGCATTACAATTTCAAAAATCTTATTCTCAGTCTATTAATAGGTTGGAAACACAATTGAGTCAATTGGTCAACATTTATTAAAATGAAGAAACACTCTCTTCTCCACCTTTGACCAATCCACATATCTCTAACTCTATCAATTTGACCCATGACTCTTGTTATTTTGAAAACCAAGATTCCTACACTCTTTTTCTAGAACAACCACTTGAAGATACATCACATCTAGAAAAGAGTATAGAAGTCTTGCAAGAGTCCGCGCTAAAATTTCAAAAATCTTCTACCGAGTCTATCAATAGGTTGGAAACACAATTGAGTCAATTGGTTAGCATTTATAGGAATGAGAAAACTCTATCTTATCAACCTTTGACCAATTCAGCTATCCCAAACTCTATTGATCTGAAACAGGACTCTTGTTATTTTGAAAATCAAGATTCAATTTCAGCACACCCATCTAAACTTGTCCAAATTTCAAATCCCATTGACATTTTTGCTAGTTATCCTTTTCCTGAAATTGAACTTGAGTATGAATATGATCCTGAACTTCAACTTAATAACTCAATTTCACTTCCTGATTCAATATTGACTGAGATTTTTTACCTGAATTCAGGCCTTTCCCGAGTCAGTATTGGATCCAGTGCCAGCCCATTGTGAAGTTGAATCACCAATTTTTTATGATCATCATATTGAACTAGACCAATTTCATACTTTTGAAAGTCCCATTGACAAATTGATAAGTTCTCATTTTTATGGAATTGAACTCAATGAGGAATGTGACTTTGATCCTCAAATTTGTGATCCAGTTCAAATTCCTAGATCAATATTGACTCCTGTTTTGTTACGCAATTTAAGCAACATTTTAGAGTCAGTTTTGATTCCATACCTGTCATTCTTGAACTTGAATCATCAATCTTAGAAAGTCACATTCCATCATGGGGAAATGAATGTGAACTTGAGTTTCAACTTCTTAATTTGGACCCACTTCCTGAATTAATCTCGACTCCTGAACCTTTACTTGAGTTAAGTCTTTTTCCTGAGTCGGTATTAGTTCCTGTATTTTCTGAGTCCAAATCAATCATTCCATTCTGGGACAAGGGTCTTGATAAATTGCCTCTGAAATTATTTTGAAAATTTGAAATTAGATAGGGTTAAATTCTTAATAAAAATCATAAAATATAAATCACTCTAGTGGGTTGTATTTTAGAGGTCTCTGGTGGGTTCCTCTGGACTCCACGCACATTAGATTGGGTCGCATTTCGTGGACCAATCAGACCACCACCGGAACTACCACCTTGAGGTGATTTTTCCTTCCCTCTCTATTTGTTTCATGCATACATACCTCACGATGCATTGAGGACAATGCATGAGATAAGTGTGGGGGAGGGTTTACTAACGTAGAGTTTTTAGATTTTCTTTTTTTTACACTTCTTTTAGGATACTTTTAAAATCTTCTCTTTTGTATAGGAATTTTCTCTTCTTTAAAAACTTTTTAAAATAAGAGACAAAGTTTTGATCTATTTTAAGAAAATTAAGATGATCTTAGAAACTAAAAAACCTCAATTATGACATCTTAAACCTAGTCGAAATAATGGATCTTGTTTAAAATTATAGGTTAAGTATAAAAGATTAGGGAGATAATTTTATCTTGAATTTTTTTACCTTAGATAGTATGCACTTCACACTTACACAATTTTTGAGATGGAAACACAGACCTAAAATACCATAAAGCAAAAATAAATAAAAAGAAAAAATATATATGTGTGTGTGTGAATAAAACATCACTTATTAAGCTAGATAATTATGCCTCAAGAAGCATGATTATTCACGCCTAACAGTGGTCAAAAAAAACAAATAAATCCCCATTAGTTTTGTGGCCTTGTTTACTCGAGTCCTTAAACTCGAGGGATGTTTTCTCATCTGATGCCCTAGAACCTTCTAGTTTCGGAGTCATCGGTTAAAGGCTCGCTACATGGGTGAACTAGAAAGCCTAAGAAAACTAAGGGAAGAAAAAAAAAAAGAAGAAAAATATATACATATGTGTGTGTGTGTGTGTAAATAAATGGCTTGATGGTTGAGTTGAAATCCCAGAAATCTTCACTATCACAAAGTGCATATTATCTAGGTTTTATGAAAGATAAAATATTCAATCCAATTTTGAATTCTTACCTTAATTGAAGACAAGATCTTGCATAGAAACTAAGTTTAAGGAAGAATGATTTTTGTAGACTTATGACCTTAGATCGCTTATATTTTTGCAAAAATATTTTGAAAACTTGTCTCTCTTTCAAAATGCAATTTCAAAATACTAACATTTGTCTTCTTTCTTTATGGATTTTGTGGGTGCAATCCGCTGAAAACCCTCAGGAGATAACACTCCTCCTCTAGGGGTAACCTAGAGGTTTAAGGCTTGTTGCACGCGCTCTATGCAATCGCGTCGCCTGCGAAAGTGGTGTAATAACATATGCAGTATAGTTTTCTTTTCTTGTTCTGCTCGGGATGAGCAAAAGATAAGTGTGGGGGTGTGATTAGTCTACAATTCTGCATTATTATATCGCATTTCCCACCAATTTATGAATAAAATGTCAGTCTAAACCATGTTTTGGTCTCTCTTGCAGGTAAATCAAGAGTTTAAGGGCAAAAGAGTAATAAGAGCTTAATTAAACCCATTTTTGCGTAATTAAATCCGCATTACTTGGAGGCCAAGAAAGGAAATCTCTAGAAGATGCATTAAATCTAGACTTTTGCGCATGTTAGACGAAGATTCGAACGAATATACCCGAACCGAATATACCTAGAAGGTCCCCAAAAAGCGCCACGCATCCCCGCACCAAAACCAGGGACCTAAGTCCCTGGTTTTGCCGAGATTCCGCGGCAATTTGGTGGGGTCACGCGTCGATTTTCGACGGTGGCCCCGTCTCGTCTTCTAGAAGCTATTTTTGCCTATAAAAACCCCCGTAGAGGCCCAGAACGCAAGCAGTTTTTGATTTTAGGGTTAGGTTTTCTATGTTTTAGTGCAGTGTAGGATAGGTGTTCTTCATTTCTTTTATTTGTAATTTCATTTCATTTTTAGATCTTGTAGTAGGGTTGAGAAATTCAGAGAGGGATTGATGTAATAGATGATGACAATCTATGTAAAGGTGCCTCCTTTCTTCTCCAATGTAATCTTCTCCATCTTCTACATGATGCTTGGCTAACTTTTCTTCTTCTCATGGCAATCTAACTACTAACCACTAACCATCTAACCACTCACTTGATAATCCACATGAATCTAATAGCCTCACAAGGCCTTGCTCTTGCAAGAGCTATTGATGGCTCATGATGATGGATTCTAACATTCTCACGTTTCTAACACCTAACCCACTAACTTGCTAACTTGCAATTTCTTCTTTATTTCATGCTCACCTCTAACCGATTTTGATGATTTAATAAGTAGCTTGTAACTTGTTAGTGGTATGGATGTGTTGTTTGAATGTAGAAGACCAATCTTATGGACCATGCTCTAATCGTCTCTTGAAGTCAAGGATTAGTGATGGCCAAGGATCCATGTGAGGCAACTATCACTAAGAGGTTAGCATGGTTAGTGGAGCAATTGGTAGTTAGCAGCCATGAGTTTTATTTTATCTTATTTTAAAAACAATTTTCAAAACTCTTTTATCATTTTTCCCATTGTTGTTTTCACCGCTTTCTTAGTTCGTCCTTGTTTCATTTTCTATTTTATTTTCCAAACCACTTCTCTTTTCTTTTAACATCATTTTTATCGCCTTCTCCACCTACCACATGCTTGATTTCCTTTTATTTTCTTTTTATCCTTTTTCTAATTCTTTAACAAAGAACTGTTAACATACGACGTGAATAGAGACTATTAATGCTTCTATCTCCTCCCATCCCTGTGGATTCGACCCATTGAGCCAATGCTATAACGGAAGATATCGAGAGAACATTAGCACATACGAGCTTTTCATTGATTTCACAAACTACACGTTTTAGAGTGCTAGTTCCGCCCCGAACAGTGCCCTCCATGTTGGCCCAAAGGCCCATCACTCTAGTTTTGATGATGATCAACTCATGTAGTTATAGTACTAATGATCTTGTGTTTAATTAGTCTCAGATTTATGATCAAGATCTTATTTATAGTACTAATGATCATGTGCACGCCAAGTCTGCTGGGCTGGTCGACCGATCCGGTCGACCGCCAGAGAGCTTCTGCTCTCTGGAAAGCCCCGGTCGACCGGGCCGGTCGACCGGCAGAGAGCTCTGCTCTCTGTTCTTGGCCGCGGTCGACCGGGCCGGTCGACCGAGGCTCCGAAAATTTCCCCAACGGCTAGTTTTTCTAGCCTTATATAAAGAGGGCTTTTGGGGCTATTTTATCCAAGATTTTTCAAGTGGTTTTGCACCAGTTTTTCTTACATCTTTTAAGAGTTTTCTCCACTTGTATTTGAGCCAAATACTTCCATTCAAAAAGAGAGTTTATCAAGAGTTTTCAAAGTGATTTCTTTGAGGTTTTCACCGCACATTCCATCCTTGTTTTTCTCACAAACACTTGAGCTATCCATTGATATATTCATCCTATAGGAGTGTTATTGTAAGATTGTTTTTAGGTGATCAAAGTGTTTTGATCACCAAAGACTTCTTATTTACTTTGAGGAGGCGGGCGCGTGTGTTCGCGATGTTTCGAGTTCGCGTGTGAACTCGGTGTTTGAGGTGCGGCTGGTGTGCTCGCAAGCTAGTGAGCTTGCGGTGTGTTCTTGCGGGAACGAGAGAGGGACTAGAGAGTCCAAAGAGCTTGTATGTGTTGCGGCACCAAGTGATACGGTGGGATCGATTTTAGTGGAAATCCTTCATAGTGTTGAAGGCGGGGACGTAGAGCAAGTGTGCTCCAACCTCGAAACAAATCTCCCTGTGTTTGCGATTGCTCTTTCTCTATCTCTTCTTGTCTTTATATCTTGCAAGCTCATATTGTCTTTATCTTTATATGCTTGATATATTGTGTGCTTAATTGTTATATGCTTGGGGATTGTTTGCTAACACTTGTATTCAACCAAGAGAGCCAATGTGGCACCTTAACTCTTATTTAGAGAAATCTTGAGGAGTTAGTCCAGGGCCCTTCACGGGAAATCCGGCTACACTCTTGTGTTATACTTGGTGTTTAGTTTAATAAGTTTTTAATTCCGTATTAATTGACCATTATATTAGTCATCACCTATTCACCCCCCTCTAGGTGATTTACAATTGGTATCAGAGCCAAGTGCTCTTGATTTGGGTCTTACAACCTAGAGTTAAAAATCCTCATTTTTAGCTAATCACATTATTTGTACACACACCATGGATTTCATGTCACCTCCCACCTTTGACATTCTTAACATCCAAACTTGGAAGGTTAGATGTCTTTGTACCTCAAAGCCCTAGGTATTCATGTTTATTTTGCCACTATTAAAAATTCTTATTGTTTAAATGACAAAAATATTGAGGCTAATGCAAAAGCCCTACATGCTTTAAGATCTACCCTAAATGATGATTATTTATCTAGGGTTGCTAATCCTGATTCGGCTTTTGTATTTTGGAACACAATACTCTCCCTTGGCGAAAAAGAATAATATTATGTGGGAGCGACTCGGATGTTGGAAGTGACGCTTCCAACGTGTGCTACATGGTCCAAGGGGATAACCTCCTTGAGGTAACTACCGAATCCGAGGTAGAGGAAGATGTTGATATGTCGTACAATGAGCTTGAATCATTTTGTCAACAACTCCTAGAAAAATATGAATTGCTTAAAAAGGATAATAAGAATTTGAAAAAGAAATTTGATTGTATGTTAAAAGAAAATGATTCTTTTAAAAATAAAGTTGCATGCATTGAAAAAGAAAATGAAATTTGGAAAATGAAAATTTTTCCTTACTTTCTAAATTGAATTATCTTTGTAAAGGAAACACTTCGTTGAAAAATAAATTGTTTTGGTGGAAAAACAAAAGAGATTGCTTTAAATGAAAATACTTCTTTAAAAAGAAAAATTGTTGAAAAGAAAAAGTAAATGTTTCTAAAAAGAAAAGACTATTGATCATGCTCTTCATGCCACAACCATTGATAAAAATAAAGTTAAATTTTTGAAAAATAAAATTGATTGTTTGAGCTCAACTTTGAGCAAATGTGCATTTAATCATAAAAGATTGGAATCTTTGTTTCAAAAGAAACAAGTTCCTCATGTTCATGCACAACACCCTCATCATGTATATGCACATTTTGCACGCCACGATCACACTCATACACATATGCATCCTAGAGTGTACAAGTGTATACATTGTGGCAGCAAAGGCCATTTAGCAAGATTTTGTTATGGTAGAATAAATTCTTCAAATTTTGCTAATAAGAATGTTTGGGTTCCCTATAATGCTAACCCTCGTGGACCCAAAGAAAATGGGTACCAAAATTCTCACCTTGTGTATTTGATGTAGGTGCGGACTCTCACAAAACGTGAGAGAGTTGGTGCCTTGATGGTGGATGCACATGAACTTGATGGACACACATTTGATGCACCGCTATCAAGGAGGTTTCGTGGGACAACAACCATATTTTGGAGATTTGGAGTATAGTTCTTTGTTTTGGTAACTATCTCTAAACTCCTAATTTAGTTTACATGCTTTTTACTTATATTACAATTTTAGCATGATCATGTTTTATATTTTGCTTCATGTGGTAAACACTTATTTAAATGTAGTCTTTATTAAAACTTGGAAATATACTTGTACAAGTAGTGAGCAACATTTGATTCATATACGTTTGCACTTCATTGTTCATTTGTACTCACTATATGCACATGTATAGTCTAGTTTTGATGATTCTCTCATTTACACTTGTTTTGTCAATTTTCATGTTTTACTTCATGTATATGTATTTTGTATTCAAATCTAATAAATATACATGTATGTCTCTTGAGTCTCTTGCCTTCATGCAAACTATATCATAGACTCTTTTTATGTTTGGAATATATGCATATTATTAGTTTTGAATAAAACATATATATACCTAGAAGTTTGTTTTTAAATGAAAAATAAAATCTTTATGATTTTCATGATTTTTATTTGACAAAATAATATTCATGTTTGTTCATGAGCTTCATTGCTTAGTTTCATGAATATGCTACTCACATGATTATGGTACACTCACATTTCTTTTGTTTACTCATGACATTGTTTTCATGAGATATTTTGAGCCTTATAGATTTCGAGTGTCAATTCTTGTATTTTTAGCATGATTCATGAGATACATATGATTTGGTTTCATGTTTTTGAAGGATCTTTAACTAGTTTTTCAAAAAATACTTTTACTAGTTATTATTCTTCATTTGGTGGTGATTTTCAATACTAAAATATTTTCAAAATCATTTTTGAAAACCCCTACCTACCCCATCATAGTGGACGGATGGGCGAGTATGCCTTGTAAGCCTTATTGAAAATCTTTTATATTGTGCATATTAAGGGTGGTAGTTATGAGTTATATACTTGATTTACATTGTTATTTTCAATTGATATCTAAATTGATATTTATTTTGTATATACTCATATTTTATTTCCTATATATGTATGCTTCACTTCAATTAATATTAATTTCTATTGGTATTCTCTTTTCATACATATATATGATTTATTGGTGCTTGATTCTCAAGATATTTACATGTTTAAAGCACAAAGTATGTTTATACTAAGCTTAATTCAAATCTTAATTTTCAATTGATTTCTCAATTGATTTTTTTTATAAGCTTATGCATTATCTTCAATGGTATTTTATTTTTACAATTAGTATTTTTATTGATATCAAAATGTACAATATGTTTCAATTGGTATCTATTGATCTATTTATTTCAATTGGTATCCATGAAAATTTATATTGGTATCAAAATATAAATTCTTTCTTTCATTGGTATCAAGATTACTATTTGTATCAAAATTTCATTGTTAATTTCAATTGATAAAATGTTTCAATTACAATTAAAATTCAAAATTTGTAATGTTTATTTACAATTGATATCTTAAAATTTGATTTACTAAGATATCTCAAAATTTTGTTTTTATTGAGAAAATTCAAAATTTTATTTTAATAAGAAAAATTAAAAATATTTTGATGTGTATTGCTATATGCAAGGGGAGCTTAACATCTCTTCTACATATAGATTCATGTTGAGTGTATCTTATATTGAGGAGCTTGACAACTCTTCTTTATGTGGTACACGTGTGCAGGAGGGCTTCACATCTCCTCTTATGCATTGCATATTATGTGTTATATGAATTAGGGCTTGTCATCCCTTCTTCATGTAATGCATGTATGTAGGGAAGTAACTTAGCGTCTTCCTCTTCATGAATGTATATCGCATATATCTCTTTATTGATTGATTTGAGTTCACCTCTTTGTTGATTTTTTTATTGTTTCTAACAAGAGGGGGAGAACACTGTTTTATGTTTACTTTAACCCCTTTGTTGATGATTGACAAAAAGGGGAGAAGTATTTTAGCATATATGCATGTTTTTCCTTGCTTTATACGTAAAGGGGGAGAAGAATTTTGTTTATGCATATTACTTTTGTTTTGCAAATAGGAGAAAAGAATTTGATGAGTTTTATGCTTGATTGGCATGTTTATCTCCTTGTATTTGCATACATGTTTATATGCTTTATTGCCATATCTTATTGCTTGTTTGTTATGCATAAGTTAAGGGGGAGGTTCTTTGAAGCTTTACTTTAATCCATGCATATATAACTCCATGAGTTTTGTCATCATCAAAAGGGGGGAGATTGTTGGCCCAAAGGCCCATCACTCTAGTTTTGATGCTGATCAACTCATGTAGTTATAGTACTAATGATCTTGTATTTAATTAGTCTCAGATTTATGATCAAGATCTTAGTTGGTGTTTAGCTTCAACAAAGGATTTAAAGTCAAGCTTTGGAGCTAGCACGGTTTGATTCGAGAGCTTGTGCATCAAGATCACATCAAGTACTCAAGAGGAGTCTAGCTCTTTGGATCAAGTTTGGACCAAGTCAAGAAGATGAGAAGACTTCAAGTGAAGACCTTCAAAGTTCAAGACTTGTGTCTAGGTTTGTTTTTATAAAATTTTGTTTTAGATTAAAATGTAAAGGATAGAAAAGTTGGTGGATTGCTCAGTATATCTTAAACACACACTCTTGATTTAGATGAGTTTTCATAAAAGAATTTTTATTTTAGAAAAATACAAAAGAGTTTTTTCTTTTTGAGAAATACTGGTTTGGTTTTTGGAATTCAAAGTATACATGTCTTTAACCAAAACCATGTTTAGTGCTTATTGTCAAAAACATAGATATTTCACCATGTATATATAGTGGATCATATCAATACACCCTATGCTTCAAAGTGTTTAAATATCTTGTTTTTGTATTTGGAGAATTTTGGAAAAATCTATTTTGGAAAATACAGATTTTGTTTTTAGCCAAAATTTCTAAGTTATAAAAATAGTTCAAATTGTTTGTAACATGTCTTGATTTTGCTCAAACATGTTTGATTATCAAATTATAATATTGAAACTATTTTTGTAGATTTTTCGTGAATTTATGGGATTTTATTTAAGCTAAAAAGATAACTTTTAAATCCCTAACTGACCTGACTTGGCTTCTGCCGGTCGACCGGACCGTCGACCGAGCTAGGAGTCGTTCGACCGAATCGGTCGACCGACGTGCACAGAATGTGCACGCCAAGTCTGCTGGGGCCGGTCGGTCGACCGATCCGGTCGACCGCCAGAGAGCGTCTGCTCTCTGGAAAGCCCCGGTCGACAGGGCCGGTCGACCGGCAGAGAGCTCTGCTATCTGTTCCAGGCCGCGGTCGACCGGGCCGGTCGACCGTCAGCCACCAGGGCTGAAAAATTGCCCCAACGGCTAGTTTTTCTAGCCCTATATAAAGAGGGCTTTTGGGGCTGTTTTATCCAAGATTTTTCAAGTGGTTTTGCACTAGTTTTTTTTACATCTTTTAAGAGTTTTCTCCACTTGTATTTGAGCCAAATACTTCCATCCAAAAGGAGAGTTTATCAAGAGTTTTCAAAGTGATTTCTTTGAGTTTTTCACCACTTCCATCCTTGTTTTTCTCATAACACTTGAGCTATCCATTGATATATTCATCCTATAGGAGTGTTATTGTGAGATTGTTTTTAGGTGATCAAAGTGTTGTGATCACCAAAGAATTCTTCTTTGCTTTGAGGAGGCGGACGCGTGTGCTCGCGGTGTTTCGAGTTCACGTGTGAACTCGGTGTTTGAAGTGCGGCCTCGGCAAGCTAGTGAGCTTGCGGTGTGTTTCTTGCGGGAACGAGAGAGGGACTAGAGAGTCCAAAGAGCTTTGCGGCACCAAGTGATCTGGTGGGATCGATTTAGTGGAAATCCTTCATAGTGTTGAAGGCAGGGACGTAGAGTAAGTGTGCTCGAACCTCGAAACAAATCTCCCGTATTTGCGATTGCTCTTTCTCTATCTCTTCTTGTCTTTATATCTTGCATGCTCATATTTTCTTTATCTTTATATGCTTGATATATTGTGTGCTTAATTGTTATATGCTTGGGGATTATATGCTAACACTTGTATTCAATCAAGAGAGCCAACGTGGCACCTCAACTCTTATTTAGAGAAATCTTGAGGAGTTAGTCCAGAGCCCTTCACGGGAAATCCAGCTACACTCTTGTCTTATACTTGGTGTTTAGTTTAATAATTTTTAATTCCGCATTAATTGACCATTAGATTAGCCATCACCTATTCACCCCCCCTCTAGGTGATTTACACTCCAGTGGGCAAGTGCCGAAAATGGCATCGCCTCTCGTTAGATTACAGAATCTTATGAGTTTTTTCTGGGGGGGGTGTGTGTTGTCTTGGTGATAATCAAAAGCGAACCCTTCCCTATTGGAGAAGAAGCAATATTAATACTTGACTGAGCTATTGATGCACATGAGGGTATTTTGGATCTCAGCAATTGCAAGATTGGCATGTTGTGATTTCCTCATAACCTCCCAAATCAAGCCACGTGATTGTTGGGATTGTCATGTATATTTGCCACTATCCATAACAGCATGCATTGAAGTAAATGAGTTAAAATGTTTTGAATATGGAGATGATCTGGTAGCGTAACTGAATCCGTGAATCACACATATCCTGCCACAAAGCTGTAATCAGTGTAAAGCGAGGAGGATTTTTATTTCGGAGGTTGGGGACTCCGGACTGTTGAGAGATTCCAGATTGGTTGAGGGTTTGAAAGCGTGAATCTGGACTAGATCTGGCCTCGAGATGGAATCATGAGAGTTTCCTTATGTGTCTTTACTAGACTCGATGAAGAAGCCATTGACCGCTCGGGGTGCCTTTTAGTAGCTGAACACGTGTCATGATCTCGAGGGAAGATGAAAACTGATCACTACAGGAGTAAAAATGCATTTTTATTTCATGATTTAAAATAAAATGCACGGGCTATATAGGGGTTATTGATTGAGGTAGTTCTCTATCCTTGTGGAGGAATCAGGTCACTCGATTGCTTTGTACTGAGTGATGACATATTGCTATTGGGTAGGAGGTAGATCACTCGGCTGTCATGCACCAGAGGCCGCATCGGGATAGGAACTACTCTCCGAGGAAGTCTTGTCAGATAAGTTCTTTTAGGTACCACCGAGGCTTTTGTAGTGGACGATCTTGTGTCGTTTACTTTCATGGATGGAATAACACTCTTTCGCTCTGTGGAGTGCGGGGTTGTATTGGATTTGATTTGGGCGTCTTACCCCTGACTGGTCTTTGATGGCATTGAAGATTTCATTGATGGGAACCTCAGCTGAGTGAAGTGTTGTTCTGTCCTGAACGCTCCAAGTAGACTCGGGGAGAAACCAGGAATACCTGCTTCTTGAAGATAGGTTGCCCCTGATTCTGGTTACTAGTATGGGTCAGAGTCTCATGCTAGGAGTTTGTCTTCTCTCAGCCATGGTTGTATTTGAGACAGTGGTTGACGAAACTCTGCAGAGCCTCTTCCAACTGATTGTAAGGCTGGGCCTAGGACAGGGCTTCACTCATCCGTCTGACGTTGTGCTTAAGTAGGTGCTTGTACCGGGGGTAAGGGTCTTGCAATCCGCTGATGAACACGAGGGTAGATACGTCTTCATTATAGTTGAAAATTTTGGCAAGCTGGCTCTAAAAGTAGCTGATGTAAGACTTGAGACTATTATCCTGCCTCATCTTGATGGAGAGGAGGTGGTGATTGTTCTTCTTATCCTCCCGGTGGGAGGCTTGTTTAGTGAGGTATGCCTCAGTTACCTCCTCGAAGTTATGGAGAGAATGTGGCGGTAGGGAGTAGAACCAATCTGAAGCCATACCTTTCAAGCTGGTTGGAAAGGTTAGAGACATGAGGGGGTTTGCGGGAGTGGACTATTATTTTATCATGGAAGTGTTCTGAAGTGTTGAACCGGGTCGCTCATTCCGGAATAGTGATTGAAGGTTGGAGTTGTGAACTTCTTCGGAATCTCACACTCCAAGATCTCTTTGTAGAGAGGGGGAGTCGAAGATTTTGGAAACTGCCAACATCTGTCCACCACAGCTGCAGCTTCGCATCTTGAATCTTCTTCTGGACCAGTTCATCAAGGGTTCTGATGACAGGGAGCTCTTCTATCTTTCTCCAAGTCTGGCCGCATTGAATCCCTATTTTGTAACGATGTGATCTGCTTCGTTGTCAAAGTTATCTTCATACACAGGAGAAGTTGGTCTAGGCCATCTCAGATTCGTAATGGGCTCATCGATTTGCGTCTCCCAACTCTAGATTTGTGTGCCTGAGTGCCTTGGAGGGCGACGATTCATGCCTGATGTTGGTCGTTGAGTTGTCTCAATGCCTCATGTTCGTGAATGTCATTCTAGTGATCGAGAGCAGCCTGCTCCAGGTAACAATCTGATTGGGCTTGCTGCTCCTTCATCTGCTTTTTCATGTTGGGGAGCATCTGAAGGATCTCGCCTTCGAATAGTGGTGGTTGGGCGCTGGTGGCTATCCTCTGAGACGAGGAGCAGCCGATGTCATCTATGGCATGCTCGTGATTGGTGGCATGTGGGGGGACCGTTCCCAGTGTTGATGGTGGTCCCGCCTTTGAACGGGACCGTTGGGCTATCAATGTTAAGGAAAAGGCTTTTTTAGGATGGTCTGGTTGGAAGAGAGGGAGACCTCAAGTGTAAACTCAAGATCTCAACGAAAGACCAGTTTGTGGTGGGAAAAAACTCACCAGGTCACGGTGGATGGATCTGTTAGCCCAAGAGGTTACACTCTCCAATTGTTTTGTATTTTGATGATGACAAACCAAATTAGTGCTATTTGGTACTAATCATTTGTTCAAGATGAGTTTCAGGTCTTGTACCATGTTTAGAGACCATTTGCTTAGCTATTGCAAGAACTTCTAAGTTCCACCAAGCAAGGAAGGCAAATTGCACATCAAGGAAGGATCATAGAAGAGAAGGCACTAGCAAGGCATTGGATGACTCAAAGACTTGAAGATAGCTCAAGAAGTCTTCATGTATTTTGTTTTTCAGTTTATAGTATGTTAAAGAATAGTTTGAAGCTCAATCACACACGTTTTTGCGCATATACTATTTCTTAGTTTATTTCCTATAAAAAATACAAAATATTTTAGTACAAAAACTTTCTTCTACAAATTTCTTTTTATGTTACATACTGAATTCCTGTTTAAAATAGTTTTGTTAAAAATTTTTCTTCTCAAAATTCTGTCTTTATTTCGTTTTCTGACCTGATCCGGTCGACCGGCAGTCTACCGACAGTCGACCGAGTCTATGTCAGGCTGGTCCGGTCGACCGGACCAGTCGACCGAGGTCCTGGCAGAATGCACGTATCCGTGTGCATGTCTGTCGGTCGACCGGGGTAGTCGACCGATGTTTATTTTTGAGTCACAGTTTGTATCAGTCGACCGGGTCGGTCGACCGATAGCCTATAACGGTCGGAATTTTGTACTACCGGTCGACCGGCCCGGTCGACCGATGTAGCCGTTGAACAGTAACGGGCAGATTTTTTAAGTGCTGTTTATTTTTGTCTTTTGTGTTTAAAAATTCGTTTAAGGATATATTTTGATCTAATTACCTCCTAAACATCAGTAAATATGTTTTATCCCTAAACCCTAGCCCTCTCCTATAAATAGGGGTGTTTGGGGAGAGATTGGTTACAAAAACAATTATTACTAAAAAATTCAAAAGTTTAAGGCTTTCAAAGTTCTTGGTTTTGAGCTAAATTCTCTCAATTTCTGAAGGGTTTTCAAAAGATTTTCTCTGATTTCAATTTCTTTTCCTTACACACAAAAGAGCTTCATTCCTACTCAATATTCTCTAAGGACCTTTGTAAGGGAAGAGATATTTGAAAGAGAGAGTTTGTGGTCTTTTGACTACCAGGAAATTACTTGTTCTTGTGATTGTAGGAGTTGGGTACTCCATTGTAATTGTTCTTTGTGATAGTGAAAGTAGCTAGAATCCTTCTGGGGAAGGCGGGGAGTAGAGCTGGGTGCTCGAACCTCGATAACATATCCTTGTGTTTGCGATTGGTTTACATTCTTGCAATCCTTACTCTATTTTGCTTGCACTTATTACTTGCTCATCATATTCATTGTCATACTTACTTGTTTGCATTCATCTTGTGATTGTTGTAGCGTTAAATTTTTAATTTGCCCCTTGATTAGCATTGTCACCTATTCACCCCCCCTCTAGGTGACTTTTCAATTGGTATCAGAGCTTGGACTCTAGGTTTGGCTTAACATCCATAGAGAGATCCTTAAAATATTTCTAATCAACATTTTCATTCATCCATTCATACACTAGTAAACATGGCCGACAACATTAAAACCCCACCTAAATTTGATGGACTCAACTTCCCTATTTGGAAGGTTAGGATGACTATCTTTTTGCAATCACTAGGTAGTTTAGTGGCTAAGTCTTTGACCAAACCCTATGTAGCACCCGATAGTGATGAGAGCACTTGGACCGACTTTAACTTTAGAGAATATGAGGCTAACTCCAAAGCCCAAAACTCCCTATTAACCGCCTTGAATGAGGATGACCTTACACGGGTAATTCATTGCCAATCCGCCTATGAGATTTGGCAACACTTGTTGGTCACACATGAAGGGACTTCACAAGTCAAGAGAGCTAAGATAGATCTCTTGAGGTCTCAATATGAATCATTTAAAATGCTTGATGATGAATCCATTGATTGTATGATTACTCGTTTCACTAAAATTACAAATGGTCTTTCTTCATTAGGTGACGTCATCTCCAATGATCAAAAGGTGCGCAAAGTGATACGGGCTCTTCCTTCTTCATGGGAGATCAAGGCCACCACCTTAAAGGAGTTGAACGACAAGGATGAGATGGACATCATTAGTCTCATTGGGAACTTAAAGACCCATGAGATGGAGAAGAAGGCAAGAGAAGAAGCCACTACTTCAAAGAAGAAATCCATAGCCTTCAAGACTTCATCCACCAATGATGACGATGATGAAGACGAAGAAGAAGATGAGGAGCTAACTCTACTTGTGCGGAATGTCAAGAGGTTGTACCGAAAGAACAAGTTCAACTTCCGGAGAAGATTCGAAGGTAAAGAGGAGCGGAAGATCATTTGCTATAATTGCCGCAAACCCGGACACATCATGGCGGATTGTCCGGAGTTCAAGAAGAAGATGACTTCCTCCTTCAAGCCAAAGAAACCGGAGGAGAAGAAAGCCTACAAAGCAACATGGGATTCGGAAAGCGAGTCCGAAGAGGAGGTGGATCAAGCTAATATGTGTTTCATGGCAAACACACCTAAGGTAACCCCTCAATCCCTTGATGATGATGATGATGATTTGAGAAAGGAAGTTCTAGTTCATACTTTTGTAGAACTTTCCGAAACTTATGATAACAAGAAAATGGAATGCTTTAAATTACAAAAAGAAGTTGCTTTTCTTAAAAATCAACTTGCTTTGGTTTCAAAAGAAAAGATGATCTTTCTTCCAATCTTGTTTCAATTCAAAATGAATTTGACGCTTATAAGATTTCTTGTAAGGGTAAAACCCCTATTGTTGATAATAAAGAAATTTCTTCCTTAAGAACCAAAATGGTTGATTTTGAAAAGATTTTGAAAGATTGTGCTTTTAACACCAAGAAGCTTGAAGAAAAGTTTTCCAAAAGCACACTTCTCATGTTAAAGATTCTCATGCTAAAATTCCACATGCTCACACTTCAAATAATACTTCTCATGCTTTTCATGCTCACAATGCCCATGCTCACAAATCACACACTCACTATGCTTTTAGATATGGTAGAGTGTATAGATGTACTTATTGTGGCAAAAATGGACATTTAGCTAAATTTTGTTATGATAAATTGCATAGTTCAAATAATCTTGTTTGGGTTAATGGCTCTAACCCTCATGGACCCAAGAAATGTGGGTACCAAAATCAAGTCCTAAAATGTTTGATGTAGGTACACACCAAGGCTCCAAGACGTAGGGAGCGGTGGTACCTTGATAGTGGTTGTTCGAGACACATGACGTGGGATATCAACAACTTCACAACCCTATCAAGGTACATGGAAGGTGGCTCCGTCACCTTCGGGGATGATTCCAAAGGAACTATCATCGGTATAGGTAACATTCAAATTGGTGCATCTCCTATTATTGAGAATGTTGTTTTAGTAGATGGTTTAAAACATAATTTGCTTAGCATTAGTCAACTTTGTGATCGTGGACTTAAAGTTGTATTTGATGATACTTCTTGCAAGATTTTTGATGTTAAATCCGATGTTTGTATTCTTACCGGTTTTCGTGATAATAATGTTTATATTATTGACATGCTTAATTTAGATTGTTCTACTAAATGCTTGAATGCTTTTGATGAAAATTCTTGGCTTTGGCATAGAAGATTAGGACATGCATCTTTTGACCATATCTCTAGGATTAATTCAAAGGAATTGGTGAAGGGTATACCTTGCTTGGATTTTGAGAAAGACCGCATTTGTGGTGCGTGCCAACTTGGGAAACAAACCAAGTCTTCCTTTAAACCAATCAAGGATATCATGTCAACTAGGCCTTTAGAATTAATTCATATGGATCTTTTTGGACCAACTAAAACTAAGAGTTTAAATGGAAGTAGATTTGCATTTGTTTTAGTTGATGATTTCTCCCGTTTTACTTGGGTTTTCTTTTTGCAAAATAAAGATCAAACTTTTTCTCATTTTAAGATTTTTCGAAAAAGAGTTGAAAAAGAAAAGATTTTCCGATTTTAAGAATAAGGAGTGATAGAGGTGGTGAGTTTGTTAACCAACTCTTCATGACTTATTGTGATGAAAAAGGAATTAAGCATGAAATGTCTTGTCCTAGAACTCCACAACAAAATGGAGTTGTAGAAAGGAAAATAGAACACTTCAAGAGATGGCTAGGACAATGATAAGTGAGTATGACCTCCCTCAATATTTATGGGCCGAGGCCGTAAACACCGCATGCTATATATCGAATCGTATTTATTTATGCAAAAATTCTTCAAAAACATCATTTGAAATGTATCTTTCTAGAAAACCAAATGTTGCATATTTCAAAGTTTTTGGATGCAAGTGTTTTGTTTTAAATACTAAGGATAATTTGGGTAAATTTGATGCTAAGGCTTATGAGGCTATCTTTGTTGGATATTCCTCTACTAGCAAAGCATATAGAGTTTTCAATAGATCTACACTTACCATAGAAGAATCCATGCATGTTAAATTTGAAGAGACTAATGTGGTTGTTGAGAATGTTGTAGAGATTGAACCATTAGGTGAAGACATGGAGAGACTATCCTTGAAGGACTCACCCACTCAAGAAGATAAGCAAGAATCTATAGGTGAAGTTCAAGAGGATAAAGAGGAAAGCGCTTAACCGCTTCCCAAAGCTTGGAAATACGCTACAAATCATCCTAAGGAGCTCATCTTGGGTGATGCATCTAAAGGAGTCACAATGCGCTCCAAACTCCATGACCTACGTGGTAACTTTGCTTTCATTTCTCATTTTGAACCCAAAGGCATTCTCGAAGCCGAGACGGACCCATATTGGTTGCTTGCCATGCAAGAGGAACTCAATCAATTTGAGCGCAACCAAGTTTGGCACCTTGTTCCTAAGCCCCACGATAGACCAATAATTGGTACTAAGTGGATCTTTAGAAACAAGATGGATGAGTCCGGAAATGTCATTAGAATAAAGCTAGGTTAGTGGCCCAAGGTTACACTCAAGTTGAGGGAATTGACTTTGAGGAGACCTTTGCACCCGTAGCACGGCTTGAAGCCATACGGATGACACTAGCTTTCGCATGCTTTAAAAATTTTAACTTTTTCAAATGGATGTGAAAAGTGCATTTTTGAATGGTTTCATTAATGAAGAAGTTTATGTTGCTCAACCTCCCGGTTTTATTGATCATGTTCATCCCGATTTTATTTTTAACTTGATAAGCTTTGTATGGATTGAAACAAGCTCCAAGAGCTTGGTATGAAAGGCTTTCTAGTTTTCTCATTTCAAATGATTTTATTAAAGGCAAAGTAGACACAACTCTTTTTACTAAGCATGTTGATAATTGTTCGGTGCGGAGAAGAAGGTGTAATATTTCCTTGAATCAATTGAAAGATTACAACAAGCTAATGCTCCGACTACAAGGGAGGGAGGATGTATGAATCTTCCCTTTGTTTAGTGCTGGGTTCTTCGTGTGGCGATGGAGAGTGAATCTTGTTCTCCGTTGACCAGATGACCGTCATGGACCGTCGGGGGTCTTCTCTTTGGCCGGTAGGGGAGTAACTCAGCTCCGTCTACCAAAACTCTCAAAGAGGAGGTAGGCAAAGAGCGGCTAGTACTCAGTAAGCTCGCTGAAGAGTCTTCTCTCTCTTGTTGGTGTCAGGCTTCTCTCTCTCTTGCCCAGAATAATCCTTCCCTTTTGATTTAATTTGCCCGCCCTTCATAGCCAACAGGGCTATTTATAGGGGTCTTAGGGGGTGATCGTGCCCCCTAAAAATGCGCCTGAACGAGGGGCCACTACCCGCCATATGTGCGGTAACTGACCCCACAATCCGGGGCGGTTGCAACTGAGACGCGGGCTTCGGGCTGGACGCGCCTTGATGTTGAGACGCGGGCTTTGTGCCGACGCGCCTTGATGCTGAGACGCGGGCTTCCGGCCGACGCGCCTTGATGCTGAGACGCGGGCTTCGGGCCGGACGCGCCTTGATGCTGAGACGCGGGCTTCGGGCCGGACGCGCCTTGATGCTGAGACGCGGGCTTTGTGCCGACGCGCCTTGATGTTGAGACGCGGGCATCAATCCCTCGCGTCTAGTGCTTGAGACTGCTGCTTTGATGGCTTGCCTGTTAGACACGCCTTGATGTTGAGACGCGGGCTTTGTGCCGACGCGCCTTGATGCTGAGACGCGGGCTTCCGGCCGGACGCGCCTTGATGCTGAGACGCGGGCTTCCGGCCGGACGCGCCTTGATGCTGAGACGCGGGCTTTGTGCCGACGCGCCTTGATGTTGAGACGCGGGCATCAATCCCTCGCGTCTAGTGCTTGAGACTGCTGCTTTGATGGCTTGCCTGTTAGTCATTTTTAGACAGCCTACAGAACCCCCTCCAAAGTTTCCGATATTCCGCAGTTGAATGGGACGGATTTCGGAATACTTTGGACTTAAACCGCGTTCGCCTTTGTGACTGGACTGTTGATGCTTCGGGTTTGACCTTATCCGAATTTGGTCTTCGTGAGTGTACTGTTGAACTCTTAGAAGCCATCAGAGTCGATCGTGTTGAGTGTCTAGATACACAGCCTAGACCTCCCCAATTGCTTTTAGTCTGTCACGGGTGCGTTTTTTGGCTGGGAGTAGTTGGTTGTCTGTTGGCGCCAGTGTACTGTTGAACTGTCTTGCAGACGCATAAGACTGGACGCAGGCTCCTTTTTGAAAAGCAGAGGCTGCTTTGAAGACGCAGCTTCCATAAAATAGACGCGATGTTTGGCCAGACGCGAACTCCTTAGAGGAGACGCGATTTTCCGAACGCACTCTTGGAAATGCTGACGGGGCATGTCCGGTGCGTTTTCTGGGCGCGGACTTTATGCTATGTCATGATTACGCCGCCAGCTGGCCTGGGGAAACGGTGAAATCTTTCTTTTTGGCGCGCGGATCTCCCGGTTCATTAAATGAACTGCTCCACGTGTCAACTTCTGACTCGCGGCGGGGTTGCGACGCATGATCTTCGCCACCAGAAATGATTTTGCCACACGCGTCAAGCAACGATTCGCTACAGTGTCCCTTGGGTCACGCGTCGCGTAATCTTCGCGAATCCCTGTGCCTATAAAAGGCAACAGTTGAGGAGATTCCTCTTCTTCTCCGAACGCGTTTGCTGAGAACTTTAGAAAACACTTTCCCTTTCTGTTCTTCTGTCCAATCTCAGACCAAGTTCGCCATGGCACCAAAGACCAAGCCGACCGCTTCTTCCTCAAAGGCGACCACTACTGAGGCCCGGAGGGGCAGTTCTTCTTCTGCGCAGGGCGTCGTCCTCCAAGGTCTCCAAGGTAGTATGCCCTCTAGGCATGAACCCTTAAGAACTTTAACACATTAAAAACGTGTTTGATTCCCAGACGCAGTCTTTGGGATGATAACCGGGACGCACTTCGAGTCCTTCACTTAGAATATTTCTAATTGTGAAGGTCTCTGGACGCAGTTTGCAGAACGCAGATTTGATCTTCGTGTTCTGTATCATCAGGCGCCGATTTGATGAATCTGGCGTCTGAGTCCAAGTGCTTTGAAATTCCACAAGTCTTGGTTTGCAGAACGCGGATTTGATCCTTGCGTTCTGTGCCATCAGCTGCCGATTCTGATGAATCCGGCGTCTGAGTCCACGTACTTGGAATTTCATAAGTATTGGTTTACAGAACGTGGCTTCAATCCTTGCGCTCTGTGCTTCCTGACGCAGATTTGCAGGTCTGGACGCGGCTTTGATAATTCCTGCGTCCAGCGTCTCTTCTGCGTTTGGACGCAGATTCGCAGGTCTGGACGCGGATTTGATAATTCCTGCGTCCAGTATCTCTTCTGCGTTTGGACGCAGATTCGCAGGTCTGGACGCGGATTTGATAATTCCTGCGTCCAGTATCTCTTCTGCGTTTAGACTAGGAACACTTAGTATTTCTCCTTGCTTTTGGTAAAGCATCTGACTAAAGTGTTTTTATCTTTTTGCAGCGCCGCAACCTGATACTTCACTCCCCAAGATACGCCATTTTGGGCATGTAGGTGGTGCTGATCGGAACTTGACCTTCGTGCTACAAAGGACTGTTCCTGTGACTGCTGACCAGTCTCCGGCTCGTGAGAAGAAACTCTCGAATGTCGATATGAGGACCCTTCGAGTGCTTATGACCGATGCAGCATTCACTACGGATGATGGCAGCAAGCTGGAGAAGCCCGCCTTCTTCTTCGGGGATCGTATCCATGATGGCGGCCATCGCGTGTACGAAGGGACTTACACTTGGCTCCGTCAAATAGGGGGCAGAAGGTTCTTTCTCCCGGCCATGGAGAGGATGTACCCTATGTTCTATTTCCAGCATATGTCCGTCCCGCGGAAGATGGAATTTGACCTTGCTCGATATGCTCCTGAGGTTACTCTTGGCGATCTGGGCTCCCACTACCAAGTGCATCGTCATGACAGCCACGACGGGTCTGTTATCGGCCTTTTCCCTGGGTCGCGCAAGAGGGAGATCCCGTCTGGAGAGATACCGCACATTGGCACCACCTTCCTCAACGCATTCATGGCAGCGGAGGGCGATTATCCGGTGGCGTTCCGTGCGTATGGGTGGATCCGTTCCACGGAACATTACTGGTGGGGCAGAATGGTTGGCTTTGTCCTTACCGAGCTCGGGGATTTGCTGAGGCGCATAGGACTGTACCCAGCGGTCAGGGCTGTACAGTGGGGGATCCCTCAAAGTTCTCAGAACTTCTTTGGGATCTTAGAGCGTTACAATCCTTTGACGGGGACGTTCTTTACTCCAGTCGGGGAGATGGGCCTTGCCCTACACGAGCTGCACGAGGTCTCAGGACTGGTAACAGGGGACATGCCCTATGAAGAATATGTCCCTACCGCTGTGGAGCTTCGCCACGTGAAGGAGGAGTTTCCCCTGATATACGAGACCTACTGGGAAGTGCTATGTCACTTCCATATCTGCGGTCAGCTCACCAAATGGCGGTCGCAGGGGGTCAAGTACCTGTCTTGGGCCAGTTATTTGTTCAACAATGTGAACACCAAAGACCACTTGATCACCCGACTGGCTCCCAGCTCTGATAGGGAGATTGAAGACCGGATTGACCAGGCTTCTGAGAAGTTCTACACCACGGAATCGAACGAAGATGGTTTCGACCCCGACTTGGTTTTCGAAAGCTTCCACCATCAAGCCCGGACTCCTATCTCCGATCGGGCGCTGCTGGCAGGTTTTCTGATGCTGTGGCTAAAGCGTTGTGTGGTGCCCACGCTGCCACATGAAGTTATAGTTGCCGACGTGGTGTACCCGGCGGTGCTTCTGGCCCATGGCAACCCTATAGCTCTTCTCCCGACCGTGGTGGCTGGTATTCAGAGCGGGCTGCGGGCGCTGGCTAAAAGCTTTTGTGAGCCCCCAAAAACTGTGGATTCCGAGGGAAAGCCGCTCACGGACTCAGAGGGGAATCCAATGGTGAAGCATCCCAATCCTCGGGTCGAGCTGCCTTACACATACCTTATGGCCTGGTATGTGATGCACTGCCCCTCTTTGATGACGGCGGTGCGTTGGAAGGAGGACTCCGTCCCCTTCATACAGCGATTGGAGGGTTCGAGGTGGCAGGATCCTTACATATATTACATCCGGAAGCGTCTTTCAGCCCCGGCAAACTATCAGCTCAATCGTTGCCTCCCCCAGATCCCTGATGCATCCTACGGCGATCTACTTGTCGATTCCGCCGGCCCAGATGATTTCTCGAGGTTATCCCAGGGAGCCTTCTGGTGGTTGCTTAATATTCGGCCCGGGTACATGCTTTTTCGACAAGGGACGTCATGCACCATTGAGCCATACATGCCGAATCGCTTCGCCCGACAGTTCGGCTATGACCAGCTCTATATCGGGAACCCCAATGCTCAGCTCGCCTTCGAAGGGAACTTGTTCGAGGGTGCTCGGGCCTGGTATTATAGTGTGGCTGGAGGGACAGGGACAACCTTCCGTCTACCTCTCGAAGCGCCCAAGTGCCAGATGAGTCTAAGCTATTGTACTTGGTACTCCCAAGCCGTCCAGACACCAGACTTTCTTCCGGCGTTTTCATGTATCGAGAGCATCAATGCAAGTCTCGAGGCAAGGAAGGATTCCGCTAAGCCAACGAGACTCGTAGAACAGTACCTGAAAGCCCGGAAGGAGGTCGAGAGGAAGACGAAAAGAGAGCCACAAGCTACAAAGCCACAACTGCCAAGGGCAGAGCCACGAGCGGCGAGGGCGGAGCCACCAGTAACGAGGACGGAGCCACGAGCGACGAGGGAGGAGCCGCGGACGAAGAGATGTAAGCAGGTGGTGAGTAAGCGTCCTCACCGCCCCACTTCTGTTATTGAGCCTGCCCCGAAGAAGGTTAGGAGGGACTTGGCGGCTGAAGTCTCTCAATCCGGAGCTATCTCTGCCGGAGTTGAGGCTCCTCCTGAAGACGTCGTCAGAGTTGAGGAACCTCCGGAGGAGGAGGATTTCCCCCCTTTAGTTCGTGCTTCTAAGTCGCACCGCGAGGCTGTGGAGGAAGGGGAGTTCATCGAACAACCCGTTATTGCTGCTGATGCCGAATCCCCAGAGATTGACATAATGGGCGATGAAGATGTTGAACTTCCGGAAATCTCAGCTCAGCTCAAACCTCCTTCTGCTCATGAAGGGAGAGATGAGGCACAGCAGTTGGGGTCTCCAGGCGTCTTCATCTCTAGTTCCAGGGCCGTCGACCCTAGTCCTACTACTGGGGTGATTGGAGGCAAGGCTCCGATTACGGAGCTTCCTGAGCTGTCGTCTTCTTCGTTCTCGGGGGAAAGCCTCTTTGAGGACGACGTCGACTATAGCGAGGAACCCGCTCCTCCTGATCAAAGCAAGTTCTTCCATGTCTCAGAGGAGGAAATGTATGGAGGCGAGCCATCGTCTGCACCGTCAGTGGCGGCTATCCCTGTTAAAGGTACCCTTTCCCCCTCCTGTCCAATTTTCTCTTTGCATGTTGAAGAAGATGTCTTGACATTCTTCATTTTATATTGCAGGGCCAACCGGAGATGCCGAGGCTACAACCTCCTCGCATATTGAGGAGATGGTGGGAGAGTTGACTCGGCCACAGGGAATTGAGACCTCAGCTGCTGAGATGCCCTCAGAGGGGGCAGCTGCTGATACTGGGGAGCCTTTCACTCTACCAGAGGAGGAAGCCACTACTGAGGTCAAGAAGGCTCGGGTGGAGGGTCCGACGGCAGGTCCACTCCCAGGAGATTGCACAGCTCAAGTTTCAAGTGAAGCTTCTGAGGAAATCGTGCTTGCCACTCCATCATTGGTCGCGGAAGTTCCCGCAGGGATAGCACCTCCGGAAGCACCAGTGGCTGGTTCCGCTCTTGCCGTATCGGCGGTTAGCATGACTTCTGCGCAAAAAGAGCCGGCCTACACCCCTTCTTCCGAGATAGAAAGGGGGTCGGGGAGCGTTCCGGGTGATGACAGCATGGACTTCCTGACGCGCAGTACGGTGCGGCAGTTCTTTGAAGCGATGCGATCGTGCATCGACTTTATCCTTTCTGGGCGTCGTTCTTTTGACTTTGCCCGGAGATTTCTCGGGAATGTGGCCGAGAACATCGAGCTAGTCGGGGGCCTTCCTCTTGCTCAGGCATGTATGCGGGTGGTGGATCAGTTGGAGAGTGACCTGAAAGAGCTGAAGTCTTTAGACGAAGCTGACTCCCTCCACGAAACCCAAGTCATCCTGGATAGCCTCCTTTCTGCCCAAAGGCAAGAGCGACAGGAAGTGGAAGTACAAATTGCCGAAGAGGTCAGCAACCTTGAGCGTTCCCAGGCTGAATGCCAAAGGCTGATTGAAGACTCAGGGGATACTGAGCTTATCATGCAGAACACAGAGCTTGCTATTACCAACGCTCGGGCTGCCATTGCTAAGGCCAAAGCCATGCTAGCTGTCAATGAAGAGAAGCTCGTCGCCCTCCAGAAGAAGCTAGAGGAGCAGAAGGCTGCAAGGGTACGGGCTGAAGAGAGCCAGTCTGTTCATCTCTCCAGATTGGAGACTTTGCGAGCCCAGCTGGCTGAAAAACCCTGCCTATCTGAAGAGGAGCTGCGGGTCCAGGCGATGATGGAGGCTGAGAAGGCACGTCAGCATGAGATGCATCGTCTCAGGGAGCGCATCCGTTCCCTACCAGATCGAGATTTTTAGCCTTCTCCTCCCTTTTTTTGTAACGCTCAATCTTATTTGTATAAGAGAGCGTTTTTGTATCACTTTCATATTTTTGAATATAAATAAAAGTGACACCCTCCTTTTTACTTCTTTTGTCTCGAACTCTTTGCCTTTGGTTGGACATGTAGGAGCAAGGAAGTCTTTTGATCTTTATCAAAATTATAATCATAATCTTAATAAGTCAAAAGTATTGAGGAAAGATCTTGTTCCAAGAACTTTCATGACACTGTCAGAGGTGTAAGCTTAACTTGACAGAGGTGATTTTTGGTGGACCTGCCACTTTGTGGAAGAAAGTGACAGGTGGAGTTCGTACCCCCAGGAAAGATGAACTTTTATCAAGGATTTGTGCTTAACTTGATTTCAGATCAGCTGGGGATGTTGATGGAAACATTGTTTATTGGTGTAATGTTAACCAACAATGCCTCCAAAATGAATTCGATATTCTGTTGGGGAGAATATCAAATGAAACTAGACTCGCGGGGGAATCTAGGGAAGTCCTTACCGTTAGAGGTGTGATATTAACTTAACGGGTTGGAAATAGTCTTGTCAGAAGTGTAATGTTAACTTGACAAGGACATGAGTTAGAGGTGTGATATTAACTTAACTCATCGACATCTCAGTTTTATAAGGGAAAACTGAGGGTGTCACTGTCATAGGTGTGATGTTTAACTTAACAGTGAGGGTAATGCTAGAGGTGTAATGTTGAACTTGGCATTAGTCGTCTCGGCTTGAAGAAGTCGAGGAAAGGTCATAGCCATAGGTGTATTGTTGAACTTAGCAATGACTCGGATGCTAGAAGTGTAGTGTTAACTTGGCATCGTCCATTTCAGCTTCGATATGGAAGTCTGAAGAAAGGGTGACTGTCAGAGGTGTAATATTAACTTGACGGGCACCTGATATACTGCTTAGAGGTGTAATGTTAACTTAAACAGTAGTTTGTCAAAGGTGTGATATTAACTTGACAAGAATTGGCTCTTGATAGGAGCAATTTGAGGACCTGTCATTCTATTGATGAGAATTGACAAGTGGAATTTGAAATGCCAGAGGTATAGTGTTAACTTGGCAAATTTGAAGTTTGCTGCTCTATGTAGAGGTGACAAGCGGGGCTTGTACTCGACAAGGAGTATTCATTACCAGAGGTATAGTGTTTAACGTAGTAATGTTTGTATTTTGTGGTCCTACCATTCTATGGATGAGAATTGGTAAGAGATTTTGGAGGAGAGAGTGGAATCAGGGCCACTTAGGATTTTTAGCAAACCCTCAGCTGTCAACGGATTTGAGGTGCCTTTACCAACTACCGTTTGAGTTGGGCTAGCCATGCTATTCCCCTCAGCATGATGAGTTGTCGAGGACTTATGTTGGGCTTAGATGCCAACCTTTTCCTCTATCCTTAGCCGTCGAAGGCGTTGGATGTTTTTTTGATCAGAGGTGTGGTATTAACTTGATCGGCAGGATTTTTAGCAAACCCTCAGCTCTCAACGGATTTGATGTGCCTTTACCAACTACCGTTTGGGTTGGGCTAGCCATGCTATTCCCCTCAGCATGATGAGTTGTCGAGGATTTATGTTGGGCTTAGATGCCAACCTTTTCCTCTATCCTTAGCCGTCGAAGGCGTCGGATGTTTTTGATCAGAGGTGTAATTTTAACTTGATCAACAGAAGAACACCATCTAGGGATAGTATTTCTTCAGGAATTTGCCATTGATTGGCATCATGAGTGTATCGCCATTAGAGGTTATGAGACGATACGATCCATTCGAGTAGACCGACTCTACTACAAATGGTCCTTCCCATTTGGGTTGGAATTTTCCCTTTGTCTTGTGCGTCATGACCATGGGTCTCCGGACGGCTAAGACAAGGTCGCCTTTCTTGAAAGTTCGCGTTTTGACTTTCTTGTTGAAGGCTCTGGTGATGCGAGCTTGATAAAGCTCGATCTGCTGCTGGGCCTGCAGACGCTTGTCGTCTAAGGCCTCCAGTTCTTGGAGTCGCTGTCGATGCTTCTCCTCTGTTGTCATCTCGGCGGTCAGGGCGACGCGTAGAGATGGAATTTGGATTTCCAGTGGGAGGACAGCTTCACATCCGTACACCAAGGAAAATGGCGTGGCTTTAGTTGGGGTTCGCACGGTCGTGCGATATGCCCATAAGCATTCACCCAACTTATCGTCCCAGTCTCGTTGACTTTTCGAGACGAATTTCTTGAGAAGCTTGCCAATAGTCTTATTGAAAGCTTCCGCGAGGCCGTTGGCGGGAGGATAGTATGCCGTTGATGACACACTCTGGATTCTGAACTTAGCACAGAATCTCTGGAAAGCCTGGCTGATGAACTGGGGTCCATTGTCATGGACGATCCGCCGAGGCACACCGAAGCGATAGATAACGTGATGTTTCACGAACTTGATCACGTTAGACGATTTTACCTCTTTTAGAGGAACAGCTTCGGCCCACTTGGAGAAGTAATCGGTTATTGCTAGAATGAACCGATGTCCTTTCGACGATGGTGGGCTGATGGGGCCAACCACGTCCATCCCCCACATTTCGAACGGCCAAGTAGAGGTCGTAGAGTGGAGATACCCTGGTGCTTGATGGATGAAATCGCCATGTATTTGACAGGCGTGACATCTCTTAGCGAGGGAGATGGCGTCGACAATCATCTTGGGCCAATAGTAACCCAATCTTTGGAGTCGGTTTGCCAGCTTCGGGCCAGGTTGATGAGCTCCACAAATACCATCGTGGGCTTCTTTCAACACTTCACGGGCTTCTTTTGATGAGAGGCACCGGAGCAGGATCCCGTCATGCGATCGACGGTACAGTGTTCGCGTGATCGCATTATAGTAAAATTTGGGGGCTTTCCTCCGAATGGCGGCCGCCTCTTTGGTGTCTTCAGGCAGGATGCCGTATAAGACATAATCAATATAGGGAAATCGCCAGTCTTTAAGCTCTGGAGCGGTTGACACTTCAAGTGTTTCTTTACCGCGACGATCTCCTGTTGACCCTGGGTAGTCTCCGGGGGGAATTTTTGGACAGTATAGGTCGTGGCTATAGACGAATACCTTCTCCATTGCTCCTGCTGGGAGAGCTAGGGAAGCTGCGAGAGATGCGAGGGCATCTGCATGCGCATTTTGGCTTCGCGGCACATGGTCGATGTAGAAGTTTGAAAACTTCTCCGCCATGTGGATTGTCGCGTCGTAGTAGGGTACTAGATCTTCATGTCTGACCTCATACTCTCCGCGAACTTGGCTGACGATGAGTTTGGAGTCACCGTACGCCTCGAGATTTTTAACGCCAATCTCATCGGCGAATTGCATCCCAATCAGGAGGGCGTTGTATTCCGCCACATTGTTGGAACAGGGCTCGGTTAACGAGATAGCTCGGGGGATCACGTAGTTTTGTGGGGAGACGAGTACTACTCCTACCCCCGCTACTGTGTGTCCCTTGGGGCTTGCCCTTGATGCACCATCGAAGAAAAGTTGCCATACTTGTCCTTCAAACGATGTCTGGGTTAGGCATACTTCGGCGACCTCATCTGGGAGATCCTCATAAAGTTTGGCTGCCCTCGGATCCGGGTGTTCAGCTAAGAAGTCCGCCACCGCTTGTCCTTTAATGGCCTTCTGTGGCAGGAAGTGCATCTCATATTGGGAGAGCAATATAGCCCATTTCGCCAGCCGGCCATTCAATGACGAAGGCTTTGTCATGAGTAACCTCAGGGGGTTGACTTTTGATATGACATTTATGATTTGGCCTACCAGATAGTGTCGCATTTTCTGAATAGCGAACACCAAGGCCAAACACTCCTTCTCGATCGGGTTGTATCGATGTTCGGCCCCGATCATTGTTCTACTGAGGTAGTAGATTGCTCGTTCTCGTCCTTGGTCATCATTCTGAGCTAGTAGAGCTCCCAAAGAATGATCCATCGATCGGACGTACACCAGGAAGGGCTTTCCGGATACCGGAGCTGCAAGGACTGGTGGTTGGGTGAGGTATCGTTTGATCTCCTCGAATGCTTGTTGGCAAGCATCGTCCCATATGAACGAGACTCCCTTCTTCATCAGCTTAGCGAAGGGTTGGCATCTTCCGGAGAGATTTGAAATAAATCTGCGGATGTATGCCAGTCGTCCCTGCAATCCTCTGAGCTCCCTGAGGCTTCTTGGAGGTTGCATTTCCTGAATGGCGCGAACCTTCTCCGGATCCAAATGAATTCCGGTAGAGGTTACAACAAACCCTAGGAATTTTCCGCTGGCTACCCCCAGGAATGATTTGGTGGGATTCATCTTCAATTGATGAGCCCGCATGATGTCAAAGACCGCTTTTAGGTCCGCTATGTGATCGCCTTTAGTGCGGCTTTTCACCGCGATGTCATCGACATAGCACTCCACCGTCTTGCGTATCTGCTGGTGGAAAATGGCATTCATAGCCCTTTGGTATGTCGCCCCTGCATTTTTTAGTCCGAAGGGCATGACGGTGTAGCAGTATACTCCTAGAGGTGTCCTGAAGGAGGTATGCTTTTCGTCGTCAGGGTACATCTTGATTTGATTGTAACCTGAGAATCCGTCCATAAAGGACATTCGCTCGAACCCGCATGTATTGTCAATCATGACATCTGTGATTGGCAACGGGAACTCGTCTTTGGGGCAGGCCTCGTTTAGATCGCGGAAGTCGATGCAGATCCGGATCTTCCCGTTCTTCTTAGCAACGGGGACGATGTTAGCTACCCAGTCGGGATGTTGTTCCTCCCTGATGAAGCCAGAGTCAATGAGCTTTTTGACTTCTGATTGAATGGCTTCCATTACTTCTGGACGAAACCGTCGCTGCTGTTGCTTGACGGGCTTTACATCCGGACTGATGTTGAGGCGGTGCATAGCCACTTGAGGATCGAGTCCAGGCATGTCCTCATAATTCCAGGCGAAGACGTCTATATACTCTTGTATAAGAGATATTAGATCCTTCTTCTCTGATGGTGACAGGCCGTCACTTATGAAGATGGGCTTAGGATTAGCATCATCTCCTAGGTTGATCTGAACAACCTTGTCTTCTGTGGGTGGCTCACGCTGTTCGAAGCGGATATCCCAGAGAGCATTCAGGTGTTTGATCCAGGGGTCTGTATCTGACTGGATCATTTCTTCGTCTTCGTCTTCCAGATGGTTTGTTGAAGCCATGTTTACTGAAAGCCCTTTGAAGATGTTGCCAATACTGACATCTGATTCCCACGATAACGTGTCTGAAGAGTGATCATGGCCTGATGTTCTCGGAATCAGGGGCTGACGGGATCGGAGTTGATATATAGCCCAACCCCCTGCGGGTCTGATGATAATAATCAGGTGCTTTCCCTTTTGGCACAAAAGATCGGAGCAACGATCTCCCTCCTTTGCCGAAGTTCAACCCGGGTCCGCTGGCTAGATCATACCCCATACGCTTCATCATCTTGAGCGCTTTTGGTTCATAGTGATTGAACTGCGGGGGCTCCTCTTCACCTTCTGATTCTTCATAGGGTGCTGGTTCAGACGAAATTCGTCCAAAGAGGATTGGTTTCTGGCCTTTTCGTCTGGCTGGAACCAGGAATACAGACTTTTGTGCGTCACCATCATCCTGGTACGTCCCGAAGGATGATTTTATTGGTACCTGCAATGATGTCAAGGCATCCATTGCCGACCATACATCCTCGTCTACGCCGGTACTGGTATCCGACGGTATTGAATCAGACTCACACACAGGAAAGTACGCGAAATCTAAATCTTCATTAATATACCAACCGCCTACATCGTCGGTGGTATCAACATCGAGCTTATTAGTGCTCTTTACAAGTGGTTCTAGCTCCCACAGGCACTCTTCTTCCTCAGGCTCGACGTCAGCTTCATTACCAGAGTCTGGCTCCTCTGGTTGCGGGGTTCCATTATTCTCCTCATATAAGAGGGAATCCGTGAAATAATTTTCGACCCCTTTGAACGGATGCCTTTCGGCAATCAACGTTCGAACCTGTCCGCTCTCGTCAATGTATTTCATGACTTGATGGAGAGTGGAGGGAACAATGGAATTTTGGTGAATCCATGGTCGTCCCAGCAACAGATTGTAGGAAGTGTCAGCGTCAATGACATAACACGTCACTTCCGATTTGAGGCTCCCGATCCGGCATTTGAGCTTGATCTTCCCCATCGGGCGGGAGCTGTTGGCATTAAACCCATAAATAGTCGTCTGGGTAGGGCTCAGACGATGGGTAGGAATGCCCAGAAATTGCATGACCCGGCGAGGTATGATGCTTAGTGCGGACCCGGGGTCTACTTGAACGCGGTTCACCTCGGATGACCCGATATACCCTGTAAAGTATAGGGGTCGGTCATGCTTCCCTTTAACCTGCATGTCATCTTTTGTGAAGGAGATGCAGGGAGCATTTGGGGAGGTGTGGAGGCAATCTTCTACATCTTCCTCCCTCGGTACGTGGGTCAGAAAGGCCTCAGCGTTTGTCAGGGCTTCTTGTAGAGCTTCTCTGGTTGACTTTGATAGCCTCAGGAGCTCATACAAGGTAATGCGTGCTGGGATGTTGGCTAACTGAGCCAGCACATCGAAGCGGTAAGGTGTCGAAGGTGTCGAAGATCCTTCCGCTGCACTTCTTGAAAGAACCCGAGAAAACCGAGTTTCTTTCTGTTTCTCCACGGGTGGTTTTGTGGAGGGCTGAGCTGGCTCTACAGCTGGTTGAGGAGGGACCACCGCCTTTTCGCCGTACTGCTTCAAGTACGCCTGCCCTGAACGGGTGCCTGCTGTCGGTTGGTTGGGCTCTGCCGCCAGGACTATTGTTTCCTCTTCTGAGTCGGTCAGCGAAGGAACATCAGCGTCTGCTTCCCGGGAAGAAGCGCAGATCACGTGGCAAGATGATGCCTTCCCCTTGCCTTTGGACTTCCTGTTGGTCACAGTCGTCCATTGTTGCTCGTCGACGAGGTCAGGGTGGACCCACATGATTTCCCCTTGAGGTGTAGGGACGGGTACCAAGCCTTTCTCCTGCTGCTGATGAGGGTCTGTATTGACCACTCTCAATTCTCCTTTCGGGACAGATATCACTCCCACGGGCATCGGGGGTCGTGTCCCAAAGTGGAGCATCGACGTCATGTTGGCCGTCATCTTCTTCTGCTCTGGTCGGAGTTTTAATACCTCCGCGTCAATCAGGGCTTGAAGGACGTCCTTGAAGATGTAGCAGCTCCTGGTAGGGTGCCCGAGCATCCTATGGTACAGGCAGTAGTTGGGATTGTCGGTCTTGCCGACTTCTTCCGGGCGCCTGATTTCAGGGAGCTTCAGTCGATTGCTCTTGTTGAGTAACTTGAAGAGCGAGTCGACATGTTCCTCCTTGAACGAATATTGTTTGTTGGCGCGGGGTGGCTGGAAGAGCCACCTGCTCTGCCTGGTTGCGGCTTGGTGGGAGATTTGGTTTCCGTCGCCAAGTTATCCTTCCGTTTGGTTTGGAGGGATGTGTCTGGCGCACGCCTCGTTGACCTTTCTGGCCTGGGCCTGCCTTCTTCCGCTTTGACGCGGGCGACAATCTCTTCAGCCTGTTCACCTTGCTGGACTAGTTGTTTCCAGGTGCGGCTTTCAGCTACTCCTATCTGAGCAAGGAGCGAGGTTTGGAGATTGTGGCGACATGTTTCCACCAGGGTGGCCTGGGTCATGCCGCTTGGACATCGGAGTGCCGTGTTCCGAAATCTTTCTACGAAAGACTTAACGGACTCTCCCTTTCGCTGCTTGGTAGCTAAAAGGGTAGGCATTGTAACCTCCGAATCATCCTCGAAGAAGCGTGTTAGAAACAGCTTCTCCAAGTCGCCCCAGTTCTTGATTGAACCTTCCGGGAGCTTCATAAACCATTCAAAGGCCAACCCTTTTAGGGTGCCAATGAACAGTCGCGCCAATATAGCGTCGTTATCTACCACATTCCCAGTTTGGGATTTGAAGTAGTAGATATGCTGGTTGGGTGATCCCTTCCCGTCAAATGCTTGGAGAGTTGGAGCCTTGAACTTAGGAGGGTACGGGACTAAGTCCCACTCGGCCGGATAGGGCCGGACCACTCCAGCTTCTTGGAGATCTTTACGACTGGCAAGGGCGTTGAGTCGTTGCTCCAGTAGGCTCATTCTTTGATCTTGAGCCTTCTCCGAGTCCGGGTTGCTTCCTGCATGCGCTGAAGGCTGGGACATATCTGGAGTAGATCGTCGTGTCCTTTCGGAAGGATCGGAGGGTGGACTTTCTCTCCTTCCCCTTCTTGCTCTTGGCCTTCTAGGAGGAGATCTCTCTCTCTCTTCGAGCAATTTCTCAAGCATGTGCTTGAGACCGTCAATGGTTCTCTGCTGAGAGGAGAGTATTTGCATCTGGTGCTTCTGCATCTGCACTAGATGCTTAGTTGTCTCCTCAGGAGCGTCTTCTTTATCCTCAGGAGCATCTGCCATGTAGGCAAAAACTCCCCTTTCACCGGAAGAGTTCGAATCTTGCGACTCTATCACTACGGAGTGAGAGTCGTCCATTCTAATGCCGCGGGATAAGGCATTATAGTCAATTGGGGGGATGGTCCCTGTCCTGGTACGGGTATGTCGATACACCCCTTCTGTCTCAGAGTTTGACCCCTCTGAATTGACCATTGGTTGTTTTCCCCTGCTTCTGCTTGTCATATATGCAGTAAGCTCCGGGTATTCGACATCAGGGAAGGTTCTCCTTCGGTGGGAGCGTCTTCTTTTGGCTGACGGAGGAATCAGGGTCAGCTGTCTAATCAAAGACGGCTGGTGCACGCCTGATTCGCAATGGCATCCAGAGAGCATCTGGATGAGTTGTTGACAGCAGCAAGAAGAAGTGGCCTGATTGGCACTTCTTTTCCTTGTCAAATAATCCCTCAAATCCGTGGGAGGGGGATTAAATAGACTGGCCTCACAACGTCGAAGACGGGGGGCAGTCGTGTGTTGCGCTGTCTGAACGCAGGTCTCAGAAACGCGGTGGTCACGCTGTTGCGTTCCGCGCGTCTGGCGTCTCTGTTGAGACGAGACGCGGTTCTCGCGTTGTTGTCTGCTGCGTTGGAGCAGAGAGACTTGAGGCGTTACGCGCGTCTGGCGTCTCTGTTGAGACGAGACGCGGTCCTCGCACTGTTGTCTGCTGCGTTGGAGCAGAGAAACTTGGGAGATAGTGGGCTGCTGGGCCCTACGCCTGGGGGCGCATGCGTCCTGCGTTTGATGAGACGCAGAAGCTTCGCTTTGGCGTTTGGCAAGTTGGTCTTCGGCAGACACAACTTGAGGAGTCTCGCGTTTGGGCCGCCAAACGCGGATCTCTCGCACTGGTCGGGGTGCGGGCAAGGCATCAGATTGAACGCCGCGTCCAACCCCAGTCAGAAAACCATCGGTTCCGACCGAGTGTTGACGCGCGCGTCTTCTCAGTCGACGCTCGGCATTCCGATTGCGTCGTGGAGGAGGAGAGAAGCCAACAATTTCCTGGTTTGAAGAACCAGGGATGTTCACCACGCGGGTCTCTTGAGAGACGTTGACGCGGGGTTTCTGCGCGACGCGGTTGGTCGCAGCAGTAGTTGTGCCAGGGACCACGCGGGCCTTCTGGGAGGCGTTGGCGCGTGGGTTCTGTGCGTCGCGGTTGATCGCAGCAGAGGCGTTGGATGTCACGCGGGCCTTCGGGGAGGCGTTGACGCGTGAGCCGGACGCAGCACAGTGGGTGACAGCAGCGTCCGATAGAGCCACAGATAGGGCTTCGGGAAGCTGTCCACTCGAGACCCTGCGGCAGACGCGGGTCTTTGGGCTCTTGGAGCCAGAAGAGAGAAACTCTTCGTACTTCGCCTGGTCGAACTCAACGACGAGTGATTCGACCATCTTCCCCTTACGGAGAACGTCATCCTGCACCACGATGTGCTCATCGGTCACGAATGTAGTCCCCAGCGGAGTCGCCATCTCTTGTTCGGTGCGGAGAAGAAGGTGTAATATTTCCTTGAATCAATTGAAAGATTACAACAAGCTAATGCTCCGACTACAAGGGAGGGAGGATGTATGAATCTTCCCTTTGTTTAGTGCTGGGTTCTTCGTGTGGCGATGGAGAGTGAATCTTGTTCTCCGTTGACCAGATGACCGTCCTGGACCGTCGGGGGTCTTCTCTTTGGCCGGTAGGGGAGTAACTCAGCTCCGTCTACCAAAACTCTCAAAGAGGAGGTAGGCAAAGAGCGGCTAGTACTCAGTAAGCTCGCTGAAGAGTCTTCTCTCTCTTGTTGGTGTCAGGCTTCTCTCTCTCTTGCCCAGAATAATCCTTCCCTTTTGATTTAATTTGCCCGCCCTTCATAGCCAACAGGGCTATTTATAGGGGTCTTAGGGGGTGATCGTGCCCCCTAAAAATGCGCCTGAACGAGGGGCCACTACCCGCCATATGTGCGGTAACTGACCCCACAATCCGGGGCGGTTGCAACTGAGACGCGGGCTTCGGGCTGGACGCGCCTTGATGTTGAGACGCGGGCTTTGTGCCGACGCGCCTTGATGCTGAGACGCGGGCTTCCGGCCGACGCGCCTTGATGCTGAGACGCGGGCTTCGGGCCGGACGCGCCTTGATGCTGAGACGCGGGCTTCCGGCCGGACGCGCCTTGATGCTGAGACGCGGGCTTCGGGCCGGACGCGCCTTGATGCTGAGACGCGGGCTTTGTGCCGACGCGCCTTGATGTTGAGACGCGGGCATCAATCCCTCGCGTCTAGTGCTTGAGACTGCTGCTTTGATGGCTTGCCTGTTAGACACGCCTTGATGTTGAGACGCGGGCTTTGTGCCGACGCGCCTTGATGCTGAGACGCGGGCTTCCGGCCGGACGCGCCTTGATGCTGAGACGCGGGCTTCCGGCCGGACGCGTCTTGATGTTGAGACGCGGGCTTTGTGCCGACGCGCCTTGATGTTGAGACGCGGGCATCAATCCCTCGCGTCTAGTGCTTGAGACTGCTGCTTTGATGGCTTGCCTGTTAGTCATTTTTAGACAGCCTACAATAATGATATTTTAATTGTGCAAATTATGTTGATGATATAATTTTTGGATCTACTAATGAGCTTTTATGCAAGGATTTTGAGAAGGTAATGCAACTAGAATTTGAAATGTCTTCCATGGGTGAGCTCAATTTCTTCCTTGGACTCCAAATCAAGCAATTGCAAGACGGAACCTTCATTAACCAAGCCAAGTACGCAAAGGAGCTAGTAAAGAAGTTTGGGCTTGAAGTATCAAAGGCTTGCAACACTCCAATGGCAACTACAACCAAGCTTGATAAGGACGAACAAGGTAAAAATGTTGATATTAAATTATATAGAAGCATGATAGGAAGTCTTTTATATTTGACGGCAAGTAGGCCGGATATCATGTTTAGTGTGTGTCTTTGTGCTAGATTTCAATCGTGTCCTAAAGAGTCTCATCTTATTGCGGTAAAACGCATTATTCGTTATATTAAGGGCACTATTGGAATGGGTCTTTGGTATCCGAAAACTATAAATTTTTCAATGACTATTATTCGGATGCCGACTATGCGGGTTGTAGAGTAGATAGAAAGAGTACTAGTGGGACATGTCAATTTCTTGGTAATTGTCTTGTTTCATGGTCCTCTAGGAAATAAAATTCCGTAGCTCTCTCAACCGCCGAGGCGGAGTATGTTGCCGCGGGGGCTTGTTGTGCACAAGTCCTTTGGATGAAACATACTCTCCCTTGATTTTGATTTGCACTTTGATCATATAAAAATATTTTGTGATAATACTAGTACTATACACATGACCAAAAATGCAAATCAACATAGTAAGACCAAGCACATTGAGATTAGATATCACTTTCTTAGAGATCATTTTGAGAAAGGTGATATAGATATTGATTATGTTTCCACGGATTTACAACTAGCCGATATTTTCACTAAACCTCTTGATTTTCCTAGATTTTCGTTTATTTGTGGCGAACTTAATGTTTGTATTATTGAATAAACATGTTTTTCATAACCCTTTTTGATGTATGACAAAAAGGGGAGAATAAGTTTACATGACAAAAATAAGTTCATTTGGTCTTGGTTCCATATGAATTTATATGTTTTGTTTTTATGAATTTTTGTGTTTTAAATAAATTCTTGTGTTTTAGTTATTTTGGTATTTTTGGTTGTTTTTGGTATTTTTGGTATCAAGAGCAATTTTGTGTTTTATATATCTGTTTTTAATTGGTTTCAATAATTGGTGCATCATTTCAATTATTGGTATCTAGAGCATATTCTTGTGTTTTATGTATAGCATAATTTGAGGGGGAGTTTTCTCCTCCCTATATTTTTGTTAATAGCCTATTTGTTTTGTCATCATCAAAAAGGGGGAGATTGTTAGCCAAAGAGGTTACACTCTCCAATTGTTTTGTGTTTTGATGATGACAAACCAATTAGTGCTATTTGGTACTAATCTTTGTTCAAGATGAGTTTCAGGTCTTGTACCATGTTTAGAGACCATTTGCTTAGCTATTGCAAGAACTTCTAAGTTCCACCAAGCAAGGAAGGCAAATTGCACATCAAGGAAGGATCATAGAAGAGAAGGCACTAGCAAGGCATTGGATGGCTCAAAGACTTGAAGATAGCTCAAGAAGTCTTCATGTATTTTGTTTTTCAGTTTATAGTATGTTAAAGAATAGTGGATAGGTTTGAAGCTCAATCACACACGTTTTTGCGCATATACTATTTCTTAGTTTATTTCCTATAAAAAATACAAAAATATTTTAGTACAAAATCTTTCTTCTACAAATTTCTTTTTATGTTACATACTGAATTCCTGTTTAAAATAGTTTTGTTAAAATATTTTTCTTCTCAAAATTCTGTCTTTATTTCGTTTTCTGACCTGATCCGGTCGACCGGCAGTCTACCGACAGTCGACCGAGTCTATGTCAGGCTGGTCCGGTCGACCGGACCAGTCGACCGAGGTCCTGGCAGAATGCACGTATCCGTGTGCATGTCTGTCGGTCGACCGGGGCAGTCGACCGATGTTTATTTTTGAGTCACAGTTTGTATCAGTCGACCGGGTCGGTCGACCGATAGCCTGTAACGGTTGAATTTTGTACTACCGGTCGACCGGCCCGGTCGACCGATGTAGCCGTTGAACAGTAACGGGCAGATTTTTTAAGTGCTGTTTATTTTTGTCTTTTGTGTTTAAAAATTCGTTTAAGGATATATTTTGATCTAATTACCTCCTAAACATCAGTAATATGTTTTATCCCTAAACCCTAGCCCTCTCCTATAAATAGGGGTGTTTGGGGAGAGATTGGTTACAAAAACAATTATTGCTAAAAATTCAAAAGTTTAAGGCTTTCAAAGTTTTTGGTTTTTGAGCTAAATTCTCTCAATTTCTGAAGGTTTTTTAAAAGATTTTCTCTGATTTCAATTTCTTTTCCTTACACACAAAAGAGCTTCATTCCTACTCAATATTCTCTAAGGACCTTTGTAAGGGAAGAGATATTTGAAAGAGAGAGTTTGTGGTCTTTTGACTACCAAGGAAATTACTTGTTCTTGTGATTGTAGGAGTTGGGTACTCCATTGTAATTGTTCTTTGTGATAGTGGAAGTAGCTAGAATCCTTCTGGGGAAGGCGGGGAGTAGAGCTGGGTGCTCGAACCTCGATAACATATCCTTGTGTTTGCGATTGGTTTACATTCTTGCAATCCTTACTCTATTTTGCTTGCACTTATTACTTGCTCATCATATTCATTGTCATACTTACTTGCTTGCATTCATCTTGTAATTGTTGTAGCGTTAAATTTTTAATTTGCCCCTTGATTAGCATTGTCACCTATTCACCCCCCCTCTAGGTGACTTTTCAGGATCTCCACCACAAACGTTTTGGATGCTCCCGATCAGACCTATTAGAGCACACACAAAAATACACCTTTCAAGTTAGGAGTACTAGTGTGATGTTGGCCTAAGACCCTCAGGCGTGAGAATCAGTATTCGAAAAGAAAAGGTAGAAGGACCGAGCAGAGGAAAACTACCGGTATGTTTTAGGGTGGACTAGCACAGGGAACTGCTAGTGTAGTACGATACTGACTAGCACAGAAAACTGCTAGTGAAGTATGGTACTGACTAGCACAGGAAACTGCTAGGGTGGTGGTATAGACTGGAACTGGAAACTGCTAGTGTGGTTATATAGACTGGAATAGAAAAAATTTAAATATAGTGGGGTGTGTGCGCTCTCAAGGTTAAGCAAGCAGCCTCCCCTTCTCCTTGGAAAAGAAGGATATTATATACCAGACAGGGATGTTGGTGTGGAGCTGGTATTAATGGACTGATGTAACTACCCGATCTGCACATGTTGAATTTGTTGTAACGGTCGTGATCACTGGCGCTGATTTGTTGGGATTATATACCGAGAATCTTTCACTATCCATAACTGCCCGCGCCTATGGAGTTATTACATGTTATGAACATAGGGGAGGATGGAGTTGCACAGAAGATCAAGGATGATCTGTTGTTGGAGCTTCAGGTTTGGAATTGAAGTTTTCAGAACGGGGAGGGTCCCAGAGTGGAGAACATATCTTGTCGCAAAACTGTAATCAGCGTAAAGTGACAATTCTCGTGGAGGATTTTTATTTCGGAGGTTGGGGACTCCGGACTGTTGAGAGATTCCAGATTGGTTGAGGGTTTGAGAGCGTGAATCTGGACTAGATGTGGCCTCGAGATGGAATCATGAGAGTTTCCTTATGTGTCTTTACTAGACTCGATGAAGAAGCCATTGACCGCTCGGGGTGCCTTTTAGTAGCTGAGCACGTGTCATGATCTCGAGGGAAGATGAAAACTGATCACTACAAGAGCAAAAATGCATTTTTATTTCATGATTTAAAATAAAATGCACGCCTATATAGAGGGGTTATTGATTGAGGTAGTTCTCTGTCCTTGTGGAGGAATCGGGTCACTCGATTGCTTTGTACTGAGTGATGACATATTGCTTTTGGGTAGGAGGTAGATCACTTGGCTGTCATGCACCAGAGGCCGCATTGGGATAGGAACTACTCTCCGAGGAAGTCTTGTCGAATAAGTTCTTTTAGGTACCACCGGAGGCTTTTGTAGTGGACGATCTTGTGTCTTTTATTTTCATGGATGGAATAACACTTTTTGCTCTGTGGAGTGCGGGGTTGTATTGAATTTTTTTTGGGCGTCTTACCCCCGACTGGTCTTTGATGGCATTGAAGATTTCATTGATGGGAACCTCAGCGGAGTGAAGTGTTGTTCTGTCCTGAAAGCTCCAAGTAGACTCAGGGAGAAAACCAGGAATACCTGCTTCTTGAAGATAGGTTGCCCCTGATTCTGGTTACTAGTATGGGTCAGAGTCTCATGCTAGGAGTTTGTCTTCTCTCAGCCATGGTCGCGTTTGAGACAGTGGTTGACGAAACTCTGCAGAGCCTCTTCCAACTGATTGTAAGGCTGGGCCCAAGACAGGGCTTCACTTATCCGTCTGACGTTGTGCTTCAGAAGGTGCTTGTACAGGGGGTAAGGGTCTTGCAATCCGCTGATGAACACGAGGGTAGATACGTCTTCATTATAGTTGAAAATTTGGCAAGCTGGCCCTAAAAGTAGCTGATGTAAGACTTGAGACTATTATCCTGCCTCATCTTGACGGAGAGGAGGTGGTGATTGTTCTTTTTATCCTCCCAGTGGGAGGATTGTTTAGTGAGGTATGCCTCAGTTACCTCCTCGAAGTTATGGAGAGAATGTGGCGGTAGGAAGTAAAACCAATCTGAAGCCATATCTTTCAAGCTGGTTGGAAAGGTTAGACACATGAGGGGGTTTGCGGGAGTGGACTATTATCTTATCATGGAAATGTTTTGAAGTGTTGAACCGGGTCGCTCATTCCGGAATAGTGATTGAAGGTTGGAGTTGTGAACTTCTTCGGAATCTGACACTCCAAGATATCTTTGTAGAGAGGGGAGCCGAAGATTTTAGAAACTGCCAACATCTATCCACCACAGAGCTGCAGCTTCGCATCTTGAATCTTCCTCTGGACCAGTTCATCAAGGGTTCTGATGACAGGATCTCTTCTATCTTTCTCCAAGTCTGGTCGCATTGAATCCCTATTTTGTAACGATGTGATCTGCTTCGTTGTCAGAGTTATCTTCGTACACAGGAGAAGTTGGTCTAGGCCATCTCAGATTCGTAATGGGCTCATCGATTTGCATCTCCCAACTTTAGATTTGTGTGCCTGAGTGCCTTGGAGGGCGATGATTCATGCCTGATGTTGGTCGTTGAGTTGTCTCAATGCCTCATGTTCGTGAATGTCATTCTAGTGATCGAGAGCCGCCTGCTCCCGGTAACAATCTGATTGGGCTTGCTGCTCCTTCATCTGCTTTTTCATGTCGGCGAGCATCTGAAGGATCTCACCTTCGAATAGCGGTGGTTGGGCGCTGGTGGCTATCCTCTGAGACGAGGAGCAGCCGATGTCATCTATGGCGTGCTCGTGATTGGTGGCATGTGGGGGGACCGTCCCCAGTGTTGATGGTGGTTCCGCCTTTGAACTGGGACCGTTGTGGATAATCGCCTACTTCTTTGGGCTATCAATGTTAAGGAAAAGGCTTTTTTAGGATGGTCTGGTTGAAGAGAGGGAGACCTCGAGTGTAAACTCAAGATCTCAACGAAAGCACCAGTTTGTGGTGGGAAAAACTCACCAGGTCACGGTGGATGGATCTCCACCACAAACGTTTTGGATGCTCCCGATTAGACCTGTCAGAGCACACACAAAATACACCTTTCAAGTTGGAGTACTAGTGTAATGTTGGCCTAAGACCCTCAGGCGTGAGAATCAGTATTCGAAAAGAAAAGGTAGAAGGACCGAGCAGAGGAAAACTACCGGTATGTTTTGGGGTGGACTAGCACAGGGAACTGCTAGTGTAGTGTGATACTGACTAGCACAGAAAATTGCTAGTGTAGTGTGGTACTGACTAGCACAGGAAACTGCTAGCGCGGTTGGTATAGACTGGAACTGGAAACTGCTAGTGTGGTTATATGGACTGGAATAGAAAAACTTTCAATACAGTGAGGTGTGTGCGCTCTCAAGGTTAAGCAAGCAGCCTCCCCTTCTCCTTGGAAAAGAAGGATATTATATACCAGACAAGGATGTCGGTGTGACTTGGTATTAATGGACTGATGTAACTGCCCGATCTGCACATGTTGGATTTGTTGTAACGGTCGTGATCATTGGCACTGGTTTGTTGGGATTATATACCGAGAAATCTTTCACTATCCATAATTGCTCGCGCCTATGGAGTTGTTACATGTTATGAACATAGGGGAGGATGGAGTTGCACAGCTGTCGACGAAGATCAAGGATGATCTGTTGTTGGAGCTTCAGGTTTGGAGTTGAAGTTTTTCAGAACGGGGAGGGTCCCAGAGTGGAGAAGACCCTGAGGAGGTGAGACTTCGGAGTGATAAACGCTTTGAAATGGCGGAATGCGGCTCTGGGTCGGGAATGTCTCTGGGATGTAAGGCAGCTCCGGAAAGGCCGGAGGTGGTGGAGGCTTCGAGACGGACTCTGAAAGTTGCGGATCTCTTAGGGAACTTCTCGGTAATTTGGATAGGTGTTATTATCCTAATGTGGTTCAAATTTTGACCACTACATGATGTATGCCAGAAACTTGATGAATCCCTTCGCCAGCAAGCCTTGCCCTTGACATCACCCTCTTTCTTCGGACCAACACCTAAGTTTCGCCAGCATGTCAAAATCCACACGAGCAATAACGAGCCTCGGATACCTCTGCAGATACCGATAGGGTATTAATGAAAACTTAATATGCATCATTAACTTGGCAACATGATGATTGGAATATTCTTTCGTATGGGAAGTACCTAGACAGACCTTTGGGAGTGTCACGATCAGTCTTTGGCATCCGGCATATCTGGCTACAGCGGCATGTAGGAAGCTTTTCTCAACAACAAGCGTAACTTACTGGGTTTCCAAATTCTTCAAAGAAGTTCTCTCTACCTCGATGATCATCGATTATCTGACTAAGAACCCAAATCCGTGATTGGTAATGACACTTATTCTTTCTTGAATCGTAATGATGTGTTTTCATGCCTCTTTGTTAGACCGCCGGCACAAGCACAGTGGTCTTTGATCAGGACCAGGAACCAATTCGAATTTGGATCTTGACATGTCAGCTGTTTTTAACTGCAGACATCTCGCCAAGAAGTTGGTGGGATCATCATGAATTAGATCGGGGGTGCTGGTGGTTTTGGGGTTCCGTAGAAAATGCGCCTCTTATGCCTCGCAAATTAGCCACAACTCGTATTCATTCAGACAAGGTTGAGCACCAACCACTAAAAAGAGGATTGTTGGAACTATTATTCATACCTAAGAGACCATGGGGGAGTGTCTCCATGGACTTCATCATGGTATATCCTAAAGCTGAAGTGAAGGAGGGAAAAGGAGGTACACCGAATAAGCTCTACTAAAACCGCTACTCGTACTAGTTAATCCATAATGAAAGTAGGAGCATAGTCACACTAATGGGATCTCGCTGATCACTAGTCGTTTCTTGTCCGTCCAGCTACTCAACACATGTCAGGATGTGACGCGGGACGGGGCGAAGAAGATGAACGACACTGATTAAATCTCGTTTTAGCGCTGACGAACCATGAAGAGATCTTCAGGTAGGGGTAACTACTCGAATCCACAAGCGAAAATGACCTGAATCCATGAGCAAACAGTAACAATTCAAATCCACGAGCACATATGAGGAAAACTCAAAATATATTGAATAAAAGTTGAATAAAAGATTGATTACAAAATAAGAATATAAGAGCCTTTGTATAGGCTTACAAAAGAGTAATACTCCTACTTGAGAACTATAATCTATTTCTAAAAGGGAAAAAAAATTAAAAGAGTCCTAATCTATCTAGGTAATTTAAATTCTAGATAAAGAAACTCAAAATCAATTAGAGTACAAATTAAACTCAAAAACTAAATCCTAATTAAACTCAAAATCTGGCGGATACTCGGTATGACTGTCGACAGCTAAAGAATGTTGTCGACATCACTGTAAACCCCTGACTCTGTAAAAACCTGCCGACTGTCGCCTATCGATAGTTGAAAATAGCTGTCGACAGCTTGGTTTGGCTGTCGACAGCTGAAGCTCAAAATTGATGTAACTGCCTTGGTATTCCTCCAACATCAGTATGGCAATGTGTGTTCGCACACGAGTTGACGACAGCTGAAGCAAAAAACTGATGTAACTGCCTTGGTTTTCGTCCTACATCAGGATGGCAATATGCGTTCGCACGTCTTCGTTACTCTCCAGGATGCCTGCCTTGTAAGGTAGTGCCAGGGCCGGTTTTGGGCCGGTTCATCTGGTGCGACCGCACAGGGCCTCAAAATTTTAGGGGGCCCACTTCAATTGGTTCTGAGCAGGAGTTATGTAATGTATTTATATAAGTTAATTCAATTTTCAGTTGAACAAGCCGAGGTGTGGGTCTTGTCGCTCGATGCTCTTTTTTTTTTTAATTAAAAAGTTAAAATAAGATAAAGTATATGCAACTAAAGCTATGATTGCATTCAACTACAGAAAGCTTGCCAGAGCCTCTCTCGCAGGAACAGGATCATAAAACTAATCATCCCATTTTTCATCCTGAAGTGGCTGTGATATCAAGTTTGTCACCCTTGTGAAAGAGTTGAAGAGCTTGGGCTCGAGCGTGGTTCAGAGCGCGTCGGTTCTGGATCGGACCCTGATGGTGTGCGAGGAGAAGCACGAATTTGGATTCATAACATCAGTTGAACTATGCAACTTTCCTTTTTAGGTGGCTTGTGAGAGTCTGGGGCCGTTGGAGAAGGGCGGATTTGTTGTGGGAAGCGACATGAGGAGGGCGGATTTGTCAACACTATGGATAAAAACTAAAAGAAAAAGAAAAAGGAAACTGAGGAAATGAGGATCTCTGGTTCCATTGACTTCTCAAAGGAGGGGCAACGAACCCCTCACCAACTCGCAGGTCGCCATAATTCTATAAAATGATGCTAGTAAACATTGAATGGTCCAACAAGTGCTTTCTTTTCTTCTTTTTTTCCCTTTGCTTGGATGGCTTCTTCTTCTGTTTTGAAAAGATTCTTGATTATTATTTTTCTCATTAATTACTCGGTAGTTGAGTCGCGCGCACTCTATGACTTCACTATTATTCTCCCATGGACTTTTCAAAGAGGGGGCAACGACGCAATCACCAACTCGCAGCTCACCATGATCATCTTCTGATAAGTAAGTGAACATTGAAAAATTAACAAGTGCTTCCTTCACCACAAGGACTCGGTCTGTAGGATTTTTTTTTTCTGTTTTTTTTTTTCCCTCTTCTCTTCATATTTATGTATGGTCTACTGGATTTGCGTTGAGTATTGATGAGTATAAGATTTTGTGGGGACAACTAAGACTCCATCAAATAGCGTTCGATGTGATACCGCATTCTAACTGCAAACTCTTCTCTAATGAAATCATCATTGTTCTTAACTCTCCTTAGAAGGAATCTAACTTAAGCATCAGAAGAGCGATGCAAGCAATGCTAACTTCCAGTTTTGACTGCAAGATACCTGAGAGAGAAGTAGAAGGACACAGTGTCTTCCTTCCAATGCTCCCGACTTTTGTACAGACTCTGATCACTTCTCTTTAATATTTTTTTTGTGCGCACAGGAAAGGGTGCACTAATTATCCACGTTTTCCTCAAGAAGAAATCACCAAACAACTTCTAGAAAAATTATTTACGTTAGATAAGCATATTAACATGTCTGCTTATGTTTGTTGCCGACATGTTAAGAAAAACTAATTAAAGTTCCAGTAAAACTAAATCAAAAAGAAATTCCTATTTGTTTTTCTGAAGAAATTTGTATTTGTAATGTAAGTTCGCATCAAGAGATGATTAGAACAAACAATAATTGTATCGTCATCAAATTTGTTTCAGAATTCAGGGGGCCTCAAGAGATCCTGCATGCTCCCTGCATCCCCAATAACAGCCAACACTAATACAATACAAGTAACATTTTGCAGAATTCTATTTCTCTTTTCAGTTCAAAATATGCTGCTCATAAATTCATTCAGCCATCTGATCCACACATAATGAAATAGATAAACAAACAAGATCACGATGAGAACCGCATTGAACCTTTTCATTCGTGCTTATTTAGCAAATTCATCTCCAATCGCTAAGGTTGAGTAAACTGACCTTGTATAAGATTTTCATGAGCAAGAAGCAATGGGATCATCAAGATCCCCCTCAATTCTAATTTTGTGGCGCCCGAAGAGTTTAGGCATGCCCTAAGACAAAGAGGAAGGATGCTCAAAGAAGAAAGAAAACAAATTACAGGGTTTTCATCCAGCAGCTTTTTATCTCCAGAGTCCTATAATCTGATAACGTTTATTACATTGAACAAATGAAAGAACACAAATTACATTGTGCTATCAGAAGGGACAGAGGAAAAGACTCAGTTTTTGCAAGCCATCGCGTACCAGTTTTTTCGGCTTGATCAGTGGTGATGTACATGACAAGTTAGCCGCCGCCGCCTTGGCTGTTGAGAACAGAGCAACAAGAGCACCAAAGCAATAACAATGGCAATCAAGAACCCAGAAAAATTTATTCCACCACCGCCGTCGTCGTTAGACTCTTGGCAGCATATCTTTCCCATTGATGCAGCACAGAAGAGAGGGAGAGAGATGATTGCAGACGGAGAAGAGAAAAAGATGGGTTTTGATATGTGGAGGTATTTCTGGTGGCTGTCTTTGTGAGGAAACAGCAGCCTCCTAATTTTTTAACATATTAGTTGGTGGTATTAGTTGCAATGTCACTCTCCAACTTTTCATCAACCCATCCATCAACATCTCTTATTGCTCCTCCAGCATTGGGATCACTGCAACTGACCTTTAACTAAGTGAACAGTAACAGTTACTTCACAACTTTGACAACAATTGGCTTTGAAAAATTCACGAGTATGTGCCTTCTTCCATGACTTGAACCTGATATTTCCTTCGTTGATCAATCCTCAAATCTACCTTCCACAAATTTTCCCACACCAATTCCACCGAATCACAGACACAAAGAGCAAAGAATCTGAACAATAGAGGGTTGAGAAAGTAGATGCAATGTCCACATCAACTTTACACTAACATCCAAATCGACCAAATGCAGCCAACCATGTGGCGAAAGCTTAAGCATAGTCATTGATTTTTCTTCTCCTCCTCATCATCCTACTGAGACCCATATGCATCATGTTCATCCCATATCAGAAAACAGACAGAAGGGCTATCATTTTACCATAATCTCATATAACTAGAACTAGATAAGTAGAGGCCGAGAAGAAGGTAACTGGATATCCTTAACCGAAAGTAACATCATAAGAACTACCTGGAAAGTCTGCCCCTAGAATCCTCGATGTAAAGCAGTGTGTCAGATAAATAGATGTATAACATCAAACTGTGACTATTTTCCATTTATTGATTCAGACACAAGAAATCCCAATTTCAGATAGCATTACTAACCTATGAGAAAGAGCAGAGAGGTTAGGTTATCTTCAGATACATCCAGCTAATGTCAGAAACATTCTTTGATGAACTAATCTGTGACCTAAGGTTTTCACAAACCATAAGGTTTACTTCTTCATAGAAGAAAAGATTTCACAAACCATCTTCTAGCATTAATGGCAGGATAGTGATGCAGTCAAAATGTAATAAACAGTCATAACTCTTTGTGGGAAGGGTATGCAAAAGTGTCATGTTTAACAGGAATCTTGAGTTTGTTTCATCATTGTTGGATCAAAGGATTGCAGATTATATTCCTAGCCATTCTTTTTTACATATATTCGTTAATAATGTCATGAAGTCAGATAGCAGATTTGGTCCAATCTAAATAAATAACTATGTAAGGAAAATTCAGGCAATAGAATTAACTCTGTTCCAGAACTGTTTCTCCTCAAAGACGATTCTGAAGAATTACTGATAGCAAGCTATATTAAGGGAGCCGAACGGAGAAAGAAAATGTAGATGAAATCATAGTTATGGGTTAAAGCATTTCCAGTTGTCATCACTGTTGTATATCTGACATCAATAGTACAGTGAAGCAGCCCAATTAAAACGTCATTGCAGATCACTGATGAATATTGCAAGAAAAAATTTTACCACAAATTTACCAGAACTATTGATGAATGGTATCTATTGTCATTACTGTATATATAACATCTCTTGTCAACAGCATTTGCTTCCTTTTTCCCAGTTGGAACACAGATATGCTTTAAATAAGATTTAGCAGAAATATAATTTTGTAGTGAAATTAAGTAAATCACTATGGTATTAGGATAAATAAGAAATATATTCATACTATGTACTCATGTTCTCCAAAAATATCTCTCATTGGTGCATACATTATAAAAGTTTGTCACCCTTGATGAGCTATAACAGATAAATTTTCTTTCTAACCTAAGCATTCTACTCTTTTATTACATAAATTTCACATATAACTTCTATGTATCGATAATTTTTATGTAAAGCAAGAAGGTAAGTCTCTAACCTTAGTATTCTATCCTAATTATCATCATTCAAGCCTAACACTGCCACTTTTTAAATCAAAGATATATTGTTATATGTTCACGCTAATTACCTTAATCATCTCAGCCTATATCACCAGAGTTCACCAGAATGAAACAATGAAGAAAGATGCAAAGTTGAAAATTCTCTGCATAAAATTCATTTCAAAGTGAAATAAATGCACAATAAGTTCTAAAAATCTGTCTTATATAATAACAATGGTCTAGTGAAAGCAAACAATGATTATCCTTAATTTCTGAAGAAGACATTCATTATCCTAAAGTTATAATCATGGAACCACCTTGATTCACAAAAATAAATACAATTGGCCTTGGGGGAAAAGTTGAGAACAGTACTGCATTTATTTGAATGGAGTCATGCATGAAATTAGCTCATAGGCTTCTTCCAAAATTTGAGAAACAAAAGATCAAGAACATCTGATGTTAATACAGGAAGAGGAAAAAGAAGAGGGAAGAAAACTAGGGTTTAGGATAAAATTGGTTTGCCTTCAGCACCAAGGAGGTCGATCTCCCGCTCAGCACTTCACCATGCAGAGATTCAATCACAGAGCAAAACTTACAATACAAAATAAAGGGTTTTCAAATCAACTAAACTGAATAAAAGACTCAGTTCTGGCCTTATATAGGCCCACAAGAAGTTTTCTCACATATCTAATATGGGAGTAAAACAAAGGAATAAAAATGAACTTAACCTAAAATAAAGGGAAAAAATAGCCTAAGCAAATAAAGCCTACTGAGTCCCATCAATTCTCCCCGGCTTTGAAAAAATCACCACTGACGAATGATGGCGACATGGATGATGAAATCGAATAGGGAAGGACTGCACAAACTCCTCAGTGGTGGGTCTCCTCAGTAATGGTAGCTGAATGGACGAACTAGAAACCGTTGTGGCCTCGTGAAAGTGCAAAAATGAGTTAGGCCCTCGACATTGAACACCGAGCTGAACCTGAGATCATGGAAAATTTCAAGCTCGTAGGCGCTGGAACCAAGTCTCTTCAAAATATTATATGGACCACTGCATCGAGTATGAAGCCTTTTCAAAATTCCCAGTGGGAACCTCTGGGTGCACTTTAATCAGCACCCCGTCACCTATTGCGATGTCCTACAACAGCTTGTGAGAGTCTACAACAGATTGATAGTTATAATTGCTAATTGTAATTTGCCTTATATTATATTAATGCAACTTATGCAAATGTGATGCAGATGGCTCAACTGTGGCAATGGGTGGGATACTTAGGGGAAGAGGGAGAAGCCGCAGGAATCCCTAGACCTAGGTGTAGACCCATTAATAGGACACTCAGGTGAGAGGTGGTTCTAGTCACTAAGTAACATAGTATCATGTCGTTCTTTTCGGTGACTGCTCTCCTTATTATTCTCTACGCTTGACTTGGGTATGGTAGGTTTCAACACTATTTTCTTTCTGTTAAATTTAAACTCATAAGTGTTGGACCTACCCAGACTGGTTACATTCAAGCCATACAACCAAGGCCTACCTGATAAGATGTGTGCCGTGTCAATGTCTAAGACATCACACCAAACATGATCCTCCTAACTAGACATGTGGATAGGGACCTAAAAACGCTGAGGTAATAGATTGAGCAGTCTTATCAACCCAATTTATGTTGTATGGGTGGGATATAGTTCAGCCTTCAGATCCATCTTCTCAAGAGTTGTCATGGCAATGATGTTCTCACAACTACCCCCATCTATCAACTTATAGATCTTCTCCTCGTGTGCAATATAGATGTAGAACACACTAGACATACGTCAATTTTCGTTACCAACAGCTGTGTGTTTGAAAACCTAATAACACCTAAGTGGATGCTAGCAACCCTAACATCATCATCAAAATCAGTCGCCCAACCAGTTGCTTCACGAACGACTGTTTCGATCTCATTATCGACTTCCTTGATTAGGAGGATCCTAGATGGACACTGTGCAACACGTGGTCAAAGCCATAACACTTAAAACATTGACTATCCTTGACACTCCTGGAAGATTCACCATCACAGATTTGCCCTAAAGGCCTCTGTTGTCAGAGTGTTTAGGCTACGATGCTTTCCGGATTTAGGGATGACCCTATATTCTGTAGAAAACCTAAAAGAGGTTTCTATATATTGAGCTAGCTAGCTTACTTGCTCAAGGGTCTCTATCTTGTGGGAATGGATGAACACTGCTCGCTGGATGTCTGACCTCAACCCAGAACGATACCTAGAGATCGCTTGGTATCCTCATGCACCTCACAACGAATTAGGTAATCAAATTCGGTCGTATACTATTGAACTGACCTACTATCCTGACGAAGGTTGTGCAGTTTATCTAGTAGGCAATGCTTATATGAATCGAGAAGGTATTTTTCCTTAAGCTTTTGTTTCATTTCCTCTCAATATTCTATGAAAGTCGCACGCCTAGTGTATTATCTCTCTGTCAAGGTCCAATAAATTCTAGCGGACCCTGACAGTCTCATCCTAGCAAACCGAACTCCACTCTCCTCTGTGAACCTATACCAATCAAAGTAGTAACCTAAATCTGCTATCCAATAACTAAAAATTTCAGGTCAAGTATATCGTTATATGTTGGAGGATTTATCTTAATCATACGGATTATATCATCTTCTCCATCCCTACGCCTATCGGTGTTTCCACTCTCCTATCTTGGGAGTAACTCTTAAGTTCTCTCTTCTGTTCTTATTTTCTAACCTTCAACTCTATGTTTCAAATCTAGAAGCTTCCTAAGGATTAGATCAAGTTTAGACTCCATATTTAGATGATGAGGGGAATATATTCTATCATTACGAAAAAGCATGTATTATGCAATACACACAATCACACGGATGCAAGATGATTTCCTAATTTCCACTAGATGCATACACTATATGATCAATCGAAAAGTTTTTTATTGATTTCTAAAATGAATTATGTAAAATGAATCTTAATAGTGAAAATGCAAGTAAGTAGCAAATTAGGCACTTAACAAGAGCAACTACAACTAACAATCATCACAGGTACACAAAAGATATGTAATATATCTCAAAAATATGAGGTGAGATTAGAGGGTACCCAAAGGCGTTTGAAAAAGCACCAATACCAAGTAGTGGCTCTAAACAAGTGCCTGTAGAAGCTGGTTCTGTTGCCCAAAAGCTACGAAATTCTTTCAGTATCTCCAGGAGTCAGCTACAGACCCAATAGTTCAAACGGAACTCAAATCGGACTCTGAACAGGCCTGAAATGGCTTCGGAAGATCGTTATGTTGTTGTTGTTTCAGGAGTGAGTTGGCTCAGTCTAACTTGGTTGAATTGACTAGGTTGAATCGGGTTGCTGACTCAGTGCAGTTCTGGTTAAACTGGTTGAGTTAAGTGATCAGGTTCGGATCGGATTGGATTGGATTGCACTAGAGTAACAACTCGATTCAAACTAAACCCGTTTGAGAGCGGGTTTAATTAAACTCACAATTTTGAACCCGAACCCCACTTAACTCTCTCTTTCCTCTCGACAGCTAGGGCACGAGCGAACTGACGGCGGCGATGGTGGCAGCGCCTGGCAAGGAGAGGCCAACAGCGAGGGTGTCGTAGGAAAAGGACGACGATGACGATGGCCTGGAAAAGGACGCCAACTGCGAGGGCGTTGTTAACAACAGAGGACGATCGACGATGGTGTCAACTGAAGGTGGAGACGACAATGGCGATGAGGGATCTCAGTGGCGAAGAGTTCAAGGAGAAGCGGACGACGACGATGACACAGAGGGCATTGGATCTGGACGTCGACGACTCTGATGTGGATATCGCAGATGATGAGAGGGGATCAGAGGTCGGCGAGGCTTCGAAGGCGGCAGGCTGGCTGGAGTGAGGGTGATGACGCTATGACGACGAAGATGTCGTTGGAGCGTCAGAACGTCGGTAATGGTGCTCTGGTGAGGCGGCGTTGCTCTGGTGAGGTGGTGGTGACGCTTCGGTGAAAGTAGGGATGGCAAAGTGGGGACTGTGCTGATCCGGGAAGATAAACAATGCATGATTGATATTTTTTTTTGAAAACTAGAGAAGAGGAAGATGGAGGAACGGATCTAGGGTTTTAGAAATTTGTGGAGGCTAGTTTTTTTTGTGAAGAGAGAGAATTTTGTGGAGGAAGAAAATATCAAGAATTTAGCTCTGATACCAAACTGATATAATATAGGAAGGAGAAAAAGAAGAAGAGGGAAGAAAACTAGGGTTTGAGGATAAAATTAGTTTTGGCGTCAGCACCAAGGAGGTCGCTCTCCAACTCAACACTTCACCATGCAAAGATTCAACCACAGAGCAAAACTTGCAATGCAAAATAAAAGATTTTAAATGAACTGAACTGAATAAAAGACCACAGGTCATGGCCTTATACAGGCCCAATACACAAGAAGTTTTCCCACATATCCAATATGGGACTAAAACAAAGGAATAAAACTGAGTTTAACCTAAAATAAAGAGAAAAAAACAGCCTAACAAATAAAGCCTACTAATTCCCAACAACATCTCACTAGAAACACACCGGAAATACAATGGGTACTGATCTTGTAGTTGGTAGATGATGTCATTACCTAAAAGACTATGGAAGAAATCTTATTAAAAATTTATGATCTTTGTCCCCTTCTAGATGTTTCCTCACATCTAGGAGAATTTGAAGAACACATACAGGCGTTTTAGGATTATGACAAGCCCCCTCTCTTAATTATAGTTTCCTTAGTCTAGCCTAAAAGTAGACACTAGCTATGAGGTGGTTGACATCAAGTCGAAGCCAGTGGTAAAAATTTGTCAAAAATTTCATGGAACCTTCCTCCATACCCGACCCCGCAATGATGATAAGTTAGAATAATCTTGTATAACACTATTACTGCAAAAGGAATTTTAAAATAAACATGTCTTTTAGTATTCACTCATGTCTTGTTATCAATACAAGCATATATCAGTTTTCAAGAAAATAGACAATTGACCCAATTCTTACGAGGCTATTCCTCTGAATGAGTTAACGTGTTTGAGGAGCATTCCTATATAGCATTTCATTTTTATAAAAAAATAAACATGAGTCTTGAATGAAGCTCGGGTTATTCCACACAAATTATACAGGGGACTATGTTTCTTCTAACAGTTATCCAAAATGTTATCATCAATTTTCAGCATAAATTGGATCGAATTATTTGTGTAAGAAAATAATATAAGATATCAATGATCATTTTGGCACAAAATAAACAATCGAAATCATATCAGATCAGGTCTATGTAAAAAGAAGTGTATATCTAGATTCAAGCTCTATGAAAATGAAATCTGCCAGAATTTTAAAAGAAGAGATCTTCGTATTATTATTGATGTGGGCAATACTCCAAATATATAAGCATCACAATTACATGATAAAAAATCTATAATCCTAATACAATTACTTCTCATAATATGAGCAGAACTCCTAATAACATATAAAAATATAACTCCTAGTAACATATAGAAACATGACTCCTGATACGATAACTACAATATGACTCCTAATAGATACCTATAATAATCAAAGACTTTAATACTCCCCCTCAAACTGGAACATAGATGCCAATACTACCCGAGCTTATTAAAAATACTAGTAAAACATATTTTAGATAAAATTTTCACACTGCTGATTTGATGCCACACTATTGATTCCACGCTGGAACATTGATCAAGATAATATGATTCCACGCTGCTGAAGTATTGATGTCGAAGTTAAAGTTGTCAATCAAAATATGAAGACTGCATGATCCTTGAATATAATTAAAATTTTAGAGTTTTCCAAACTCAGTAGAAGTGAAGGTTTTAGAGATCATCAAACTAAATAGAAGTTGAGGTTTTGGAGATCTTCAAACTCACTAATAGTAGAAAATGAGCTTTTGAGAGATCATCAAACTCGGTAATAGTAGATGAGATTTTAAGAGATCTTCAAATAAGAAACACAAGCACAAACTTTGCCATATGCAAATAATTTTTTCCCTCGAGTTTGACAGTAAAAATTGCGTAGCAATATGAGCAGTAGATGATTACAGTTGATTGAGCAGAAATAATAAAAAAGCAGCAAAGCCTCGACAGTAAATGATAGAGATCGTAGACGCTACAGTTGTTGATGTGGATATGCTTGGAGACGACCAAAGGCGATATTGAGGCAGTAGGAAGCAGGGAGTGCCGACGGGTGCTGCATAGGTGATCGAAAAACCTAAAAAACTCAGTCGGCAGGAGCAGCAGAAACTTTGGATAGTGTAGAATTTGATGTTGGCTAGGGTTTGTGATGATTGTGGAGGGTTGAAAATCAGTTAGCAAGAAGATAATGAAGAGAGACACTTCAGTTTGAGGTTTGTTTGATAAATAGTACCTCACACTGTTCATGGTACTGTTCATGATGAACAATACTCGCGGTACTATTTACATGAACAGTAAAACTTTTTTTAGGCGAAGGCAAGAAAAGTTAAAGTTAAGATTTTTGAAGAGGTTAGTGTTAGAATTTTTGCTCTAATATCATGTCAGAATTTTAGGAGAAGATATTTTCGTATTATTGTTGATGTGGGCAATCTCCCAAATATACATGCATCACTATAACATGATAAGAAAACATCTAATCCTAATACAATTACTTCTTATAATATGAGAAACTCCTACTAAGTGTAGTGGTCAGTTTCTGACCTCCTCAAAATCACGCCACGCGTCCATCCAGTACCAAACAGGCGAGTGACACATGCCCGCTTCCAGAACCTCTGATCAAGAGTCTTCATTCAATTCAAACCCCGAGCGGTTCGTATAGTTAGAAGAAGGAGACATAAACAGTTGTAAGAATCCCTATCTCTAAGTCAAATCTCCATTTGAACTCGGCAGTTACAGCTCGAGAACAAATCAACCACACCTACGCTGGACACATACTACCAGATAAAGATGGATTCTCACCCATCTAGTTTAAACCTGGATGTTCAGCCCTAACCGTCTCTGAGATAAGCGGTTAAATGTTTAAACAGAGCTGGACTCTATAACTTTATCTAAACAGACATTACTTGTATAAATAGTAGATTCCTTCCAATATGGGAAGGGACGGTCTTTTAAATCCAGAAACCCTAGCACAGCACAGAATCCTACATGTAATAGCCATTGACGTAGTGGAATTTCTCTCCCTCTCCGTGATTTTTACCCTTTCGGGTTTTTCACGTAAGTTTAGTGTGTTTGCGATTGTTTTCTGTGATTTGATTAAATCCATCCCCAATATTTTGGTGCGTAGACTGATTCCCTAGGAATTACCCACTGCACTAACATATAGAAACATGACTCCTAATAGCATATAAAACATGACTCCTAATATGGTAATTAAAATATAACTCCTAATAGGTAACTATAATAATCAAAGACTTTTAATAGAATCCAAGTGAATTTTTGCCATAGATTTTGGTGCACCTAATAATTCTATTAGCTTAATTTATAAAATTACAATGCAATTAACGGATCTATTGTAAAAAGCCTTGTGTGTGTGTGTGTGTGTGTGTGTGTGTGTGGGGTGGGGGGGTGGGGGGTGGGTATGATCTAGATACTTACTAAGTAGCCATAGGGAAAAGAAGAAAAACACTATAACATAACTAGAACAAAGAAATAAGTTAAATAGATTAATTAGAAGAAGAAAAGGTTGTGGTAGATGCATTTTAGTTTTGCAATTAGTCCAACAACAGAGCTTTCTAAAAGAGATTTACGATCTTTCTGCTGCCATATCCCACCAATGTGAACTTTAGGACTTCTATACAACTTCAGTTAAAATGGATGTATAACCTTTGATTCCATTAGAAATAAACAACACACTCATTATCGCAGACTTGGATTGGCTTCGTGTGCTATGTCCCTGACTTCAAAACTGGAATGGATAGAGATGTTGATAATAGTAAAGGCAACTGCAAAAACACAATGTTTAAGTTTTGTTCTTTGCGTACCCCATCCTTGCTATCCAACATGCCAAAGTTCTTGCAATAAATTTGGTTCTTTCTGCAACAGCAAACATTGATACCTGGTGGTAGAATTTCAGTACAAATTCTTAAAGCCATATTACCTGCTTCCATTGTCCACCATCTCCAAATGTTAAAAGCTAAGAATAAACATCAGACACTTAATAATATTTGAAGATTAGCTTTGTCGGACTTTTCTATCAAAAAATATGGTCTGTGAATCCACCATGATAAATGCATTTCTGTAAGCTGACTTCGTGCTAAATGCAGAAAATTGACAGACTTATACTTGTGGTCCTGAAGTAAGAAAAATGTTTACATGCTAACAGAACAAAGCCGGTATAAAGATCAACAAATGACATAACTTGCAATGCATCTACAAGGTAGACGGACAGTAAATGTGGAGCAGCCACAACCAGCCAGAAAAGAGGAGGCTCAGGGCAGAACAGAAAGGCCCAAATTAATCAGATTAGATGCAAAGCTTACTAGTGGATCAGGTAGACAGGCTCAAGACTAGATGGAGAGAAAAAAGAGCATATTCTAAAAGAATCAAAATAAAGCAGGGGGGAGCAAGCAGATGTTTGTGGTTGGGTTTACGCATCTTGCGCAGACACGCAGAGAGTTTTTCGAGCCAAATTGACCCATTAGAATTCATCCAAAACCGATGTTTTTTCTAAATGTGGCCAGCAAGACCAAGATTCAAAATAGTCAACAAAGGTCGATATAAGAATAGGCAAAACTCCTCTGCCAAAAATGTAGAAGGCAAATGGCATGTAGCTAACCTATGGTAACTTCATGCACTCAAGAAGAAAAAGAATTAATGTGTAAGATTTACAAAGGTAAATCTTTATTGGTTTTCAAGAACTACATATTTATTGATCATTAAGAAAATTACAAAATTCATTTGCATAGAACTAACAAATCCTCTCCTCCTGTAGACCAATACAAGACCAAATTCTACTCCAACTATTGCTAAAACTCCAAATGCTCCTACAACTCTATAATTAAATATTTCTGTGTTATAAAATTAATATCAATTATATCTAACATGCTCCCTCAAACTCATGATGGTACAAACATTGGGAGTTCGCCTACCGAAACAATAAAATGTATGGCCAAAATAATTCAGTAGTAACCATTAGATAGTCCAAGTATTATCCAAAGCATGGAAAGAAGCACAAACAAATGGAAAGTGTCATTAGAAGTCCAAAATAAATCAAAAGAATTTGGGGATACATAACATCAATCTATTATCATATTGACAGATTCATCAACCGAAAAAGTTACATAAAAGAGCAATAATCCTTTGGAAAGAATAGAAAGAATAGATATTTTAAATAAATAATGGCTGAAGATGAAGCAAAAATGCCAACAAAAAAGTAACATTTCTATGAAGAATATACATCTCATATACCGTCGTCAAAAAACTTCACCTCCTTTCCTTGGAATATAAGAGCACAAATTCAGCATATAAGTTCTTTAGTGCAATCATGACAGTCATCAACAATGGTCCCATGATTGCTCCCTGTAACAATGAGAAACAGGACAAGTAACTACTAAAGATGCTGGCGCAAGATTGAAGGCGCAAAATTTTGCAATGCGATAAACTTCGAGAGGGACAGCGCAAGAAATTATATAACAAACTTCTTGGACAATATCTGATAAAAGCAGTAAAGATTAAATCTTTTGATTGACAAAAACATTACTTGTTGAGGAATGTGTTACAAATATGTCTTTCTATGTTGCAGTGCGTTGTACTTCTGAAAGGAATATAAGTTATTGATGCGGATATCAAGCCACGTGTATGGCACGTGTTTCACCGGTGGAGAAGACGCCTCGTTCAAGTTTCCCAGCAGCAGGAGAACTCTATGTATTTTTAGTTTCTTTATTTTGAGTTTCTTTATTTTAAAGTTATATTTTTATTAGGAGTTTAGTTCCTAAAATTTAAAATTGTAATTCTATTTTGTTTAGGAGTTTTAGTTTGAGTTGTATTCAATTTTGGAAAAGCCTATAAAAGGCCTTTTGTATCAAACAATATGCAATGCAATAAAGATATGATAGTTTTTCTTCAAATTTGTCTGAGTTGTGATCTCTCCTCAAATTTCTTTCTTTATTGAGAAGCCCTAAAGAAACCCTAGTTTAGAGTGTGAAATTCTAGCCAGCCTCCCCTCTTTCCTCATCTCTTTTTCCTTCTCAAAACTCTAATTTCTATAATCTAAATTCTCTATAGTTCCAATTCTCTCCTTGATGTCTAATCCCAAGTTTTAATTTCTATTTCACAAAAAAAAAGTAAAATCCCTCTTCTAATTCTCTATAAAATTCCCCACAAAAAAAATCTCTACGATAATCGCTACAGTACAGTGCTATAATACTTCGCACAGTACCCCAACGCTACAGCACCTCGGCTCTAAGTATCCATTGCTACAGTAAAAAAAGATTATTAAAGTGCTCAAGATTAGTTTCGACCGTAACTTTCTCATCCAGAGTCCAAAATCACACACAATTCGAAGTGTTGGATTCGTGAATGCGAGCTTTACATATCTACAATCATCACAAAGGCATTGAAGTCACACCTGATACTCGGTACGTTTATTATCCAAATCGGTTATTTTGAGCCTGATATTTTGATCTTTGAACTTTTTATCAATTTAATTGTTCTTCACAAATGTGAGATTGTGTGTATCTGCTTATCTGTAATTCAGTAACTTTAATATTGATCGTAAAATCTTTTGACGCATAATATATTATCTTTAGTTGATTCTCGATTGAATTTGATGTGCATGTACATGTTATTTTGTTACACCTATCCGCTTAAATCAAAGCAACATTTTCAATCAAAGGAGATGAGTCAATTTTAATATTACATGTGCCGATAATTTTACCTTTAAGTCATCTCCGAAGAAAACGGTGTCATCTTCATTAGAGCTTGATAGTGTTGCAAAATTATTGATGTCCCATGTCATGTGCCGTGAACCACTATCAAGGCCCTTAGTGCGTACCTATATCATTTAAAAGAGTTGTTGCCTTTGGTACTCAAATCTTTTTGGGTTCCTAAAAACGTTAGTTTTTGAACCCAAACATGACTATTTAAAACATTTAATTTATCATTGCAAAACTTAGCCAAATAACCTTTTCGATCACAATACATACATAAAGGCGTGATGTGCATTGTGTACACGATGTGCAGTATGTGCATGAGAGTGTTGTGCCAGTGTGTGAGCATAATTTTGTAAGTGTGAACCATGTGCAGATGGTTTCCTTTAAGTTTGCCTCTTAGAAAACATAGCTTCTAACTTATCTTCTAACCTAGCTTTATCAAACTCATGTTTCTTTAAAACATTACTCAAAGTATTTATCTTATTTTTTAAGAAAAATGGCTCATTTTCATTAATTGAAGAAAATTTAGTTTTGCATGAAATCTTATATGCATCAAAATCTTTTTGAGTCTTTTGAAGAGAAGAAGAGAAATTTTCTTTTTCCTTGGAAACAACAAACAATTTATTTTGTAAAACTTTATTTTCTTTCTTCATTTTCAAATGCTTCTTTTGGAGAAAATCATAGTTGTTGGAAAGTTCTTCAAATGCTTCTCCTAGTTCATCAATGGATAATTCACAATTATCAAAAGAGATTTTGGGAGTTACCTTAGGTGTGTTAGCCATGAAACATATTAGATGTGGCCACCTCTTCCTCGGATTCACTCTCCGAATCCCAAGTAGTTTTCAAGGCTTTTTTCTTGTAGGGTTTTTTGGAGGTAAAGGGTTTGCTCTTTGCCTCTGGGCAATCGGCAAAGATATTACCAGGCTTTCTACAATTGTAGCAAATAATTTTTCTTTCCTCCTTTCCTTATCATCTTGTTCGGTTGTTGAATTTTGCCTTGTTATACATTCTCTTCACATTCTTTACGAGGAGGGATAAATCTTCATCATCCTCTTGTTCATCTCCATCTTTATCAGAGATTATTCAAGTAGAGTTGAAGGTGAGTGTTTTCTTCTTTTGATGTGCCTTCTCTTTTCTTGCTTTCCTCTCCATTTCATGGGTCTTAAGGTTGCCTATAAGACCAGTGAACTCCATCTCCTCCTTGTTATTGAGCTCCTTCAAGGTTGTTGACTTGACTTCCCAAGAAGGTGGTAGCACCCGAATGATCTCTCTCACCTTTTAGTCATTGTCAATATAATCACCTAAAGAAGCAAAACAATTGGTAATCTTAATAAATCTTGTAACCATGTCATCAATAGATTCATTTTCATTCATACAAAAAATTTCATATGGCGAACCAAAAGATCTATTTTAGCTCTTTTGACTTGTGAAGTTCCCTCGTGTGTGACAACCAAATATGACCAAATCTCATATGCGATTTTACAATGAATAGCTCTAGATATACTATCATCATTCAAAGCTTGTAAAAGTGCATAGTGAGTTTACATTTGCATCAAATTCTTCTACGGTAATATCGGACCAAGTGTCCTCATCACCTTCGGAAAACATAAATGGTTTGGTGATGTGAAACAAAAGAGGAGGTCTAAGGATTTTAGGAGAAGATAAGAGATGAAAACTAATGATTACCTAATGGATAAATGAAAAAACCTTTCACTTTCCCAGATCTCACGTCGCTTCACGCCGCACGCTCCTCGATCAACTTCACACCGCTTTACGCCGCACGCTCGATCTTAACTTCACAGTTAGGGCTTCACACCCCACCATGGGAGGCACGCGCCCTCAAAAGAAAAAACCCCAAAGCAATTTTTCTAAAAATTCTAGTCTACTTTTATTGAAAACAATAGAGTCTTTAAATAAATTTATAACTTATTCAGTTCTCTCTCACAGTCGATGTGGGACAAAAATGAAACACAAAAGTAAAACAAACACAAGACTATTAAATAAAAAATACAGACTCAGACTCAAAATAAAAAGAAGCTGATTTGATGACCCCATCATTTTCCTCGGGTGGGAAGAACTCGACCCCGTCGAGTATACATGAGATAGTGGTGATTCGATACTAAATCTAATTCTGACGTTGTTGTCATTGTTGCTCTTGCTGAGGATGCTGCTGCAGATGTGCGGGAGATATTATTAGAAAAGTTGAGATTTTAGCTATTGAGAAGGTTGTCATGGAGGAATTATAGAGATCTTTGGCTGTTGAAGAGGTTATTGTTGAGGAGATTGTTGATATCTTTGGCTGTTAAAGAGGTTGTTTTGGAGAGATTTGATTTTTATAGATAAGGGAGAGATTGAAAGTTCAGATTTTGATCCGTGGGGGAGATAAAAAAGGTTAAATTTTGGATTTGGGGGGGGGGGATTTTGACAAAAGAGATGGAAAAAGAAAGTGAATGAAGTAACAAATTGCACTGACTCCTCACCGGGATTACCAATTCATTTCAACACTCGCAATGAATTGTTCAAACAAAATTGTACCAATTTTATACTAAAAATCTTTTCAGAAGAAACTTGTATTACAATTTAATTTTCATCGCTCATTATTTTTTCTAACCATGCTCTGATACCAAATTGATGTGAAACAAAAGAAATGGCTTAAGGATTTTGGGAGAAAATGAGAAATGAAAGAAAATAAATAATGATTATCTAATGGATAAATGAAAAGGCCTTCCACCTTCCCGAATCTCACGTCGCACGCTCCTCGATTTAGATCTCACGCCGCACGCTCGATCTTAACTTCACAGTTTGGGCTTCACACACCGTCATGGGAGCATGCCCTCTCAAGGGAAAAAAAAACCCCCGAGCAATTTTTCTCAAAATTCTATTCTACTTTTATTGAAAACAATGGAGTCTTTAAATAAACTTACAGCTTATTCAGTTCTCTCTCACAATCGATATGGGACTAAAACAATACACAAGAATAAAACAAACACAAGACTATTAAATAAAAAACACAGCTTCGAACTCAAGACACAAAGAAGTTGATTCCATGTCCCCATCATTTGGTCACTACCTTTGCAACCCGACTACTTAAGAACTGTAAAAATATGGTGATCTTAACCTTCCATATATAGAAAGTTAATGTCATCAAACTTGGGTGAAGTCTTAATACTTTCGGCCATGGATACAAGTGCGTGAAGCAAATAAAATGTTTAGCAAAAGATCTTTCTAAGGTAGTTAAGCCTAAAAACTAGAGTCCAAGCTTTGATATCAATTGAAAGTCATCTAAAAGGGGTGAATAGAAGCTAGCTAATCAAAATGCGAAAATGCAACAATTAAAAATGAACAACAAAAATAGCCAACTCAAAAACAAGAAGTGAAGCCGGATTTCCAATTAAGGGCTACAGAACTTTTTCTCTTAATTTCTCTTGAATAAGAGTTGAGGTGCACAATTGCCTTCTTGCTTGAATGAGAAAAATTGACACGTATGAATGATGCAAGTAATATAGAACAAATAGAGTATGAACAATATAGAGCAATAAAAGCAAGTATAAGCAATATAGAGTATGAGCAAGAGTAAGAGAAATGGCAATCGCAAACACAAAAAATTTGTTTCGAGATTCAAGCAACTTGCTCTACGTCCCGCCTTCATCACATGAAGGATTTCCATTATCCACCAAGGATTTCCACAAAGGACTCAATATAATGGTTTACATAAGACTTGGAGCTCCAATCTTTAACCTCTACACGAGGTGAGCACAAAACCAATGAAGAATACAAGCTCTTGGTGACAACAAAATCACGCACTCTCTTTACAACTTTCTAGAATTTAGAGATGAAATTTGAAGCTCAAGAAGTTTATGTGAGAAAAATCAGTTAAAAATGAACTTGGGAGCTTAAAACATTCAAAAATTGATTTAGAATGAAAGCTCTTTGAAACTTAAAACTTTGAAATATTTTTCAAACAATTTTTCAAAACTTTCTCTTGATTTTCTTGATACTTCTTAATGTGAAAAAGTGATATAAAACTCTCAAATGACTTCTATTTATAGGCAATAGGTAAATATCATTAGAGAATTAATATGGTCATAAAATTATTGTTAAAACCCTAATGAAGTGAAAAATATCCGTTGGGAAAAGACAAATTCAATTTAAATTAAAAATTAGCCGTTTTGCCCTTTATGATAGTCTGGCGGTTCACCAGGCGGTCGACCGGCCAGGGCTGCTCAAAGTAGTCGTTATCGTCGGTCGACCAAGCAGTCGACCCAGAGCCAGAAACAAAAGCTCCAGTAATAGAGCTCAGGCTAAAACGGTCGACCGACCCCAATGGCCAAATAAGTTCAAGAGTATCAGTCGACCAGGCAGTCGGCCGAAACTTTGTGCATGAATACACGAGCATATGTGCGCACATTTGATCGACCGCTCAGTCGACCGAGATCTATGCAAAACTCACTGCATACTCAGGCGGTTGTTTCTCAGAAATTTGACAAGTAAAAATCTTTTATTAATGCAAAAGAAAATACAATAGGGCCAATACCCAATTACAAAAGAGGGAAGAAAGTTGATATATCTTCCTTTTGTTTAATTGTTGGGTTCTTCTTGCGGTGATGGAGATTGAATCTTGTTCTCCGTTGACGAACTGAATTTGAAGCTTAGATCTCCTCGCTCTCTATCAAAGTACTGAGTAAAATATGAATCTTCTACAGCACCCGAAATCTCAAGGAGATTGAAATAAAACTTGTTTGCTTACTGTTAGGACAAGTTTATTAAGAGTCTTGTCTTTCTTTTTTCTCTTTAGCTATTCATAACTATTTATAGGATTTTGGGGTGTAATTGACCCCTTAAATCTCTCCATAATGGAAATTCATCCCTCATTAAGTGAGAAAAGTGGGTGTAATTGACCCACTTTTATGGCTACCTGTTACAACAAAAATGTGGATCTCGCGTTTGACGCGAAGCTCGCGTTTAAAGTTGACACATGGAGCTCACGCAGTGCTTGCGTTGAAGTTGAATTGCATTTAAAGAGGGAACGCGACCCTCGCGTTTGACAGAGAACGCGGGGTTGCTTTAAAGTTATAACGTAACATTTGTGTTCAATAAGGGAACGCGACCCTCGAATTTTATGAGGGAACATGACCCTCACATTTTATGAGGGGAACGTGACCCTCGTGTTTTGGCGGGAGCACGAGGCTCGCGTCTGAGGCACTTTTGACATCCTACAGAACCCTCTCCAAAATTTTCAATATTTCGCGATTGACTCGAACAGATTTCAAAATACTTTGGACCCCGTGTTGATTTGGACCTTCGTAATTGTACTAACAATCTTTTGAAGTGTCATGAGCTTGATCTTGTCAGGATTCTGGTCTTCGTAAGTATATTGTTGAACTATTTTAAAGCACCAAAAAGGATCGTCGTAAGTGTATTGTTGAACTTTGAAATGTATCTAGGAGTATAGTCTGAAACTTTTGTCTTTTGATCTATTCATCGGTGTACTGTTGAACCATTTTGATTTGCTTGTAGGTGTACCGTTTGAACCGATTGAGTTGTCGACTTCTTTTGCCAGGGTACTGTCAAACTGTTGCAAAAGTGAGACCTCAGTCAGGAAATGTGTTGTACTTATTGGACGTAAACGCGCTTCTTGTGTTGAGTACGCAGTTCTCATGTAAATTTCGCATTTGAAACGTGATTGTCGCATTTGTGACTTCAAACACAACTTTCATTTGAGAAGACGCGGCCTCATTTGCACAGTTCAAAGACTCGGCCGAGTCGGAGACGAGTTGGCCGAGTCGTATCCGTCTCGGCCCGCTCCGAAAAGAGTCTGAGTCACGAGTCGATCGACTCAACTCAGAGGAGACTCACTCGGCCGAGAATCGGAGTTGACTCGGTTGACTCGGCATTATGATGCTGATTTTGTGTCTCATCGCAATTCAATGTGAAAATAACTACATTAACATGTATTTATGAATGTAATTTGTGCAATTTACTATATTGTGCATGTATTTTGATATGCTTATACCGACGACGCGTGTATTTATTCTTTCGCTTTATATTTAGTGTGTTAGGTGATATATTTTGGACATGTGATATATGAATGTAGATGTCTACATTTTTTTAAGATTTGTCGTGGTTTTTCAGAATTTTTTGAGCTTTTTATATAGCGTTTTGCGCGTATGACCCGATACCGATCCGAGTCGTCGAGACCGATCCGTCTCAGTGCCCGCCGAGTCGGCAGCCGAGACCGCGACTGTGAACCATGCTCATTTGGGCCTCGCGTTTAAAACGCGATGATAGCGTTGGAAACTTTAAAACGCGACCCTCGTTTGAGAAGACGCAGAGTTCATTTGAATATCACATTTGAAACGCGACGATCGCGTTGGAAACTTTAAAACGCAATGATTGCGTTACCTTCATCATTTAATGGCCTATAAAAAGACCCTTGATCTTTCAGAAGTAAAACCATTTGACTCATCTTCAACCTTGAGCTTTGGTTCAAGGTTTAACAAAAAGCTTTCCAAGCTTTCTCAACAGCGTTCAAAGCTTTTTTTCATCTTCCTCAAAGATCAGAAGTGTCACAATGGCTTCCAAAGGCAAGCAGCCTTCTTCGTCAAGATCGACTGCGGCGAGCACCGCAATCAGTGCTGCTCCTCCGCATGCAGCGCCAATCTCAGGTGAGATTATCGACTTTGATCAAGAATTTTCAAAGGGTTTAACCCTTTCAACTTCTTTGAAGTTTTAATCTTCAGCGCGAGTCTCACAAGACTCGTGTTTGAGTTTATGAACGTGTATCTCGCGCTTAAGATTTTGAACGCGAATCTCATGTTTGAAGCTTCGAACGCAGATCTCGCGTTTTAGGTTTTGAACGCGGATCTCGTGTTTTGAAGCATTGAACGTGGATCTCGTGTTTGAGTTTATGAACGTGAATCTCGCGTTTGAGACTCTGAACGCGAATCTCATGTTTGAATCTTTGAATGCAAATTTCGCATTGAGACTCTGAACGCGAATCTCATGCTTTAAGACTTGGTTTGAACTCTAAAATTCAGTGTTTTTTACACTTTTTGAGTTTTTAACTCTGTGCTTTTTCTTTGCAGTAAGATATTCAACGGATCAGTTATCAAAGCGCCATCATTTTGGCCACAAAGGTAGGCCTAATAGGAATGTCCGCTTTGGTTTTCATCATCCTGCACCTGTGTCGCCAACAAGGACAAAAAAACGAAATGCCCGACTAACGAGATTCAGCTCTTTAACCCTCAGAGAGATCATCTCGGATGGGAAGCTCGAATACGAGGATAGGAAGATCATCAGGAAGGAAGCATGTGTTCTTCAGGGATTCCACTGATGGCAGCAATGACGATCTTTTTGATGGCAACTACAAGTGGCTTCGGCAAATTGACAATTGGCATTTTTTTTGCCTACTATGAAAAGCATGGTCCCTTTATCCTATCTGCAATCGATGTCGATTCAGTGACAGACGGATTGGGTCCTGACCAAGTTGCAGCAGGGTGAATCGATTGGAAAGATCACCAACAGTGGTGCATTTCCTACTGGAAGTAGCAGAGATATCATCGGGCTATTGCCAGGTCAAGTAAGACATGAATACCCGGTGAGACCCTTAAGCAGGCGAATTCTCTCATCAACAAATTCATGGCAGTAAAGGGTGACTTCCCGCTCTCTGAATTTCGGGCGATGGGATGGGTACACCGACACAGAAAACATGGTGGTCGAGAATGGTGAGTTATGTCACCGAACTACCGAGGGAGCCAGTGCTACAATCTGGACTGTACCCAGCAGTCATGATCATTCAATACGGTATCCCTTAGAGTCATTATCATTTCTTTGCCATGCTGGAGTTGCATAACCCTAATACTTGTACATTCTTCACCTCAAGCAAAGAATTAGGGTTTGCTCTCTATGAAGTGTATGAAGTGTCTGGGTTGCCAATGGGAGGGATGCCCTATGAAGAGTACATCCCTAGTACGAAGAACTTCACATTCTGAAGAAAGAAAACCCACAAGTTTACGAAACTTCCACTTCTACATCTGTGCCCAGATCACCGAATTGAGGGCTAGGGGCGTCAAGCAGATGTCATGGGCAAATTACTTGTTTCAAGATTTAGGAAACAAGACAGGTCATGTTTCTCGCCTAGCTGCTAGTACTGATGAGGAAATCAATGAAAGAATCTTTGTGGTGGTAAGCTCGTATACAACCGACTCTAATGAAGATACTTTCAAGCCTGACACAGACTTCAAAAGCTTCCATCATCAGGTCAAGATCCTGATCTCATATAAGACTTTACCGGTCGGGTTCTTGATGTTATGCCTGAAGAGATGTGTTGCGCCCACGCTTCCTCATGAGTTCCTCGCAGTGGACGTTGTATACCCACCTGTCTTACTGGCTCATGGCCGACCTCTTGGCTTGCTTCCAGTGATGGTGAGTTGTCTCCAAAGTGGGTTGCGTGTATTGACGTTGAGTTTCTTCCTTGTGGAGATTATGGAAAACGATGAGGGTGATCTATCCTCGATAAAAATGGCGAACTGAAGAGGAAAACTCCTAAACCCTATTGAGTGTCTAATACCTACCTGGCGAATTGGTACGTCATGCACTGTCCAATACTCATGTCAGTGGTGCAGGAGTCAATTGGGGAATTTGTTCCTTTCATTCAGAAGCTTGAACACTCAAGATGGCAAGGTGGCTACATGGCTGCTATTCGAAGAATAGTACAGAGCAGAATGAACTACCATCCTTTTAGGTGCTTCCCGGATTGCGAGCGATTCACCAATCTTCCGGGTTCATATGAGTTTACATCGCTTTCCATCGATATTTTCTGTTGGTTGATGAACATTGGGCAAGGGAATCTCGTCTGTCGTCAAGGAAATGTCTACTCGATTGAGCCATATATGCCAAGCAGATTCGCCCATCAATTTTGATACGACCAATTATAGGTCGGGAATCCCAATATGGCTTGCATTTTAGTGGAATCTGTACAAAGGGGCACGGCTTGGTATTACTTAGAGGCAGGATGTACCAACGCGGCCTTCAATTTCACAGAAAACTCCCAACTCTACATCACTCTCGGTTTTTGCACATGGTATGCTATAGCGGCTTCAATGCCTGGATATAATATAAATAGCATGTGTTTAAAGAGATCAAAGCCATGTATAGCAACAAGAACTCTAAGAAACTCGTTTGAAGGGCATGAACGAGTTTCTTGAAGCCGAGAGTGAGGCCTCCCAAAGAGAAGTGGTCACTATACCCGAGTATGATGAAGAAATAGCTGGAGGTGCTCTTGTAAGACGCCCACGAGGCATTGTCGCAAAGCATCCTCGATCTCAGTCTTCTGAGGTCGGATCGAGCATAGGCAAGAAGAAAGCACGCTGGGAACCTGAAATTGAAATTGTTCCTGAGGAAGCCTCAAGGCCAGAGGTGAGGCTTGAGTCGATCTCTCATCTGGTGAAGAGACTGATGAGGATGATGAATTATCGCCAAGCGCTACTTTGCATCCCAGGGGTCTCCGTACTACGACTCCTATAGTGACTGGTGTAGAAGAAATGCTTCTCGCCGAGGAGGCGGGGAGTCGCAGTAGAGTCCACAGCAACTCTGGAACATGAGACTATACAGGAACGTGAGATCGTTCCAGAGTCTGAAGTTGTTCTAGAGCATGGACTGCTCCTCAACATGAAACTGATCTACCTCAGCATGAAATTGCCCCTCCCATAACATCGGTGAATCAGGAAGAGGGGTTGACCCCATGGACGTGTCATCGGGCTCTCCTGTCTTTATGATGCCTTTAATCGGGGTTCCTAAACAGAGTCTTACTACCGGGTTTGTATTGAATAAACCTGCGGCGATCGACGTCCCACTTTATCTGATATCATCGCCCCAGTCAGAGGGAGAAGTAGACTATTTCAGAGAAGCTGTCGACTTTGGATATGATCCTCATCATCCCGATACTAGCAAATTTTCACATTTGGTTATTAAGGACATGGAGGTCACTCCTCCGACTGAGACTGTTTCATGTTATGCGGATATCACTTCGACTGAAAGTAAAATTTGAATTCATTGCACCTCTTCTTATACTTTCGAATTTCTTGTAGATATCATTTAATGCTTTTTCTCAATGATATCTTTAGAGGCTCATATGATTGCTGCTGAGGGAACTTCCACCAGTGTTTCCAGTATAGTATAGTAGGACTTTCTTGGCCCGGGGAATCATATGAAGAGCCACCGTCTCAAATTCATCACCATGTGAGATATAAGAAAATTTTCATTCTGCAACTCTTGCGCCTGAGGTTGTTGCTAATACCAATGCATCGACCACAGGAATTCTTGCATTGACGCAAACAACATAGCTGCAAGTTCAGGTGCAAGGGAAAGCTTTATTGTTACTCCGGTGGACAGGACATCTGTAGCGACGTCTGTGCCTGAGACCGCTGTAAGCTTCCATGTCAGCATGTAAAGCTCCTGTCGTGGCCCCAGAAATAAGGCAACTCGTAATTAAACTCGCGCATGTACTTATAGGGGGAGCAAGTGCATCTATGGCAGTTGTTGGTACGAGTCTGCCTCTGACCTCTGCTGAGAACCTGTCACCATTGTATCTTCAAGATTGTCGAGTACTCCAGTCGTCGAGTACTCCAGTCAGGCCTACTCCTACTGTGAATATCTTGGAAGGTCTAATTACTCAGATGATTGACCAATTTCTTTTCATGATGGAGTATTGCACTGACTTGGTGCTCATTGGACAGAGTTTCTTTGACTTTAAACGGTCGCTGCTCGACAATCATGTTGAAAATATTAGGAGGTTGGGGGAGCTAAACGAGCCATGGAATACCAAGCACGTGTAGAGCAACTGAGGCAATGTTTAACCGAGCTGCATAATCTTGAAAATGTTAATGTGGTCGATACTGCTCAGTTGATATTGGCCAACATGCATACAGAACAGTCTCATCTTCCAGAGGGGACCAAGAAGATAGAAGATCAAACTCGTCATTTAGATGAGATGCTATCAGAGCTCATTAAATGACCTCCAGAAGGCGGAGCTTAATGTCAAAAGCTCGAAAGATATGATCGCTTATGCTCGACATATCATTGCTAAGGCGCAAATTCTGGGTCCAATCCTCTGCACTGGAGACCATCCAGGCGAAATATGTCGGGAAGAGATCTCTTATGAAAGAAGAGATGCGGAAGAAGGTGATGTCGTGGTCGAAGAAACTCGCCAGCAGGACATCAAAGAGCTTAAAGATCAGATCAGATCTCTCGCTCAATGAGTTTAACTTCTTCGTAACACTCTTTTTTGTTGAATAAAAAATAAGGGTGCTTGTATCACTTCTATCATTTTATTTGAATAAAAGTGATTGTTTTACTTTTGTATCATATATGTTCTCTTTTTGTTGGGAAAATCAGATAGATCAAAGCGATCAGTTTTAATTGCTAAAGGTAACAGTTAACTTAGCAACTGAAAGTTTGATTTTAGACCCAATTCGATACTTCCATTGAGGAAGTCCAGTAGATAAGAGGTATGAAACAATGTTTCTCATTTTCATTGAGAAAATTGAGGAGATTAGTGTCAGAGGTAAAAAATTTAACATAACAGTGATTTGTTTTGTGATTTGAGCAAATTTAATGAACTTGTCATTCCGTTGGAGGTGATTGACAAGTGAAAGTCTTACTGTCAGAGGTGTAGTTTTAAAATAACAGTGAGTGGTTTGTGATATGAGCAAGTTTAATGAACCTGTCATTCCGTTGAAGGAGTTTGACAGGTAAAGTTTAACTGTTAGAGTTGTAGTTTTAACATGACAAGTTCGATTCGTTTTCCAATTTGAGTAAATTTAATGAACTTGTCATTTCGTTGGAGGAGATTGACAAGCGGAGGTCTTACTATCAGAAGTGTAGTTTTAACATGATAGGTTCGATTCATTTTGAAATTTAAGCAAATTTAATGAACTTGTCATCCTTGGAGGAGATTGACAAGTAGAAGTCTTACTGTCAAATGTGTAAGCCAAAACCTGACAGGTTCGATCTGTAATTTATTCCCTTGAGTACAATTTTTTGTAGATCTACCATTCCATGGGATGGAATTGGCAAAGGATTTTGATGAGATTAGATGGGATTAGCTCCCTTAAGATTTTAAGCAAACCCTCAGCTATCAATGGATTTGGTTTGCTTTTACCAACTACCATTTGAGTTGGGCTAGCCATGCTATTTCGCTCAGCATGATGAGTTGTTGAGGATTTTATATTGGGCTTGAAAGCCAACATATTCATCTATCCTTAGCCAACAGAAGCGTTGGATTGCTAAGTCACTTAAAGTGATTTTTTTTTAAGTACATGATGTACTTCCAGGGATTTTTTATCCCACAGATACTCTTTGGCATTATACTAATTGAATAATTTCGAAGGTCCAGAGGTAGAATGCTTACAATCAGGAGTAATATTTCTTCAAGAATTTACCATTGATGGACATCATTAATCGATCTCCTTGATTGATTAGTCGATACGCTCCATTTGAGTAGAATGTCTTTACTACAAAGGGACATTCCCAATTAGTATTGAATTTTCTTTTTGTCTTATATGTCATGACTATGGATCGTTTGTAGTCATGACAGCAAAGACAAGACCGCCTTTCTTAAAGATTCGTTCTTTGACTTTCTGGTTAAAGGCTTTGGAGATTCGAGCTTGATAAAGCTTGATTTTTTTGTTGAGTTTTTAGGTGTTTATCGCTAAAGCTTCTAATTCTTGGAGACACAGTTGATGTTTATCCTTACTTGCCATCTCTATTGTCAAGGCTATACGTAGAGATGGAATCTGAATTTCTAGTAAAAGCATCCATACACCAAGAAAAATGGCGTAGCCTTCGTTAGGATTCCCACTGTTGTGCGGTAAGCCCAAAGGCATTCTCCTAACTTCTCGTCCCAATCGTGTTGACTTTTTGAAACGAACTTCTTGAGAAGTTCTTCAATGGTCATATTGAAAGCTTCTGCAAGACCGTTGGTAGCAGGATAGTATGCTGTTAAGGATACACTATGAATTCTGAAATTTATCATAGAATTTTTGGAATGCTTGACTGATGAATTGAGGTTCGTTGTCGTGGACAATCCGTCGAGGTATGTCAAAGTGATATATTTTGATGTTTGATAAACTTGATCATGTCGAATGTCTTTACTTCCTTTAGAGAGAGCTTCCGCCTATTTTGAGAAATAATCGGTTATAACTAAGATAAACTGATGTCCTTTGGATGTTGGTGGGTTGATGGGTCTGATGATGTTCATTCCCCATATCTCAAATGATCATGAAGAAGATGTTGGATGAAGATGGCTTGGTACTTGATATATGAAGTCACCATGAATCTGGCAAGAGTGACATCGTCTAACATAAGTGATAGCGTCAGAAATCATCTTCGGCCAATAATTGCCAAGTCTTCGGAGTCGATCTCCAAGTTTAGGTCCGGGTTGGTGAATCCCGGATGTACCGTTATGAGCTTTCCTGAGTGCCTCTTGTGCCTCTTTGTGTGAAAGACAGCAGAGTAAGATTTCATTATACGATTGGCGATATGATGTTTGCATGATTGCATTGTAATAAAACCGATAAGCTTTCTTTTTTATTGCAGTTGCCTCCTTAGGATCATCAGGCAGTATGTCATATAAGACAAAATCGATGAATGAAATCGCCAATCCTTGGGTTCTGGATCTATTAAAGTTTCGAGAACCTCTTTAACTTGAAGATTTTTTTTGTAGCCTTACTGTCTTCAAGGGCGAATTTTAGAAAGTACAAGTCACAGTTATGGACGAGTACTTTCTCTATTACTCCGGCTGGAAGAGCCAGTAAAGCAGCAAGAGCTGCCAGTGTATCTGCATGTGCATTTTCTTGGCGAGGTACATGATCGATGTAGAAGCTTTTGAACTCCTTAGCCATGTTGATGGTCGTACCGTGGTAGGGTACTAAGTTTTCATGTCGAACTTCATACTCTCTTCGGACCTAATTGACGATGAGTTAAGAGTCATCGTAAGCCTCGAGATGCCTAACTCCAATTTCTTCTACAAGTTCGTCTTGTAAAACAAGTTGTTTCCAAGTGCGATATTCAGTTACTCCTATTTGAGGTAAGAGTGTGGTTTGCAATTACAGATTGTGGCGGCAGGTTTCTACTAATGTAGACTGAGTCATGCCGCTTGGATATCAAAGCGCCGTACTCCAAAATCTCTTTACAAATGCTTTGTGATTGGCTCTCTTTTCTTCTGCTTTGCAATGAGGAGAGTGGGCACGGATACTTCTGTGTCATCTTCGAAGAAACGAGCCCAAAAGAGCTTTTTCAAGTCAGCCCATTTCTTGATAGAGCCAGCAAGGAGCTTCATGAACCATTCAAAAGCAACCCCCTTGAGGGTACCAATGAATAAACGAGCCATAATAGCATCGTTTGATACTACATTTCCAGTTTAGGACTTGAAGTAGTGTATGTGTTGATTTGATGAGCCTTTACCATCAAAAGTTTGCAAAGTTGGTGCCTTGAACATGGAATGATAGGGAGCAGCATTACACTCAATCGGGTATGGCCTGACCATCCCCACCTCTTTAAGGTCGCTTTGATGTGTGATAGCTTCAAGGCAGTTTTCAAGCTCATTCATCCTCTTGATGTGACAATCTACCTCATTTCTGAATTCTCTTGCTTTTTAGACGAGGATTTAGGAATTTTATATTTGAAGTTATTTTCACCAATCAGTATTTTTAGAGTGGAGCTTTCATCTATTTTTTCTTTGTCCTTGTTTTTGGAGGGTTTGCTCGAAGAAGCATTAGGTCTTGAACTCTTCGGTTTCTTCTTTGGCTTATCAAGCAACAGAGCTATCATCTTCTTAAGATCGTTGATAGACTCATATTGAACTTGGAGCATCTTCAGCACCTAAGATTGTTCTTCAAATCTTCTGACTATATGTAAAAGCCTTCTTCTCCATATAAGAGTTCGATGAATGAGACTCCACGATAGCAGAGTACTCATTGTTTGATTCAATCTCTTTAGCCAGATTATTGTAGTCAATAGGGGCAATTGCTCCTATTCGAATTCATGTATGTTTGTATATTCCTTCGGGCTCGACGAGATTTCTTTTAAGCCCGAGGAATATTCAACATCTGATTCCTCAGAACTAAAAGTGGGTTGTTTCCCTTTTGACTTGCTTGGCGCCACCATATTTAAAGTCACCTCCGGGTACTCAAAGTCAGAAGACGACTTCTTACGGAGCATCACCTCCTGGCTGAGTTTGTGGCTGAAACCTTTGATAGCCGACTAACATCGATGGCTTAGTCACTTGAAAGCCACAATGGCAATCAGAGAGTTCTGCTGAGATAAGTCGCTCGTAGTGCCATTGAGGAGTGATTTGATGAGCACTCCTTTTCCTAGTCTAGTCTCTCAAGCCAGTAGGAGTTCCTGAGGAACTAGCCTTGAACCCATGATGGTAAGGATCTCCCAGTACAAAACTGATCTTAGTCATTTGTGGTTGAACGCAAGTGTCACATTTAGTATGTGAAACGGGAAGGTCGCGTTCAGAAGACACTTGCGGTTGAACGCGAGTATCTCGTTTTGAAGGCAAAACGCCAGTGTCGCGTTTTGAAGAAGTAACGCGGATGTCGCATTTGATGCCTGAAACGCAAGGGTTGTTTTTCAGTGATACTTGCGGCTGAATGCAAACTTCGCGGTTTGAGAGAGTAACACGACTGTCGTGTTTGGTGCATGATGCACTACTCTTAGCTTCTTTTTGTTGACGGCGAACTTGACATGTTCTTCGATGATCAGCAATTATCTTGGCTAATAAGAGTTGTTATGAACCCCTTACATACTGAGTATGCTTAGTGTCAAAGTGAGCAGTGAGACTTGCGTCTCGATTATTCGGTTTAAACCTTTTTCAACCGCGGGAGCGATTAACTCGAGTTTGCTTAGCCTCAACAGAGACTTGATGGCGAGAATGATCTATGCCTTAGGATGGAATCCCATTGAGTTGGCCTTGAGCTGTAATACAAGACTTACAAGTCCCTTGAGAAACTTGAGTGCAAGCCCTGTTCGCTTCAAGGGAGGTTCTGTAAACCTCAAGAGAGGTTGAACCGAGTGCCTTGTTGGAAGACGTGTGGTTAGCTTCCGAGAAAGCTTTTTCTAGAGATACCTCGGATGAGGCTAAAGAGCGAGTCTCACTTGACACTTTGCGAAATTTTCGCATAGATTTAGGGCTAACTGAGCCCGAGGAGAGAAGTTGTTCAAACTTCTCTTGGTCGAATTTGACGATGAGAGATTCAACAGTTGATCCGATCAGCTTCACATCAGCTGCGCCACAGCTTTCTCGTCGGTGGAGAAAGCGGTCCCCAGAGAAGTCGCCATCTTATGTTTCTCGAAAAATTGACAAGTAAAAATCTTTTATTAATGCAAAAAATTACAATAGGGCCAATACCTGATTACAAAAGAGGGAAGAAAGTTGATTAATCTTCCCTTTTTATAATTGGTGGGTTCTTCGTGCGGTGATGGAGATTGAATCTTATTCTCCGTTGATGAACTGAATTTGAAGGTTAGATCTCCTCGCTCTTTATCAAAGTACTGAGTAAGATATGAATGTTCTACAGCACCCGAAATCTCAAGGAGATTGAAAAAAAAACTTGTTTGCTTATTGTTTAGTACAAGTTTATTAAAAGTCTTCTCTTGTCTTTTCTTTTTTCTCTTTAGCTATTCATAGCTATTTATAAAGGATTTTGGGGTGTAATTGACCCTTTAAATCTCTCCACAATGAGGATTCATCCCTCATTAAGCGGGAAAAGTAGGTGTAATTGATCCACGTTTATGGCTGCTGTTACAGCAGAAACATGGATCTTGTGTTTGACGCGAAGCTCCCGTTTATAGTTGAAAAGCGGAGCTCACGCAGTGCTCGCGTTGAAGTTGAAACGCTACTCTTGCATTAAGTGACCTCACGTTTGACAAAGAACACTGGGTTGCTTTTAAAGTTATAACGCGACCTTTGCGTTCGATGAGGGAACATAATATCCGCGTTTAATAGAGGAACGCAACCCTCGCGTTTTGGCAGGGAGTGTAGAGGCACTTTTGACATCTTACAGCGATCGACCGGACCAAACCAAAATTCCCAAAAAACATTGTTTTTGAATATCTATTTAATTTTTGAAATAATACATATATATTAGAAATAATTTGACAATGATAAAATCATGGTAAACAATTAGAGATAAAAATCATGATAAATAGATCAAAAACATGTATAGATAAATTAGTTTAAAAACTAGTTATTTTGAGGGGGGAAAATTGTGAGTACGAGGCTTCTTGAGCATCAATATAACACTCTAAATTTAACATTCTAATTTCTTACAATGGTTGCACAATCTTCAATCTTATTCAAGTGGGCTTCTCAAAAATTCACGCTTTGATCTTTTGAGCTTGAATCTCATACTTGAATTAACTTGAACACTTCATAACCTTCCTTTTGAGAAAGAATGAAACTAGATCATAACTCTTGAATCCTGAAAACTCAAACACACTTGAACTTGATTAGTATCTTATAACTACGTGAGTTTTGTAATCATTAAAATAAAAACGGTGATTATACCCTTGGGCTAGCAACAACCTCCTGAGTATGTTGCATAGAGAGAGAATATGACATGCAAGCTCAAGGAGATATCTAGTCTTAAGCAAAGTCTGTGAGCCTGATTTGACAAGTTTAGTCATATCATCTTCAGAAGTGCTATTTTAATCATTCTTTCATTCGTAGGACCTTTCAGGTATTATTCTTATTGTTTATGTTGATGACATTCTACTGACTGGGAGTGATGTTGATGGTATTAAGAAAGCCAAATAGTACCTTAAGACTCAATTTATGACCAAAGACAAGGACAGGTCAAGGTACTTTTTGAGATTGAAATTGCTCACAGTAAACAAAGAGTAGTTCTTTCTTAGTGGAGTATGCTTTGGATTTACTAATACTTGGCTGCAAGCAGTGCGTACTCCCATAGATACTGATGTTGATTTGTGAATGAGACTAAACCTTTATTTGATGATGTTTCTCACTACAAGAGACTCGTAGGTAAATTTTTCTATCTCACACTTACAAGACCAAATATTGCCTACGCCGTTGGACCGGTGAATCATTTTTTGCACAAACCTAGAAATATTCATCAGAAGGCTACCTCGAGTATTCTGATATTCATAAAAGGATCTCCAAGTAAAGGACTGTTATATAAAACTATGGATATCTGCGGATTGAAGCTTTTTTAGATTTTAACTATGCAGTGGATAAAAGGGATACAAAGTCTTCTTATGGCTACTACACTTATGTGTTGGAGGCAATCTGCTTACTTTACAGGAGTAAGAAGTAGAGTGTCGTATCTCGTTCCAGTGCTGAAGCAAAGTATAGAGTGATAGCTCATAAAGCGTGTGAGATGATGTGGTTGGAATCCCTGTTGTGGGAACTCAGATTTGACGCCTATGTACTGTGAAACAGGTTAAGAAAACTCAAGTCAGAGTATACATGGAAGGATGCACGGAAACTTCATGCATGCTAGTCTAGTTGAGAGTATGTATATAAAGATGCTCTCAGGTCCTAATAAGAAATCTAGCCCAAATAAAACTAAACTGCAATTCAACATTTAAAACCATGCAAAATTAAATTGAACCAAGTACAAAGGTTGCTTGGGTCCAGTATCATGTGAACAAGATTGTTCACTTAGGCATGGCAATGAAAACATCAAATGATGGTCACTAAGAGCATGTGTTGAGAATAACTAAGATTAGTTTTCTTGGCATGCATGCACAAACACAGAGAAATATCTACAGATCAAAAAGTGTTTCATGATCCACAAAATATTTATTTAGGTTTTAAAAATTGACAGCTTACCCTAAATAAGAGTAGTCCTCCTCTTTGTATAAATTAAGAATAATAATAAATTACAAGAGAACTTTTATTACATACTCTAATACTCTCTCAACTGGAGCATAGATATCAGCCATACACCCGGTTTATTACACTTAGAAAAACATTTCCTAAACAAAGCTTTTATAACCAAAAACTGAGAAACAAATAAACATTGAACCTGTTGAAAACAAATACCAAATTGATGTCAAATTGCTAAATCATTGATCTTCATGCCGAAGTTGCAAACCAAAGCAAGCCGAATTTGAGTCGACCTGAAACTTGCACGTAGGCTGCACGAAAAGTCAATTTTTCATCTCTTGCATAGGGTTAAAATTTTAAAGATTTTCAAACCCAGTAGAAGAGGAGGTTGTGAGAGTCCTCAAACTCAGTAAAAATGAAAATTTCAGAGATCCTCAAACTAAATAGAAGAGGAGTTTTTGAGAGATCCTCAAACTTAGTAGAAAAAGAAGTTTTAAGAAACCCTCAAACTCGGTATTAGATCTGCCAGATTTAATTAGAATTAGATGAAAGGGAGCCCATCAAATGCATCCAAAATGCTCAAAACATTTCAAATCGACTCCTAAATCATCAAAATCAGCCTTTAATTCAATGATTTAATGATGACGCTCGGTATAGTGGTGATGTCGAAAGTTGATGAATGATGATGAAAGCACAAGTGGTAATGGAGAAAATATTGAAATCACCTAGAGGGGGTGAATAGGTGATAATGCTAATCAATGCACAATTAAAATTTATGATGCAACAATCGCCCAAAACAAGACTAGAAGCCGAATACCCTGTGAAGGGCTCTGAACTCCTTCCTCGTGATTCCTCTAAATAAGAGTTTGAGGTGCACAATGCAATCTTATTGTATGAGTATAAGATTGACAATATGAATATGAAACAGGTGAATATAGCTATGAATGTAGAGAGCAAGTAATAAGAGCAATGAAAGTAAAGTAAGAAATAAGAGCAAGTAAACCAAACGCAAACACTGCGAATTTTTCCGAGGTTCGAGCACCCAGCTCTACGTCCCCGCCTTCACCCAGAAGGATTTCTAACCACTATAACTTCACAAAGAATTACAATCACACCGGAGTACCCAACTCCACAATCTCAGGTACAAGTTTTCTCTTGGTGATCAAAAGACCACAAACTCTCTTTTGAAAAATTCTTTTCCTTACAAAAAGCCCTATAGAACAATGAGTAGGATTGAAGCTCTAGTATTGTAAGTGAAAAAGAGAGAATTTGAGAGAGTTTTGAAACTGAAACTACAGCATTGAGAGAGATTTTTCAGCACAAAAACCAAGAACAAAACTCTTTTGAAAGCCTTTAAACTTTGAATATTTTTGCAAATGATTGTTGTTAAAAGCTAACCCTAATCACCCATATTTATAGGATAGGGCTAGGGATTAAAGAGTAAACCCACTAAATAGCAATTAGGAAGTATAAGATTCAGAAAATATCATTTAAACTCGTTTAGAGAGGAAAAAGACAAATTTAAAACGTGTTTAGAAACTAGCCGTTATGGCAGAAACGACTCTCTCGGTCGACCGACCGGTCGACCGGGGTTCAAATAAAAGAGCCGTTGCAGGCTCTCGATCGACCGCTCGGTCGACCGGTCACAAACAGAGAGCAACTGCACTACAGTCGGCCGACCGCCCGGTCGACCGAAAAACGTGCACACATGCACGCACCAAACTGCTAGAAGCTCGGTCGACTGGGTCGGTCAACCGTTCTGACCTGACCTAGCGTCGGTCGACCGGCTCAGGCTAAAAACTGAGTTTGAAAAAGAATTTAGAGGAGATCTTGAAATTTAACAAAATAGTTTTGATTAGAGATATGTATAAAACATAAAATTGAGTTTGTAAGCAAAAGATTGTATTTAAAAATATTTTGTACATATTATAGGAGAAATCTTTTAGGAAAGACAAATGCGCAAAAATGTGTGTGTAGGAACTTTGAGCTTCAAACCTATTCACAATTCTTTAACAAAACTATAAACTAAAAACAAATCTAATGAAGTCTTCTTGAGCCAAAATAAAGTCTTGAGCCAAGCAATACCTTGCTAGAGCCTTCTTTTCTATGTTCCTTCCTTACTTTGCCATTTGCCTTATATGCTCTATGAACCAAATAGCCTTGCTAGAGCCTTCTCTTCTATGTTCCTTCCTTGCTATGCCATTTGCCTTATATGCTCCATGAACCTAGAAATTCTTGCAAAAGCTAAGCAATGGCCTCCAAATATGGTACTAACCTGAAACTTATCTTGAACAACTTATTAGTACCAAATAGCTCTTATTTGTTTTGTTATCATCAAAACTCTAAACAACTGGAGAGTGTAACCTTTTGGGCCAACAATCTCCCCCTTTTTGATGATGACAAAACAAATATGCTATGATAAAAAATATAGGGGAGGTGAAAGCTCCCCCTCAAATTATGCTATACAAAACAAATAAAAGAGAGGTAAATTGCAAGCAAAAGCCATGAGACATAAAACACTTGTAAGACACTTGCAAGACACTTAAACTCAAATACAAGAATTCAAAAAAAACACTTTGCAAAAACCAAAAGCATATAAACTCATATGGAACCAAAACCATATAAACTTATATTTTCATATAAACTCATTCTCCCCCTTTTTGTCATACATCAAAAAGGGATTAAAAAAATTTATTCAATAACACAAGCATTAAGTTCACCACAAATAAAGAAAAATCTACTAAAATCAAGTAGTTTAGTGAAAATATCGGCAAGTTGCAAATCCGTGGAAACATAATCAATATCTATATCACCTTTCTCAAAATGATCTCCAAGAAAGTGATATCTAATCTCAATGTGCTTGGTCTTACTATGTTGATTTGCATTCTTTGTCATATGAATAGTACTAGTATTATCACAAAATATTTTTATATGGTCATAATGCAAATCATAATCAAGGAGAGTGTGTTTCATCCAAAGGACTTGTGCACAACAAGCCCCCGCGGCAACATACTCCGCCTCGGCGGTTGAGAGGGCTACCGAATTTTGTTTCTTAGAGGACCATGAAACAAGACAATTACCAAGAAATTGACATATCCCACTAGTACTCTTTCTATCCACTCTACAACCGGCATAGTCGGCATCCGAATAACTCGTCATTGAGAAATCTCCGGTTTTCGGATACCATAGACCCATTCTAATTGTGCCCTTAATATAAAGAATAATGCATTTTACCGCAATAAGATGAGACTCTTTAGGACACGATTGAAATCTAGCACAAAGACACACACTAAACAATAAATCCGGCCTACTTTCCGTTAAATACAACAAACTACCTATCATGCTTCTACATAACTTAATATCAACACTTTTACCTTGGTCATCCTTATCAAGCTTGGTTGTAGTTGTCATGGAAGTGTTGCAAACTTTTGAGCCTTCAAGTCCAAATTTCTTTACGAGTTCCTTTGCGTACTTGGCTTGACATATGAATATCCCATCTTGCAATTGCTTGATTTGGAGTCCAAGAAAGAGGTTCAATTCACCCATTGAAGACATTTCAAACTCACATTGCATAACCTTTTCAAACTCCTTGCAAAGAAACTCATTAGTAGAACCAAAAATTATATCATCAACATAAATTTGCACAATTAAAATGTCACCATCAACATGCTTAGTGAATAATGTTGTGTCTACTTTGCCTTTAACAAAATCATTTGAAATGAGAAAACTAGAAAGCCTTTCATACCAAAGCTCTTGGAGCTTGTTTCAATCCATACAAAGCTTTATCAAGTTTAAAAACAAAATCAGGATGAACATGATTAACAAAACCGGGAGGTTGTTCAACATAAACTTCTTCATTTATAAAACCATTTAAAAATGCACTTTTTACATCCATTTGAAAAAGTTTAAAATTTTTAAAAAATGCAAAAGCTAGTGTCATCCGTATGGCTTCAAGCCGTGCTACGAGTGCAAAGGTCTCCTCAAAGTCAATTCCCTCAACTTGAGTGTAACCTTGGGCCACTAACCTAACTTTATTCCTAATGACATTTCCGGACTCATCCATCTTGTTTCTAAAGATCCACTTAGTACCAATTATTGGTCTATCGTGAGGCCTAGGAACAAGGTGTCAAACTTGGTTGCGCTCAAATTGATTGAGTTCCTCTTGCATGGCTAGCAACCAATATGAGTCTCCCTCTGCTTCGAGGATATTTTTGGGTTCAAAATGAGAAATGAAAGCAAAGTTACCACACAAGTCATGGAGTTTGGAGCGAGTTGTTACCCTTTTAGATACATCACCTAAGATGAGATCCTTGGAATGATTTGTAGTGTATCTCCAATCTTTAGGAAGCGGTTGAGAGCTTTCCTCCACATCCTTTTGAACATCACCAATGGGTTCTTACTTTTCTTCTTGAGCGGGTGAGTCCTTCAAGGATAGTCTCTCCATGTCATCACCTAATGGGTCAATCTCTACAACATTCTCAACAACCACATTAGATTTTTCAAATTTAATATGCATGGATTCTTCAATGGTAAGAGAAGATCTATTGAATATTCTATAAGCTTTACTAGTAGTAGAATATCCAACAAATATTACTTCATAAGCCTTAGCATCAAATTTACCCAAGTTATCTTTAGTATTCAAAACAAAACACTTGCATCCAAAAACTTTGAAATATGAAACATTTGGTTTTCTAGAATGATACATTTAAAAAGATGTTTTGGAAGAATTTTTACACAAATAAATACGATTTGATATGTAGCATGCGGTGTTTACGGCCTCGGCCCATAGATATTGAGGGAGATCATATTCATAGTCCTAGCCATCTCTTGAAGTGTTCTATTCTTTCTTTCTACAACTCCATTTTGTTGTGGAGTTCTAGGATATGACATTTCATGCTTGATTCCCTTTTCATCACAATAAGTCATGAAGAGTTGGTTAACAAACTCACCACCTCTATCACTCCTTATTTTCAAAATCGAAAAACCTTTTTCTTTTTCAACCCTTTTTCTAAAAATCTTAAAATGTGAAAAAGTTTGATCTTTGTGTTCCAAAAAGAAAACCCAAGTGAAACGGGAAAAATCATCAACTAAAACAAATGCATATCTACTACCATTTAAGCTTTTAGTTTTAGTTGGTCCAAAAAGATCCATATGAATTAATTCTAATGGCCTAGTTGACATGATATCCTTGATTGGTTTGAAGGAAGACTTGGTTTGTTTCCCAAGCTGGCACGCACCACAAATGCGGTCTTTCTCAAACTTCAAGCAAAGAATACCCTTCACCAATTCCTTAGAATTAATCCTAGCAAGATGATCAAAAGATGCATATCCTAATCTTCTATGCCAAAGCCAAGAATTTTCATCAAAAGCATTCAAGCATTTAGTAGAACAATCCAAATTAAGCATGTCTATGATATAAACATTATTATCACGAAATCCGGTGAGAATACAATCATTGGTTTTACAAAAAATTTTGCAAGAAGTATCATCAAAAACAACTTTAAGACTACGATCACAAAGTTGACTTATACTAAGCAAATTATGTTTAAGTCCATCAACAAGAACAACATTTTCTATAATAGGAGATGCACCAATTTGAATGTTACCTATACCGATGATAGTGCCCTTTGAGTCATCTCTGAAGGTGACGGTGCCACCTTCAACGTACCTTGATAGGGTTGTAAAGTTGTTGATATCCCATGTCATGTGTCTTGAACAACCACTATCAAGGTACCACCGCTCCCTACGTCTTGGAGCCTTCGTGTGTACCTACATCAAATAATTTAGGACTTGATTTTGGTACCCACATTTTCTTGGGTCCTAAAGAGTTAGTGTCATGAACCCATACAAGATTATTTGTTCTATTTATTTGGTCATAACAAAACTTAGCTAGATGTCCATTCTTACCACAATAAGTACATCTATAAACTCTACCATATTTAAATGCATAGTGAGTGCGTGACTTGTGAGCATGTGAATTGTGAACATGAGAGGATTTAACATGAGTGTTATGTGAAGTGTGAGCATGATGAGCATGAGAATTTTAACATGAGAAGTGTGCTTCTTTGAAAATATTCCTCAAGTTTCTTAGTATTGAAAGCACAATCCTTCAAAACCTTTTCAAAATCAACAATTCTAGTTTTTAACAAAGAAATTTCTTTTTCATTAATTTTTGAAAATTTGTTTGTAAGCATTAAATTCTTTTTGAGTAGAAACAAGATTGGAAGAAATTTCATCCTTTTCTTTAGAAACAATAGCAAGTTGATTTTTAAGAAAAGCAATTTCTTTTTTCAATTTTGAACATTCTACCTTTTTATCATCATAGCTTTCCGAAAGTTCAACAAAAGCATGTACAAGTATTTCTCTACTTAATTCATCTTCATCATCATAAGTTTGAGTGATTACCTTAGGTGTGTTTGCCATGAAACACATGTTCGCCGTGTCCACCTCATCTTCGGACTCGCTTTCCAAATCCCAAGTGGCCTTGTAAGCTTTCTTATCAACCGGTCTCTTTTGCTTGAAGGAGGAAGTCACTTTTTTCTTGAAGTCCGGGCAATCGGCCATGATGTGTCCGGGCTTTCGGCAATTGTAGCAAATGATTCTTCTCTCCTCTTTCCCTTCCAATTTCTTTCTAAAGTTTAGCTTGTTCTTGCGGTACATCCTCTTCACATTTCTTACAAGGAGGGATAGCTCCTCATCATCTTCTTCATCTTCTTCATCGTCATCAAGAGTGGATGAAGACTTGAATGCTATGGATTTCTTCTTTTGAGGAGCCGCTTCTTCTCTTGCCTTCTTTTCCATCTCATGAGTCTTAAGGTTCCAATAAGACTTATGAGATCCATTTCATCCTTGTCATTCAACTCTTTCAAGGTGGTAGCCTTTATCTCCCATGATGAAGGAAAAGCTCGAATCACTTTTCGCATCTTTTGGTCATTGCTAATATCATCACCTAAAGAGGAAAGAGATTGGTAATTTTAGTAAACCTTGTAATCATGGAATCAATAGACACATCATCAATCATTTTGAAACTTTCATATTGGGACCTCAAGAGATCTATCTTAGCTCTCATTACTTGTGATGTCCCCTCATGTGTGACCAACAAATGTTGCCAAATCTCATAGGCGGATTGGCAATGTATTACCCGTGTAAGGTCATCCTCATTCAAGGCGGTTAGAAGGGAATTTTGGCCTTAGAATTAGCCTCATATTCTCTAAAGGTAAAGTCGGACCAAGTGCTTTCCTCACTATCGGGTCTAACATAGGGCTTGGTCAAGGATTTTGCAACTAAGCTACCTAAAGATTGTAGAAAAATAGTCATCCTAACCTTCCAAATGGGAAAATTTAGTCCATCAAATTAGGAGGGGTTTTGATGTTATCGGTCATGTTTACTAGTGAATGAATGAAAGAATGCAAATGTTGATTAGCAAGTTTTTAGGATCTCTCTAAGGATGTTAAGCCAAAACCTAGAGTTCAAGCTCTGATACCAATTGAAATCACCTAGAGGGGGTGAATAGGTGATAATGCTAATCAATGCACAATTAAAAATTTATGATGCAACAATCACCCAAAACAAGACTAGAAGCCGAATACCCCGTGAAGGGCTCTGAACTCCTTTCTCGTGATTCCTCTATATAAGAGTTTGAGGTGCACAATGCAATCTTATTGTATGAGTATAAGATTGACAATATGAATATGAAACAGGTGAATATAGCTATGAATGTAGAGAGTAAGTAATAAGAGCAATGAAAGTAGAGCAAGAAACAAGAGCAAGTAAACCAAACGCAAACACCGCGAATTTTCCGAGGTTCGAGCACCCAGCTCTACGTCCCCGCCTTCACCCAAAAGGATTTCTAACCACTATAACTTCACAAAGAATTACAATCACACCGGAGTACCCAACTCCACAATCTCAAGTACAAGTTTTCTCTTGGTGATCAAAAGACCACAAACTCTCTTTTGAAAAATTCTTTTCCCTTACAAAAAGCCCTATAGAACAATGAGTAGGATTGAAGCTCTAGTATTGTAAGTGAAAAAGAGAAAGAATTTGAGAGAATTTTGAAACTGAAACTACAGAAATGAGAGAGATTTTTCAGAAAAAACCAAGAACAAAACTCTTTTGAAAGCCTTTAAACTTTGAATATTTTTGTAAATGATTGTTGTTGTTAAAAGCTAACCCTAATCACCCCTATTTATAGGATAGGGCTAGGGATTAAAGAGTAAACCCACTAAATAGTAATTAGGAAGTATAAGATTCAGAAAATATCATTTAAACTCGTTTAGAGAGGAAAAAGACAAATCTAAAACGTGTTTAGAAACTAGCCGTTATGGCAGAAACGACTCTCTCGGTCGACCAGCCGGTCGACCGGGGTTCAAATAAAAGAGCCGTTGCAAGCTCTCGGTCAACCGCTCGGTCGACCGGTCACAAACAGAGAGCAACTGCACTACAGTCGGCCGACCGCCCGGTCGGCCGAAAAATGTGCACATGCACGCACCAAACTGCCAGAAGCTTGGTCGACTGGGTCGGTCGACCGTTCTGACCTGACCTAGTGTCGGTCGACCGGACGGTCGACCGGCTCAGGCCAAAAACTGAGTTTGAAAAAGAATTTAGAGGAGATCTTGAAATTTAACAAAATAGTTTTGATTAGAGATATGTATAAAATATAAAATTGAGTTTGTAAGCAAAAGATTGTATTTAAAAATATTTTGTACATATTATAGGAGAAATCTTTTAGGAAAGACAAGTGCGCAAAAATGTGTGTGTGGGAACTTTGAGCTTCAAACCTATTCACAATTCTTTAACAAAACTATAAACTAAAAACAAATCTAATGAAGTCTTCTTGAGCCAAAATGAAGTCTTGAGCCAAGCAATGCCTTGTTAGAGCCTTCTCTTCTATGTTCCTTCCTTGTTTTGCCATTTGCCTTATATGCTCCATGAACCAAATAGCCTTGCTAGAGCCTTCTCTTCTATGTTCCTTCCTTGCTATGCCATTTGCCTTATATGCTCCATGAACCTAGAAATTCTTGCAAAAGCTAAGCAATGGCCTCCAAATATGAAACTAATCTGAAACTTATCTTGAACAACTTATTAGTACCAAATATCTCTTATTTGTTTTGTTATCATCAAAACTCTAAACAATTGGAGAGTGTAACCTTTTGGGCCAACAAATATCTCATGATATCTAAGGGCATAATTGTGATACCATGTTAGGGTTTTAGAAATGGACGACTTGCCCTAGATTGAGGTAGCCCTTCTCTTTATATAGATGAAGAATAATAACAAATTATAAAAATATTCGTGTTACATACTCTAATTGTCAAGGAAGCAGAGTCATGGGCATAGGTACGAAAACGGGTACAGGACACGGCAAATTAAAATATAAGGGGACACCTATACTATATTATATTATATTATATATTTGTGTATAATAAATGGAGACCTTAGTTGTTCCCTGGTCTAGACATGAACTGTTTGCGAACTTTGCTTTATTTTATGGCCTCGATTAGTTGAAGGTTGAAGAGCAATGAATTGGAGACTAAAATACAGAGGTAGAACAGGACGGAAGTAGTTGGCTTCGGTGGGAGTAGAGAAAAAGAAAATAGAAGGAAAAAATCTTGCTGTTTTTTAACATTTGGGAAAAAGCAAAGATTAATTACTGCAACAAATAGATCCCTGAGACATTATCAGCTGCAACACGATATGAAAAACATCGTGGGATTTTTGAAAATCATCACGATTTTCTAAATCTGCCACCGCTAACAAGTCAAAAGGGACTCAAAGTCATCACTATAATCTCATTGAATCATGGCCAGTTGCAAAAGTAAAACATAACATTAGGCCAATAAGCTGTAAGTATGAAAATTAAAAAGAAAAAAGTAACTTACCACTGTGAATTCAAAGAAAGAAAGGGGAAGAAAGGTCGGATCTTCTTCATCGACAGTGGACGCTCGTCAGCAGTGCTGGAGCCTCATAGAAGACACTAGAGGCTCGCCATGAATGTTGGAGATTCGTCGCTGCTAGAGCACCACTTGATCGTCTTTGTTGCTACTAGAACTTCATTGACGAGCTGTGGACCATCAACAAGGTTTCAGTGGAGTTCGAGAAGAAGGGGGGACTGGGGAGAAGAAAGCGGTCGGGGAGATGTGATCCGGTTAAGGCTTTTATTTGAAGTAAGTTTGTTAGTTTGACAGCGGGCTTTGGGTCAAAAACCCATTAAGAGCCCTTTAATTAAACCCGATTTTGCACCCAATCTCAGTTTCAAACTCGATTTTGGCCCTTTATCAGGTCAGGCACGGCTGGACATGTCCAACACCGTGTCCAAGCCATGTAAGACCCGATGCCATGTAAGACTCGAATGCATGTCGGACACGTATGCGTTACGGGCACAGGGCCCATTCCAAGGTACCCATGCATCATAGCTAATAGTATTCTTTATCGACGAACTTGTCTAATCCAGGAAGTTAAGCCAGAGAGCGGGCAAGGTCCTGATAAAATTTCAAAGAGGTTTTGTCTACATTGTTGGGCTCAAGAGCACCAACATGTGTTGAATAAATTCATTGTTGTCCTTTAAAAAACATGAATATTGCTATCAACATCCTTGGAGAGCAAGTATGCATCAACAGGAAAAAAAATTACATTCAAAGACCATACATGTTCTTGTCATTGTCCAGAGATTGTCCAGTAATTTGAAATGGTTTAGAAGTTTTACTGGCTGTTGGTGTATTTTGTCTCTAAGTCATGAGCAGTAGTCTTTGTCTCTGATTCTCTAGAGAACAAAGCCTAATCCTTATCTCAGGACTGGGGTTGTTACAACAGTCCTCTCATGAAAATGTCTCCTTGTTCATGATGTGCCTAACCCAACCCTTAGGACTCGAATATGACATAAGTTCATGAATATGTCTCAAACACCATATTATAAATTTGACACATTGAGATGTGCTTTTCTATAAAATTTCATTTTAGAAGTCTATCATAGTAATAAAATATTATTAATAATAAATTTATATCAATTTGCAACAATCTTAGGATTTGTATCCATATAGAAGTGAACACATTAGGTCAGTCCATTTATAAGCATGGATATCAGATCACATAACATGGATATCAGATCACATAACACCCACAATCCTATAGGGTACCAAACTATATTAACATAGCAAAGGAAAGTTGAAGGTGATCACAGAACCAACTTCTCTGCAACCAACAAATTCTGTTGTATCCTATTAATAGCTAATTTAACATCCCATGTTCAAGGTGTTACCGCTTGTCATCCCTATTGGCTCGATATAAATAAAAAAGTAGATAAGAGATGCCGCATACAATTTTTGTATAGCTTCAGAGTCATGAAAACTAAATAAACTTGTTTCACACCAAGATGTCTTCATTATGCAGAGATGGTTTCTTCCTTTTAGTGGTTCCCCTAAAAGATTTGAAAGATGCAGCAATATCAAGGAATCCCAAAGAAATGTGTGAGATGAAAGGTTCTAAAGGACTCATTTTCATTATAAGATCTGGGGGTGGAATCAATGATCCAAATATTTCAGAACCAAGAATTGCCCATTGATTTAGTGAATCATGAATAATTAGTGAGATTGGGTGGAAAATATATATCTATAAAACAGATATATTTCGCATGTCATACTAGAACATATATCTATGGAACAGAATCAAGAACTCCCTAGATATAACGGGTATGACACTATATCTCCTTCACAACTTACAGAAACATGTACATCTAGCTATAAACTAAATCCATATTACAGCTAATTTATCAACACAATAGTGATGGATAGCATCAGAAGGTTTAACCAGCAGCAGCAACGATCTAATACCTCAATCCAAGTATATGAAGACCCGAGATAGTCAACATCCTTGATGCATAAAGGTTTATCAAATACTTCATTTGAGAATGTGGTGTTGGCATTGTTATATTCCATTAATCTCTTGCGTCTGTTGTGCCTTGCATGTATATTACTTGCCGTGTCATACATACTTGACGTCAAACAGGAACATGACGTGATGTGGCAGTTGGCTAATTATATGCCAAAAGTTCAATGCCATTTCTAATAGAAAACCTTACCAAGTTTATTTTTCCTTCTATCTGCTTATCTGAGGGATTTAGAGGCTTTCTACATGTTGCATTGGCTTAAATCACATGACCAAAGCAGACAATCCCCTACCTACAAATTGGACTCCAAGATTTTATAGCAAGGTCATCTCTTGCACGTACTACTGCAGCAGGAAATCATTACCAACCCTTACCAACCCGTGGAGTGTTGGCATTTAGGTTTTGATAGATAGTTAATAATACAAACTTGTTAAATTTGTTTGTGGACCTTTTTCAACTTTGATCCATAGCCGATCCATTCTGATGTAAAAAGGTTATAATGGTAATGGTGTTTACATACAAGTTTTCCCCACCAAAGTAGGATAGGCTGCACAGCAGGCATGTAACTTCAGATGGCTCCACAGCAGGATTCACCGAATTATATGTTCATTCATCAACCATAAGTCAACGTGGTTTCTCAACAATTACTTTTGGCCATTCAACTTTGGTTCAGGCATTGCATTCTGGTCACTTCATTCAGCCTTCTAGTTTCCTCCCTTTCATGCCAGAAACCTCAAAATATTTGGTACATTGTCAAGGAGCAGTGATTGTGATCAGCCATTCGTTTGGTGGAAAGTTTGGAATAGCTTATAATTGGGACAAATAAGTTTCTGTTCCCATCAATAACCTTCGTAACATGCTGGATCTTCCTTATTGTTGTGGAACAGTTCATCATTGACCTTTCAGACACAACGAGTAATCATCTTGCAGAGCAATGGTTTCAGAAGTATGGGTTTGGCTTCTGATTGTGCTGTGGAAAATTACTTTACTCTTTTATTATGACTACGGTTTCTATTATCAGCGAATGTAAAAAATATATGACAGTCTTATGACTAAATATCAACTAACATTAACTCGCTTTTAATTAGTGCCAATTTTCTGGCAGAGAAAACTATGAAAATGAAAAGATAGGGGCTCGCCGCAATTTTGAAAGACCAGTTTGCGTCCTCCAAACTTTGTATACTAGGGAAAAAGCATAGAAACAGTGAGAAATGATAGATTTGTTATAGGGAATTAGTATTACATTCACCTTTAAGGCATAGATAAAGCCAAGAGAGAAACAAAACACATTCCCACAGCCTAACATGTTGGCAACGTTAAAATAAACTCCACTCGGCAGAATTTAGAGCTAAATATTGTATCAAACTAGATCTCAAATGAGTGCCAATGTACCTAACCATTTTGGGTTAGTTTAGAGCACTACAACCTTTTTCTTCAAGGAAAAACCTTATTGAATTATTTAGTTTACGGATCCATCATCATCTACAGTGGAAATTTAGATATTTGGTTCCACTGTCATAGTTACAATGAAGAATTGATCCAGTATCACTAAACCTAACAACATTATGTAGTATTGTTAATCTAGTACTCTTTAATTTATTTCTTGAGGTAATTAGAATTCTTTTACTACCAACCACATAACAAAGGTATAAATGGACCTAGCCAAGAAACCGTACATCTCAGCGGTCATTGTAATACTAAACAACCTGAGTGTCCAAGAAAACAAGACTATCTGATTGGGTACAAGCAAGTGAAATAAACTGTGTGTATGTCCCAGAAAGGACATAAGCTTTTGCATAAGGAAAAGGGGGGGAAAAAATGAATGAAACGAACGATAAAAAATGGGAAGGGAGAAGAATCATATACCTCTAAAACAGAGGGGAACAATGCCATGCCACCAAGAATGCTAAGCCCAGTCAAGTAAGCACTTTGTCCAGGTATTTCAGCTTGTATGGCAGTCGTACCATAGTCCAAGAAGAAGAGATGGACAGCAGTCAAAACCACTGCTTCAACATATCTTGTTTCAACAGCCATCTGAACTGCTGCGGGGATTGACGACAGCCAAAATGGGATTATAGGCAAGATAGCGCTCGTACAAGCAACAAAAGTTGAGACATAAAGGAAATGTATGTGGTAGAACCTAAATAACAAATAGGTAAAACTCCCTTGAAAGAGAGCCACCTTAGCAGTGGCCAACAACACACTACTAACAGCATGACCAAGAACCTCTGCGGATCGAACCCGAGTAGTTTTTGAAATAGGAAGCATCTCAAGAACATGATCCATGACACCCCCTGATTCTGAAGTGATCAAGTAATAAAGAACCCAGAAGAAAACTGTGAGCTGGGAAACAAAATTCAACAGTCCTGCAGCTCCTGAAATAATTGAAAGTGCTACTTTAAGCACCAAATTTGCACTTCCAGATAAAATCATGGTGCCGCTAGAAAATACTCTCTTGGAGACGTCGATGCTCTGGAGTGCAAAACCTTTAACTTTCTCCACTAAGTCATCTGTGTCAATCGCATAGAGGAATTCTGAAAACACCACGTATGTTTCATCAAAGATCACCTTCCATTCTTGGTTTTGGAACCTGAGCATGAGATGCCGCAGCTTCCCAGAAAGAGGGTGATAAGGCTCTTTCTCATAAACTGCCGTCGATGATTTATTGGGAAAATGTGATTCCAAAGGCCTAATCCAATAATGTTTAAACCCATCCACTATCTCTGTAGCATTATACTGAAGGGCAATAGAATCCACATACTGTGAGACGCTCTCATAGAACTTGGTGGTCCATGATTCGATCATTTCAGGGACGTCATGGTTGTCCATCCACTGCTGGAGACCAATCCTCTCCGAGTAATTATGCTCCTCCATGTGGGTTTTCAACGAAATGACGGCATCCTTCCCTTCAATGCCAATCTTGTAGGAGAAGAAGAGGAAGCCAGAAACCGCGCAGATGATCATCATGATAATGAGACTGACAGCAACTATGGTGTTGAGTCTGATGAGGATGACTGATGTCAGGTACCTACGATGTGCCCAATACCGAAAGACTTTATTCAGTCAAGAAGAAATATGAAAGTTATATTAGAAACAACAGCACTTAGGTGTGATCTTTTGTTCCCCATAACGTTAACATTGACACGCAACCACACACAACAGGACTCCTACCCATTAAGTGCCTGCCTCTCTCTCTTTCTAATTCGAGCAGAAGTTCCATAGGCAGGGAGCAGTAGAATGAATTCTAATTTTAATGAGAGAATAATTTTTGCCTAAATTAAAATTCAAGCATTCAATTTAAATTTAACCAGCATTGGTATCGTCTTGACATCAAAATGGACAAAGGCCAAATTGAAAGGGACACAGATAGACTGACAAATTTTACAAAATGGTGGAATGACGAGGTACAAAAGTACCTGCTGACTCTAGAGTGGAGCGGGGGACAAGCAGCAACAGCTGCGGCATTGCCTTTTCTCCGGCGGCCGCGGCGGGCGGAGGAGATGGCGGAGAGAGTGGTGGCAAGGGTGGGCGGGCGAGAGCCGGCAGCATAGGAAATGAATGCACAAACGGCGAAGACCAGCACCGAGAGGAGACCGATGCGCTCGAAGAGGACGACAAAGACCCCGAAGGAGACGACCCACTGCATGAGCTTGGAGAAGCCAATTCCCCTCGTTGATTTCTTAGAATTGGAGTTGGAGGAGGATCGCCTGCTGCTGCCGCTGCCGACGCCGCGGCGGCCGAACAAGTGGAGGAGGGCGGCGTGGGAGTCGATGAGGGAGGCGGCGACGGAGCGGAGGACGGCGAGGGGGATGGCGAGGAGGGTCTCGATGAGGCCGAGGCGAAGGGGGTGGGACCAGAAGGAGACGAGGGCGGTGTGGAGCTCGCGGAGGGGCATCGAGCAGAGGAGGGCCCACTGGATGGGCCGCCAGTACTCCTCCAGGAGCCTCGCCAGGCCGTACAGGGCCGCCATGGTCAGGACCAGACCCGCGTGGGCCATTGCGATGTAGATGGCCAGGCACACCTGAGGATCTCGTGACATGAACCCCCTGGAGCCTGAGCCTGAGGTTGATGCTTTCTCCTCTCCTGCTTCGTCATCTCCTGATTTGGGCAGGCGAGGGAGGGACTTTGCTGCTGCCGCCATCGTTGTCATTTATTAATTGATTCAGAGAATTGGAAATCTGGGAAATGCCGGACTCCATCAGAGATCTCGACGGAGCACCCTGGCATCTGCATTTTGTTTATTTTTTTCAAAATAATACAATTTTTTAAAATAATTTGAAAATTCCACTTCTCACAAAAAATATATATATATATTTAAAAAAACTGACCTCTCCCCTGCCACACCGACGAGAGGGTGTTTAGTCATATCAATATGGTGTCAGTGAGAGGGTGTTTGGCCATACGTGCCCGCACTGGCGGGAGTCAATTTTCTTCATCTGGGGTTGATAACCCAGGCAAAGAATATATTTTTTTTTTTTGTCCAACTGTCTTTTGTCTAAAATTGACAATTCCAGACAAAGAATATTTTTTGCAACTGTTTTTTATCCAGGGTCGCTAACTCTGAACAAAGTCATTTTATTTTTTCTTTTTGCTTTGTTCGGGATTGGCAACCTGGACAAAGAGCACTTGAGTTTTTTAAACTGTTTTTATTTATCCGAGGTTGTTAACTCTACACAAAGAGATTAATTTTTTTCATTTGTTTCCTTTTGTACCGGATTTAGCAATCTCGGACAAAGAGATTTATTATTTTTATTTTTTCCCCTTTATCTGGGATTGCAAACCCCGGACAAAGAGAACCAAAAAAAAATTCATTTTTTCCCTCTCTCCTCATCTTTCTCCTCCACTCTCCCTCTCCCCTCTTCTGAGGCACCACAAGTTGGTCGAACTCGGATTGGTCGAACATGAACACAATGGCGACAACGAGGGCAGTGGTGGCGATGGGGGGAGGACGACAAGGACGGCGAGGACGGCAAGGAGGGCTGCTGATGCTGCCTATTCCTCATCTTCCCTGTCACCCTCGTTATCGCGCTTCGTCGCTGCTGCCCTCATCATCACCCTCTGTCGCGGCCCTCGTCGTCGCCATTCGTCATCGCCTCCCTTGGTAAATCCCTTCTCTATCATCGCAGCCCAGCAGCAGCCTTCCTCCCTATCGTCATCGCCCTCATCATCACCATCGTGCCGAGTTCGACCAGCTGATGAGTGCCTTAGAGGAGGAGAGAGAGGAGGAAAAGGAGGGGAGATGGAGAGATGAAAGGGGGAAATGAAAAAACAAAATTTGAAGCTCTGTTTTTCTAGGGTTGACAATTATGGACAAAGGAAAAAACGAAAAAATAAATAAATCTCTTTGTTCGCAGTTGCTAACCATGGACAAAGGAAAATAAAAAAATTATTTCTTTGTTCGGGATTGGCAACCCTGAAATAAAGAAAACTAGGGGGAAAAAAAAATTTTGTCCGAGGTTACCAAACCCAAACAAAGAATACAATTACCCCGCTAACGTGTGATGCCACGCTGGCGGCCGAAATGCCCTGTCGCTGACGTGCCGCCTACAGATGTCGATTTTTGAAAATATTTTTTGGATGGTCGATTTTTCAAATTTGTTTTAAAAATGTATTATTTTGAAAAATTGCCCTTTTTCTTTCGTTCTTTCTTTTTTTTCTCCTTTTTTCTTTAATATTTGTAAGAGCTTGAATCAAAATCTTAAACGTGGTTCAGATTGGGCATTCTCAATGCCAAGTGGCAAAGTAGATGGGCTTTACTTTCGGCATGTTACAAATTGGGCAAACCCGGAATGGAATAATGATATGAACCTCATTTAAAATATAAGACCCGAGTTGTTATAACCTAACTGTCTCTTTCCTTTGACGGAAAGATAAACGGGCTAAGCTAACTTGAGTGTTGGAGAGCCTTTAGGTCGGGACCCAGACCCAGTGGTCCCAACCTCCTAACCTTGTTTGGTGTTGTGCAAATAAGCTTTCAAGATTATCCAAGGACCTCTAATACGTCACATACGCGTCAGTGCAAGCAAAGGGGTGAAGCCCATGGCAACCTAATCCATAATCAGAATACTTTGAAACACTTGGCTAGGTATTATAGACTTGATGGGTAGTACTTGTTAATTAGTATCAAAACCAACTATACACCAACTTTGTATCTCGAAAAAGGCTACACTTGCATGGCTCAGCTTATGTGTATGAGCCACACACACATATTATAAGATGGTCAATCTTACGTTGGCATGTGAGATTGACCCTCTTATAATAGTATAAGATGTCTTTTGTACCCCTGAAACCCGACATATTATCCACATGTCAACGCGGGATTGACCTACTATAGTATGTGTGTGTGGCTCGTACACATGAACCAAATCCATGCTTGCCTGCCACAAATAAGTTTTCCCATGCATAAAGTAGGATAAGAGTGATCCTCTAGTAAGGTTTGCCCGCTACACTCAGGGAGACATCGAATACTACTACAACAAGCTGCCTCCTTGCCCTATCAACTCTTTCAAGTAGCTCACCAAAGAATTTATGCAGCAATTTATTGCCAATAGATGATGCAAAAAGAACTCAATCGCCCTTATGTCTGTGCAAGGGATAAATGAATCCCTCAGAGATTGTCCAGAGGTTCAAAGTAGAAAGTGTAATATCCCTTATTAATAATACTGTATATTTTTTTAAATATTTATCTGGCTTTATTTATTATTATTAATTAACTTGACTTTTGAATTCTTATTATTAATTATTATTATTATTAGTTGTTGTTATTATATCGTTTCATTATGATTATTATTACTATTATTATTTATGTTATTATTATTAGTAGTGGTTGTTACTATTATTATTTTTTATTATTATTATTATTAGTGTTATTATTATTATTATTAATGTTGTTATTATTGTTATTACTATTATTATTATTAATTGTTAAAAGTATTTGATATTATTTTTATGTATTGTTATTAGTATTATTGATATTATTATTATCATCATCATCATCATCATCTCACTCTCTTAATTCCTAACCCACAACCCTAAACCCATTAGCCCACAACCCAATAACCCAACTCTCCTCTTATATAAGCTAATCTATTAATCCTAACCCTAACCCTAATCTAAACTCTAGTTCAATTTTTTATATCTTCTTCTCTCCAACACAGTCGCCATCTTCATCTTCTCTTTCCTATCTCCACCTGTGCATCTCCGTGTCCGCCGTGCTACTGGTCGTCGCCTCTCCTCCATCGAGACACCAACAGTCTCACCCCCGAGCCTCCTCTCGCGCCACCGAGCTTCCCCTCCTCTACCGTTGCCCGCTGGCATCTCCGCCATCACAACACCCATCCACCTCTACCAACCATCTCCACCGCACCATCTCTCCCTATTCCCTCACTCCTCTCGTGGTACACACGCACCACCTCACCACAGAGTGCCGTCGGAGCCACGTGCTCAAACACCATGAGATCCCAACCCTCGCTGCATCCCTCATTCTCGTGCCCAGCCTCTAAGCTCCTCCTCTTGGCCTGTACCCACGCAAGCATCAACGGAGCACCCCCTCCGCCTCCTCTGTTCGCAACTGACGAACCACCGAGCATCTCCCTCTTCCCCCGTGAGCTGACTTCACCTCCGTCGTGCCGTCATGCATAAGTTCCCCCAGCCATTCCCTTGCTCACAGCTGTGAGTCCCCTATCCCTCTCTGTGTATTATGTGATGTGAGTGTGTGAGTGTGTGTGATTTGTGTGTGTTGGCTAAATGTGTGTGTGAGAGAGAGAGAAATTATATTCCCTCTCTCTATGCATTTGTGGGTGCGTATGTCACAGGTTCTCCCTCTCTGTATGTACATGTGTGGGTGTGTGTGTATCTCTCTCTTCCTGCATTTCTCTTTCTCCCTTTCTCTATGTGTCTGTTGCAGTTGTTCAACCGGAGTCGTGTTCACAGTGGGCCGACATGCAAGCTAATTGGAGACCCGGATTTGAGTGGAGGTAGATCGGATCGTTTCAGAACCAGCCCCTGAGCCGCTTCATTTCATGTGAGTGCTTATATTTTTGTATTTTTATTATTTTTCCTGTAAGTGTTTTAAATCTTGTTTAAATATATTATATTTTATTGTGGTAATGAAATCATTTACCTATTATTTCATGTGAATGTGTTTACCATTTTGGATTCGGATTTAGTTGTGATAAATTTTAGACTGTAATTCGACTTGATCTTGTGATTGGATTTGTTCGTGTTTGTAGGTAATGGTAGACTTCATGTGAGTTATTTATTAGAATTGATTATCTTTTACTTGGTGATTATTTAGATAAAAATTTAATTGGATTTTGAGGGTTAAGTATATTAATATAAATGAGGGATTTATTGGTTGGTTGAACTCATGGTTGAATTTCTTGATGCTCAAATATGTATATGGACTCCACAACTGAGATATTAAAGTCTATCATTTCACGTATAATCGTTTACCATTTCATATTCTGATTTTGTTGTGATAAAACTTAGAATGTTATTCGATTGATCTTAAGTTTTATTGGATTGGTTTGGTTAAAGGAGTATATTTAAAGTGATCATTTATCATACATTTATTTAGTGATAGATCGGATGGGAATTCTTTTGGATATTGAGGACGGATTAAATATGATGTTACTTTATTAAGAGACTAATTTTCTTGATACTTGTGTTGGCCCAAGGTTTACAATCACCCATGTTTAGTGTGTTTTGATGATTACAAAACATATTAGTTATTTGTACTAATATTGTTTATTGGTTAAGTGTGTTTCAGGGTTCTAACTCTACTAAAAGGTTTACAACCCTAAAAGAAAGTATTTTTGGACTCAAGTCAACTCAAAATGGGCTCAAGACTCAAGTGTTGAAGACCTTGATGGTGAAAAGCCCCCTTGAAGAGCTTGTAGTACTTAGAACCAATGTAAGAATTAGAATGTTAAAGTTTGAGTGTTGGATATTGGCTCTAGGATACACATACACAATTTGGTTTTGTGAAGTCTTGTATTTAAGTTTTCATGTTTTAAATTTGGTTTCATGCCTTAGTAGATATTTACATGACCCTAAATTTTACAAAATAAATATCATGTTTAGATCATGTTTATATACTCCTACTAGTATGTTACTTTAGTTTGTCCAAACCCAAAACTATTTTTACAAAATTTTCTAAGTCAAAAATACTGTTTTTCCCAGTTTCAGGCTGACCGGCCGACCGCCCGGTCGACCGGCGCCAGTGCCAGGACGTGCACGTTTGTGCACGTCTGTCGGTCAACAGCCCCGGTCGACCGACTGTTAGCAGGTCAGCTCTCGGTTTGTTTGGGTCGACCGGGCGGTCGACCGCATTAAGGAAACTGTGTTTCCTTTGAAGGAGACGGTCGACCGGAGCCCAACGGCTCTTTGCCAACAAGGCAAACGGTCGACCGGCGGTCGACCGCTACGCCTGCAAGAGCCCAACGGCTCTTTCCTCTTTGGTGCAATTCTGAAATCTGTTTTTTATTTTCTGTTTTAACAGACTTTTTGAGAGTTGTTGGAGACCTTTTTCAGGCCAAATTAGGTGTAAAGAAATTGTTTTTAACCTATTCTCTCCTTATAAATAGAGGGGAATGGGTCCTTACTATTCACCAAGAAAAATCCTAAGTTTTCATTATTTTTCAAAGGAGAAGAAAAATTATTTCAAAGCTTTCAATTCCAATTCTTTTTGAGCTTGTTTTTTAGTTGTGTTTGATTGCTAATATCACTCTACAACTGAAGTTTTTCTCACTACACTTCATAGAGCCAAAATCCTTTACTCATACTATAGAGAAGTTGTAAAAGAGTGAGAGATTGTAAAAGAGTTTGAGAAAGAGTTTTGTGATCTTGTGGAGATCACTATTGTTCTTGTGATCCTTCTTCTTGTGGAGACACCTCTTCGGTAGAGGTTATTGTAAGAGCTCGGTGCTCGGGTCTTCGGTAGACCATTGTAAGGCTTCCTCGGTGGATAGTGGAAACCCTTCACGGAGGTGAAGGCGGGGACTAGAGCTACGGGCTCGAACCTCAAAATAAACTTCTTGCGTTTGCGATTGCCTTGCGTCAATTTTGTTTTAAATTCTCTTGCACTTTATTGCCTTCATTTACTTGCTTGTGATCTTGTTTCTTTATTTGTGCTATTATTTCAAGCTTGTAATACTTGTGTCATATTGTGTGCATCTCACCATTCATCCATCATATTTTGACTTGATCGATCATAATCTCATACAACAAGGTTGCATTGCGCACCTCTAACCCATTTCAAGGGGAATTGGGAGGAAGGAGTTCAGAACCTCTCACGGGGTATTCGGCTCTTAGTCTTGTTTTGAGAGATCGTTGCATCATTCATAATCCTCAAGTATTAAAAAGATCATTAGATTAGCAATCACACCTATTCACCCCCCCTCTAGGTGTATTTCAATTGGTATCAGAGCTTGGACTCTAGGATTTTGGTTTAACCACCTTAGAGAGATCCTCACTTTGCTAATCATTTCATTCATTTCCACTTAGTAAAAATGGCCAATGGTATCAAGACACCCCTAAGTTTGACGGACTTAACTTTCCCATATGGAAGGTTAAGATGACCGTTTTCTTGCAATCTCTAGGTAGTCGAGTTGCAAAGGCCGTGACCAAACCCTTTAGTGCACCCCCCGGTGATGAATCTACTTGGTCCGAAATAGAGACCAAAGAGTTTGATGCCAATGCTAGGGCTCATTATGCACTCCTTCAAGCCCTTAATGATGATGATATAGCTAGAGTGATTCATTGCAAGTCTGCATATGAAATTTGGACACATTTGCTAGTTACACATGAGGGGACCTCACAAGTGAAGAGGGCTAAGATAGACCTTCTTCGGTCCCAATATGAGAACTTTAGCATGCAAGAACATGAAACCATAGATGATATGGTTACAAAATTTACAAAGATCACTAATGGACTTTCTTCTCTAGGTGATGGTATTGACAATGATCAAAAGGTGAGAAAGATCATCCGGGCTCTTCCTCCTTCATGGGAAGTAAAGGCAACTACCTTGAAGGAACTCAATGACAAAGAGGAGATGGAGCTCATAGGTCTCATTGGGAACCTCAAAACCCATGAGATGGAGAGGAAAGCAAGGGAGGATATGGCTCCTTCCAAAAAGAAGACTATAGCCTTCAAAAGTCAAGCCACTTACTCCGACGAAGACGATGAAGAAGAAGATGACGAAGAGCTCTCACTTCTTGTGAAGAACGTCCGGAGGATGTACAACAAGGCGAAATTCCAAGGTAGAAGGAGATGGCAAGGAGGCAAAGAAGAAAGGAAGATTGTTTGCTTCAATTATCAAAAACCGGGACATATTGTTGCGGAGTGCCCGGACAAGGCAAAGCCCTCCACATCCAAGAAACCTAACAAGAAGAAAGCTATGAAGGCAACATGGGATTCCGAGAGCGAATCCGAGGAGGAAATTGACACCGCCAACATGTGCTTCATGGCAAATGAAAGCACAAGTAAGGTAACCCCTTCCACTCTTTTTGATGATGAACTTTCCATGGATGAATTAGGAGAAGCATTTATAGAACTTTCACATAACTATGACTCTCTTAAGAAAAAGTATCTAAAAATGAAAAAGGATAATGAATCTCTTAATCATCAAGTGTTTACTATTTCTAAAGAAAAAGATGAATTACTTTCCACTCTTATTTCCACCCAAAAAGACTTTGACAAGTATAAGATTTCTTGTAAAGGCAAGTCCCCACAAGTTGACACAAATGAGATTACTATGCTTAAGGAAAGAATAGACTCATTAGGAGTTATTTTGAAAATTGTGAGTTCAACAAAAAGAAGTTAGAGGCTATGTTTCCTAAGAAACAAGCCCCTAAGAAAAATGTTTACCATGCTCATGCTCATGTTCATACCACACAACCTTTACATCGTGGCAAACCCCCAAAGCATGCTCACACTTCACACACACATGCTCACACTCCACACACACATCATGCATTCATGTATGGTAGAGTGTTCTTATGTTCACACTGTGGGCGTAAAGGGCACTTAGCCAATTTTTGCTATGATAGATTAAGTGCATCTCATCATAATATTTGGGTTCGAAACACTAACTTCCAAGGACCCAAGAAAGTTTGGGTACCAAAATCAACGAATTTGTTAAATGATGTAGGTACCTTCCAAAGCCCAACGACGTAGAGGATTGTGGTATCTTGATAGTGGTTGCTCAAGGCACATGACTTGGGACATCAACAACTTTGCAACCCTATCAAGATACCATGAAGGTGGCACCGTCACCTTCGGAGATGACGCCAAGGGTAAAATCATCGGTATCGGTAATGTAAAACTTGGTACATCCCCTTTAATTGAAAATGTAGTTTTAGTTGACGGCCTCAAGCATAACCTCTTGAGTGTTAGTCAACTTTGTGATAAAGGATTTGATGTAGTTTTTGATAATATAGCTTGCAAAGTAATTGATAGAATTTCCAATGTTTGTGTATTTTTTCGGTTTTCGTGAAAGTAATGTTTATATGATTGATATGTTAAATATGTCTTGTAATATTACTTGTTTAAAAGCCCTCGATGATGACTCTTGGTTATGGCATAGAAGATTAGGCCACATTTCTTTTGACCATATATCTAGGCTTAACACAAAGGAAATGGTGAAAGGTATTCCTTGTTTGAATTTTGAAAAGGACCGAGTTTGTGACGCATGTCAATTTGGGAAACAAACTAAGTCTTCTTTCACGTCAATTAAGGATATCATGACATCACGTCCTTTGGAGTTAATCCATATGGATCTATTTGGCCCTACACAAACCAAAAGTCTAAGTGGGAGTATATTTGCATTTGTTTTGGTAGATGATTTTTCACGTTTTACTTGGGTTTTCTTTCTTGAACACAAAAATCAAGCCTTTTCACATTTTCAAGCCTTTAAGAAAAGAGTTGAAAAGGAAAAAGATACTTCAATTTTAAGAATAAGAAGTGATAGAGGAGGTGAGTTCATTAACCTACCCTTTACCACTTTTTGTGAAGAACATGGAATTAAGCATGAACTTTCTTGTCCTAGAACTCCACAACAAAATGGAGTAGTTGAACGGAAAAATCGAACTTTACAAGAGATGGCTAGGACAATGCTAAGTGAATATGGTCTACCACATTATTTGTGGGCCGAGGCCGTTATACATCATGCTATATATCAAATCGTGTTTTCTTATGTAAAAATACTACAAAAACTTCTTTTGAAATGTACTTTTCTAGAAAACCAAATGTTTCATATTTCAAGGTTTTTGGATGCAAATGTTTGTTTTAAATACAAAAGATAATTTGGGAAATTTGATGCTAAAGCTTATGAGGCAATTTTTGTAGGTTATTCTAATACAAGTAAAGCTTATAGAATCTTCAATAGATCATCTTTGACTATTGAGGAATCTATACATGTTAAATTTGAAGAATCTAACTTGTTTGTTAAGAATGTTGTAGAAATAGATGCTTTGCATGAAGGCTTGGAGAAAGTGACCTTGGAGGATACAACCACTATGAGAGACAAGCCAAAGGATGATGAAGGAAGTGAAGCTAAAGTAGACGAGGCTCAAGGAAATGAAATTCAATCAATTGAAGTGGAGCCTACTCAACAACTTCCAAAGGATTGGAGATACAATCCTCATCATCCCAAGGACCTCGTCATAGGTGAAGTATCAAAAGGGGTAACCACTCGCTCTAAACTTCATGATTATTGTGGACATTTTGCATTTATTTCTCATGTTGAACCCAAGAACGTCCTCGAAGCCGAGGCCGATTCATATTGGTTGCTAGCCATGCAAGAGGAACTCAATCAATTTGAGCGCAACCAAGTTTGGCACCTTATTCCTAGGCCCCACGATAGACCAACAATTGGTACTAAGTGGATCTTTAAGAACAGGTTGGATGAATCGGGTAACGTTGTTAGGAATAAAGTTAGGTTAGTTGCCCAAGGTTACACTCAAATCGAAGGAATCGATTTTGAAGAAACCTTTGCACCCGTAGCACGGCTTGAAGCCATACGGATGACACTAGCATTTGCCTCATATAAAGATTTTAAATTGTTTCAAATGGATGTTAAAAGTGCTTTTCTAAATGGTTTTATTGAAGAGGAGGTGTATGTTGAACAACCCCCCGGGTTTGTTGATCCTACACATCCGGATTTTGTGTTAAACTAGATAAAGCTCTTTATGGTTTAAAACAAGCCCCTAGGGCTTGGTATGAAAGACTTTCTTCATTTTTAATTTCAAATGGTTTTAAGAAAGGTAAAATTGACACAACTTTGTTTACAAAACATGTTGAAAAAGATATTCTTATTGTGCAAATTTATGTTGATGACATTATTTTTTGGTTCTACTAATGAATCTCTTTGCCAAGCTTTTGAATCATGCATGAAGGACGAATTTGAAATGTCTATGATGGGGGAACTCAACTATTTCCTTGGACTCCAAATCAAGCAAAGGAAGGATGGGATCTTCATCAATCAAGCCAAGTACACTAAGGAACTAATCAAAAGGTTCGGGCTTGAAGGATCTAAAGTGAGCAAAACTCCTATGGCAACAACCACCAAGCTTGACAAGGATGAACAAGGTAAAAGTGTAAACATTAAGCTTTATCGTAGCATGATTGGTAGTTTATTGTATTTGACGGCTAGTAGGCCGGATATTATGTTTTCCGTTTGTCTTTGTGCACGTTTTCAATCTTGTCCTAAAGAGTCTCACATAATTGCCGTTAAACGCATAATTGATACCTTAAGGGCACTATTGAAATGGGTTTGTGGTATTCAAAAATCGGATTATTTGAAATGAAGAGTTTTTTCGGATGCCGACTATGCGGGTTGTAGGGTAGATAGGAAGAGCACAAGTGGAACATGTCAATTCTTAGGTAATTGTCTTGTATCTTGGTCTTCCAAAAAGCAAAATTCGGTAACCCTTTCAACCGCCGAGGCGGAGTATGTTGCAGCCGGAGCTTGTTGTGCACAAGTTCTTTGGATGAAACATACTCTCCTTGACTATGATTTACACTTTGATCATGTTAAAATATTTTGTGATAATACTAATACTATTCACATGACAAAGAATGCAAATTAACATAGTAAAACCAAAACATTGACATTAGGTATCACTTTCATAGAGATCATTATGAGAAAGGTGATATTGATATTGATTGTGTTTCTACCGATTTTCAACTTGCCGATATTTTTACTAAACATTAGATTATGCTAGATTCTCTTTTATTTGTGGTGAGTTGAATGTTTGCATTATGGATTCTTAAAGAAAAATTTCTTTTGTTTTGTTTAACCCTTTTGATGTATGACAAAAAGGGGAGAAAAAGTATAAGTTTGATTGTTGTTTATTATTGTTTAAGTTTTTGACAAAACTATTGTGTTTTCAATGCTTCATGTATTTTACTCATTATCACTCTTTATACATAGCATTGTTTGAGGGGGAGCTTTCCAAGCTCTTCTTCCATTTTTTGTTTAAATAACTTATATGTTTTGTCATCATCAAAAAGGGGGAGATTATTGGCCCAAGGTTTACAATCACCCATGTTTAGTGTGTTTTGATGATTACAAAACATATTAGTTATTTGTACTAATATTGTTTATTGGTTAAGTGTGTTTCAGGGTTCTAACTCTACTAAAAGGTTTACACCCTAAAAGAAAGTGTTTTTGGACTCAAGTCAACTCAAAGTGGCTCAAGACTCAAAGTGTTGAAGACCTTGATGGTGAAAAGCCCCCATGAAAAGCTTGTAGTACTTAGAACCAATGTAAGAATTAGAATGTTAAAGTTTGAGTGTTGGATATTGGCTCTAGGATACACATACACAATGGTTTTGTGAAGTCTTGTATTTAAGTTTTCATGTTTTAAATTTGGTTTCACGCCTTAGTAGATATTTACATGACCCTAAGTTTTACAAATAAATATCATGTTTAGATCATGTTTATATACTCCTACTAGCATGTTACTTTAGTTTGTCCAAACCCAAAACTATTTTTACAAAATTTTCTAAGTTAAAAAATACTGTTTTTCCCAGTTTCAGGCTGACCGGCCGACCGCCCGGTCGACCGGCGCCAGTGCCAGGACGTGCACGTTTGTGCACGTCTGTCGGTCGACAGCCCCGGTCGACCGACTGTTAGCAGGTCAGTTCTCGGTTTGTTTGGGTCGACCGGGCGGTCGACCGCATTAAGGAAACTGTGTTTCCTTTGAAGGAGACGGTCGACCGAGCGGTCGACCGGAGCCCAACGGCTCTTTGCCAACAAGGCAAACGGTCGACCGGCCGGTCGACCGCTACGCCTGCAAGAGCCCAACGGCTCTTTCCTCTTTGGTGCAATTCTGAAATCTGTTTTTATTTTCTATTTTAACAGACTTTTTGAGAGTTGTTGGAGACCTTTTTCAGGCCAAATTAGGTGTAAAGAAATTGTTTTTAACCTATTCTCTCCTTATAAATAGAGGGGAATGGGTCCTTACTATTCACCAAGAAAAATCCTAAGTTTTCATTGTTTTTCAAGGAGAAGAAAATTGTTTCAAAGCTTTCAATTCCAATTCTTTTTGAGCTTGTTTTTCAGTTGTGTTTGATTGCTAATATCACTCTACAACTGAAGTTTTTCTCACTACACTTCATAGAGCCAAAAATCCTTTACTCATACTATAGAGAAGTTGTAAAAGAGTGAGAGATTGTAAAAGAGTTTGAGAAAGAGTTTTGTGATCTTGTGGAGATCACTATTGTTCTTGTGATCCTTCTTCTTGTGGAGACACCTCTTCGGTAGAGGTTATTGTAAGAGCTCGGTGCTCGGGTCTTCTGTAGACCATTGTAAGGCTTCCTCGGTGGATAGTGGAAACCCTTCACGGAGGTGAAGGCGGGGACTAGAGCTATGGGCTCGAACCTCGAAACAAACTTCTTGCGTTTGCGATTGCCTTGCGTCAATTTTGTTTTTAAATTCTCTTGCACTTTATTGCCTTCATTTACTTGCTTGTGATCTTGTTTCTTTATTTGTGCTATTATTTCAAGCTTGTAATACTTGTGTCATATTGTGTGCATCTCACCATTCATCCATCATATTTTGACTTGATCGATCATAATCTCATACAACAAGGTTGCATTTCGCACCTCTAACCCATTTCAAGGGGAATTGGGAGGAAGGAGTTCAGAACCTCTCACGGGGTATTCGGCTCTTAGTCTTGTTTTGAGAGATCGTTGCATCATTCATAATCCTCAAGTATTAAAAAGATCATTAGATTAGCAATCACACCTATTCACCCCCCTCTAGGTGTATTTCAACTTGCATCTGTATATGGACTTATTTAAAATTAGAATTGATCTGAATTTATATTCTTTACATTAGATCTTGATTACTATTCAGATAGGATTGACGATTAACGAATTATTGATTATGAGTATTTTGAGATCTATTCACTGATTATTTGCCTGAGTATTGATGATCTTATTTATGTTGAATATTATATGTAGAGATGTTCTACATTTCATGTTGTTTGAGAATGTTTCACTTTTTAGTTATGATTTCGGTATCCATTGATTTAGTTGATCTTGAGGATATACAATGGACTTCACTTCGTCATTTACTCTTAAATATCCAGTTATTCAGTTATTGAATATATAGATATATTGTGGTAGTGATCTCTTAGATATCAGTGACTCTATATTTGCAGAGTATTACATCAGTTATCAATTTTCAGTGTTCAGTGACACTGTTATTTTTAGTGACTCTATATCTCCAATATTCTCCATTAGATGTCAGTTAATAGTTATTCAGTTGTCAGATATCAGTTATTAGTTGTTATCAGCTATAATTGACATCAGCTGCGATTAGAGATATTTGATTACTATTACATTTTAGTAATAATAATTATATTATTTGCATGTTAATAAAAGACATCATAACCCGAAAAATAGGTATTTGCCTGATAATGCATGTCGTGTATTTTGGATAAACTTAGAATGGTTAACCAAGTTTTGGGTTCCACCATGGGGAACAAAAGTAGTACTGGCTACCTAGTTATTCATTTATTCAGTTATTGAGTTTTGCCCAGATTACAGCGCCATACCAGTTATTTTTTGTGTGGAGTTTGTGATCTCAGTTATTTAAGCCTTGCGGTCCGTCCTGATTCAGTGCCAGGGGTGTTAGACCATGGTACCCGGCATGCATGCACTCTTTCAAACCACATGCACTACATTGGCAGATAGTTACAACAATGATAATATTGTTTGATGTGTGAGAAAATGATTGTGGTATGGGATGCAACTAAGTACCACATTAGTTAGGTTAATAATAATCAAAAGATTAGAGACATATGTTAGATTATACATCTTTGACATTGTTTATTTGTTTACAGTGATATGAGTTATGTTTCATTCATATCTTTGTTTATGATATTATTTAATTATCTTCTATTTATAGTTTTAGACATGTTATTATTCTATACATGTATTATGCATGTGCACACTTTGTTCATTTTGCACACACATTATGTCGCTTTCTGATGACCCTGGATATGTATATCCAGGTATAGGGATGTTTTATTCTATTGATCCGATGTTTGATGAGGACCATGCATATAATGAGGAGTTCAAACTTTCTCTGCTTGATCATCAGTACTCTTGCCACTCTTTTATTCTTGTTGTTTTCTTTATTCTATACATATTGGACTCAGCCTTTATTCCATTTTTGTATTCTTATATTATCATGTGTAGACATTTATATGTATTGTTGCAGTAATCATAATTTATTATATCGATTTATATAGTTTGTTCATGTTACACAAGGCTTACCGCGTACATGTAAGGTATTCTCTTTGCGTATATGCGTCGCTGACTCTTACCGCATCTCCGCTCCAGCGTATTTTAGGAAGCGGAGTGTGACAGAGTTTTTGCTATCAGAACTTAAGTTTTTGACTTGCGATTTGACTTTTGACTTTTCATTTTTTGCAAGAAGAACCTAGTTCTTACTAGTAACTTGAAAAAGTAATATATATACTGCAATAAACATATACTAATCCACTATGATATCTCACCTGGGAATTGATTGTCCTTCTCTTGAAAATCTATCTCTTGAATCTTTTGATGTTCCTGACTCTAACAACGGTTTTAGTGATCTGGATTTTCATCTTTCTTCTCGATTCTATTTTTATGATTTTACTTCTTGGAACTGGTCGCTCCTTGTTAAAGTTGATAACAAAAATCAGAGTAGCGCAGCGAGATCGTGGTGCCACTAAGAAGCGACGTGAAAGCTTGATATCTTCTCTCTTGATTTTGATTCTTTTTATCATTCTCTGCTTTATTGAAATTTCGAGGACGAAATTTTTGTAAGGTGAGTAGAATGTGCATTTTGTAGAGAAGAAAGACACTGAAAAATTGATTGTCTGAAGTTCAAAGGCAAGAAGAATGAGTCAAAGCCGAAAGCAAACTTCGCACAGATGAAGAGTTCACAGGTGGATGGTTTAGATTCTAATTCATCAGTTGTTTCGCTTACTATTACTACTCTTACAGTTTGCGACACAGATATTTTTGAGTGGGTACTGGACACATGCGCTACCGACCATTTTTTGCCCTAAGTGAATTGGTTCGCTAGCATTAAGAAGCTAAACGGGGGTTTGGTGCAAATGGTGATGACTCTACCTGCAGCATCGATGGAGCAGGTATGGTCCTTATCAAAATGTCCGATGGGTTGGTGAGGGAGCTGAAAGATGTGAGATATGTTCCTCAGATGAAGAAGAACCTTATCTCAATTAGAGCTTTGGAGACACAGGGTCTAGAGTTTTTTGGATAGAGAGGAGCTCTCAAGATGCTCAAAGGCTT